>JANAVB010029815.1:14469036-14528872 GCA_029216955.1 Iris pallida | reverse complement strand
ATATAATATATATACATATAGATGTATATTTAATATAGCATGTATATATCCATTATATATATATAAATATCTATGTATTTATATGTATATAAATAAATGTGTTGTTATATATTTATTTATGTATTTCAAACTCTACCTTGTATAAATTATTACTATTAAAATTTCACATGTTATTTTTATTATATTATAATTTGTGACTTGTATATTTTTATCACTTTAAAAATATATTATTTAAATTCTGTATTTTATTGTTATGGCCAATTATGTCCAAACGTAGCATGGGTTTTTGGGCCCGATTGTGTCTAATACATTCAGAGTCTGTACAAGTCATATTGGACTTGATTTATGGCTCTGGGTCCTATATGGACTTCGGTTCAATTCGAATACATGGACAAAAATAGTATATAATTAATTAATTATTTCCAGAAACTGTTGCTTGCTGTTTTTGAATTTATATATATATATATTTCAAGTGCCGTAAAAATCTGGAAAAAATTATATTAGAATACTTTGTTAATTTAGACAATTTATTATAATTTTTCCAGAATTTACTAAGTGTTGTTGGTATTTTATAAAAATAGGAAAACAGAACTCATTTTTACTATATTTATGTTTGCTAATTTTTAATAAATATTTATGAGGGTTTATAAATTCCAGAAAAATTAGTATAAATTTCTATAATTAACAAGAATTATTTTGGTACTTTATTTTATATAAAATGGAGCTTTTTGCCTATCTTAAAAATTATTAGATCATAGTGTACAGTTTGATTTAATTATGACATAATTACGACTTGCAACTTTTTATGTTATTTTGAGTTATAGCCGTATGGAACCTCACCCCGCACTAGTGTAAAGACCCTAGAAAGTTAGTTTGAGTATTGTGTTACCCCACATTGGTCTCCTATGCTAAAGTCACCGTTTGGCTAGGTGTCCAGTTAGAAAGTCATATTGCACCACTAGTGTCGTAGTGTTTAACTTAGTATAAAAACTAAGTTTATGTATTTATTTCTACAGTGACGAGTTACCAGGCATCTATAGCATTTTATCGCTGCTTTGTTTTGCTAGAGGCAAGTACTTTCTACAAACTTTACATACTATTACAACAATGAACTGCGAATCCAACCTTGTTAAATGCTGATCCTTGGCGTAGCAAGTTAAACCTTCATATGTTGTATTACTTTCAGCCACTACCATGTTTAGAACAGTTTTATATCTCTCACATGATTAGAATCTGGGTATGGAGAAACTGTTAGTAGCGTACGTGATCATGCCCCCTTACTCGTAGGTACGTACCGAACAAGGTTGACATTTTATGTATACCTTGTCGTAGGCGCACCAGTTGTATTTGTACGTATGTACATCTATCGCTTGTTTTACTTGTACGGAAGTATATTTTATATACTTGTACCATAGTACATTTTACACCTATTGACGATCACGTACCTGCTACAGTTTTAAACATTACATATGCATCTGTCTCTATGACATATGTGTCCTTGCCACGATAGATTATGATGTACCATGATTCCAGTTTATTTATATTCCTGTTCATTTCATGTTTCGTATATTTAGTTTGCTAGAATCAGTACTTGCTTCCGTCCTGACAGAATAACGTTGTAGGTATTCTTACTGAGGAGGAGTTGCTCTGTGACTCATATTATGGAGTTACTGTCGAGGACCAGGCTTTGCCTTACGAGAATGTACCTGCGAAGAACCTCGTCTAGTTGTCTATTTACTTTAGACTTTTGAGAGTAGTCATGTATTAGACTATGTATTTTATAACTGGACCTGTATCCAATTTTATATTTAAGACTTGTACTTGGACTTATTATTATATTAGATGACTTTTGTGTTTGGAGCATCTATGACTCTTCTTCATTTATAGAACTGTTAGCACATTTAGTCTTTTCTTGTTATCTCTAGAACAGCTTACTGCACTTTATCTTAAGCATAGGCTGGACATGACTCGGCCCGGCCCAACAATTTAGGTAGCGGGTCATGACATATTTTTAGTAGTGGCCCATGCAGGTCGAGACTAAATTGTTTAGTTACGTTATTGTACCAAGCATACCTGTAATTAGAAACTTAAGGTAATTAAACAACAATAGGAATGACGCTTAGGACATCTAGAGGAATACTAGGATTGCAACATAGAAAATACGTCACATGCTTGCTATTATAAATTAGATTTTCTTGTCTATGACTGTTTACTTTAAAGAGTCCTTATAAGTCCTTTTTATTTTATTTTATTTTAGATGGTGGTTACTCGTTCATCCCAGTATGTCACACCTGAGAATGGCACACTCCCTATCCAGTCAGCTGACCAGTTGACCGATACACCTCCACCTCCACCCACCATATTCCCCCACTCCATAAATCTACAAACCCAGATGCCTCCACCACCTTCCATATCACAGTCCCAGCAGGACCCGATACTCCCACCACCACCTATCACTATACCTGTCCAGGCTTCCGTCACACTTGACGGGAACCAACTGCTCACTCTGATCCAGGGGTTCCTAACAACCCATCAGGAGCAGACTACCCTATTCCGCCAGAGCATGGAGCGTTCTGAGGAACGTACCATAGTCCCACCACCTGTAGAGCCACGGCAGAGAGTGGGGACAATCAAGGACTTCATGGGTCTGAACCCCAAGGAGTTCTTAGGGACTGAGGGCATAGTTGTAGCAGATGACTGGCTAGACTCGATAGAGAGAAAGCTCCTTGGAGCTAGGTTGCTGAATGACCTCCAGGTCGAGGCAGCGGGGTTTCTGCTGACAGACTTGGCAGGAGTTTGGTTCCGGAATGAGCCACTATTTGCAAAAGGGAGGGCCACTTGGGATCAGTTCAAGACCCAGTTCAAGAAGAAATTCTTCTCGACCACCGCTAGGCTAGCCATGGGGCTACGATTTCAGAACATCCAGCAGGGGAACCTTTCTGTCGACGAGTATGCGGTAGAGTTTAGTCGCCTGAGCCATTTTTCTTCTAGTCTGGTTGCAGACTCAGAAGAGATGACACGTCGGTTTTGCCATGGTCTAGTTCCAGACATTGACATTCTTATAGTGGCGAACGGTACGACTGACTACTACCAGAGCCTAGAGTTGGCCCGGAGCATAGAGGAGCGTCTTTAGTCTTGCAAGAGGCCCGCTCCTGTACACCCCGAGGGACCGTCTAAGCGTCATGCTTTCCAGCAGAGAGCGCCAATGCCGTACCAGCAGACTTACCGTCCCCCTACACCACATCATCCGACCCCGCCAGTTAGATCCCCGGGACCCCGACAGCAGCAGAAGGGAGCTATGTGTTCTTTCTGTGGAAGACCAAGGCATGATTACTCCATCTGCAGAAAGCGGTTGAAGCAGTACTTAGTTTGTGGGTCTACCACCCATCAGATTCGGGAATGCCCAGTAGCCAAGGGACCTAGAGGGCCGCTCCCGACTCAGCAGTAGAGGTTTGGGCAACATCTGCAGCAGCAGAATGGACCCCAGGGGAAGGCTTATAGCCTAGCCCTTGAGCCGTTGCAGGTTTCGGATCCAGATTACTTGGCTGACGTCATCACAAGTCATGTTTATTTGCATACTTTTCTAGCTCTATGCTTGTTTGATTCTGGTGCATCTTATAGCTTCCTGTCATTAGAGTTTTTACATAAACACCACTTAGTAGCTACACCTACCGAGGAGATTAGTAGAGTAATGACGGAAGGAGGACCAGTGCCTATTAGAGCTATCTATAGATGCTCTATTACTATAGCCGAGAGAGAGTTCAGGGGACGATTCTTTGTGATGCCACTCCCCGGTTGTGATATCATATTGGGGATGGACTGGATTAGCTATGCCCATACAGCTATAGACTGTCATGAGGGTAGTATTTTGTTCAGTCCCCCAGGCACAGCACCATTCAGTGTCAGGAAGACAGGGCCGGAGATCAGCCTAGAGCCGAACTGTTGTGCGATAGTTGGGGAGTTAGCACCGCCACACCCTATCATTAGGGAGTTTATGGATGTATTCCCAGAGGATCTCCCAGGACTTCCACATGACAGAGATGTGGAGTTTACTATAGATTTAGTATCGGGTTCATCACCAGTATTCCGGGCTTGCTATAGAGTGAACCCCAAGGAGGCCGTAGAGATGAAAGAACAGATTGATAACCAGTTGAAAAATGGTTTCATTCGATATAGTGCTTCTCCATGGGGAGCGCCAGTACGCTTTGTGCCTAAGAAGGATGGTACAGTTCGATTGTGTATTGACAACCGGGCGTTGAATGCCATCACCATTAAGAACAAATATCCTCTGCCCAGGATAGATGATTTGTTAGACCAGGTGAGTGGGGCAAAAGTATCTTCCAGGATAGATTTGAGATCCGGGTACCACCAGGTGAAGGTCAGGACAGCAGACATCCAGAAGACGGCGTTCAATACGAAGTACAGGCAGTACGAGTTTATAGTGATGCCATTTGGTCTCACAAATGTGCCAGCTGTCTTTATGAATTTGATGAATAAGACATTTCACCAGTATCTGGATAAGTTCGTCATAGTATTTATCGACGACATCCTGATATACTCGAAGACGCCGGAGGAGCACGCAGTGCACTTGCGGACAGTTTTGGGGATTCTGAGGCAGGAGAGATTATATGCCAAATTATCGAAGTACGAGTTCTTTTTAGACCGAGTGGATTTTCTCGGCCATGTAGTTACTGGTAAGGGAATCTCGGTGGATCCCAGGAAGATTGCTGCAGTTGAGACATGAAAGGCTCCGACGTCAGTTTCAGAGATCAGGCGCTTTCTGGGTTTAGCCGGCTATTATAGGAAGTTCGTCCAGGACTTTGCTAGGATAACTGAACCCATGACGAAGCTGACGCGGAAGGACGCAGAGTACATTTGGTCAGAGGACTGCCAGACAGCATTTGAGGAGCTGAAGAGGAGGCTGACGACCGCTCTAGTTCTGACATTACCTTCACGATCTGGAGGTTTCACCTTATACAGCGATGCTTCGGAAAAGGGGCTAGGATCTGTCCTACAGCAGCATGGAAAAGTGATTGCTTATGCATCTAGGCAATTATGGACTCATGAGCGGAACTATCCTACCCATGACCTAGAGTTAGCTGGGTGATCTTTGCACTCAAGTTATGGAAATATTACTTATACGGAGAGCGTGTGAAAATCTTTACTGACCACAAGAGCTTGAAGTATGTGTTCACGCAGAAAGAGCGGAACATGAGGCAAAGACGATGGTTGGAGTTGATGAAGGACTTCGACATCGATTTACAGTATCACCCCGGGAAGGAAAATGTGGTGGCGGATGCGCTGAGTAGGCATCCGATGGCATGGTATCTGATGATAGATCGGCATTTACGGGAAGATCTGGAGAAGCTCGGTATCGAGATAATTCGGCCAGGATCAGTGATATAGATGATGGCGCTTGACATCCAGTCAGGTTTGATGGAGCAGATTAGGGAGGCACAGTCTACAGATGAGAGCCTTCGCAGACTTCGGGCCCAGGCTTTAGCTGGATTACTGGATGACTTCACTATAGCAGAGGTTGGATCCTTGAGGCATGGCAGCCGATTGTGCATGCCGAATGAAGAGCTGATAGAGGCAGTCTTACAGGAGGTGCACCGATCGAGATACTCTATTCATCCGGGTGCTAACAAGATGTACGTGACTTGCGGGAACATCTTTGGTGGCACGGGATGAAGAGGGATATATCACATTTTATTTCGAGATGCCTAGTTTGCCAGCAGGTCAAGACCGAGCGCCAGAGGCCAGCTGGTCTGTTGCAGCCGTTACCCATTCCCGAGTGGAAGTGGGAACACATTACGATGGACTTCGTCTTAGGGCTTCCTCGTTCCCAAGGAGGGAAGGATGCCATTTGGGTTATCGTGGACAAGCTGACGAAGTGTGCGCACTTCATACCCTTCAAGGTGGGGCTTTCTACCGAGAAGTTGGCAGAGTTATACATGCAGCAGATAGTGCGCTTGTATGGAGTACCAGTGAGCATCGTGTCAGACAGAGATAGCAGATTCACGTTCCACTACAGGAGGAGCTTGCAGGAGGAGTTGGGCAGTCGGCTCAAGTTTAGTACGGCGTACCACCGGCAGACAGATGGGCAGTCCGAGAGGACGATACAGACGCTGGAGGATATGCTGAGGACTTGTGTGCTGGACTTTGGCGGATCATGGGAGAGCCATCTATACTTGGTAAAGTTTTTATACAACAACCGCTACCAAGCCATCATCGGTATGTCTCCTTTCGAGGCACTATATGGACGACGATGCCGTACAACGCTCTTTTGGAATGATGTTGGGGACAGAGTCATGCTTGGGCCAGAGATGATCACGGATGCAGCAGAGAAGGTCAGGATGATCAGAGACAGGCTCAGAGTAGCTCAAAACAGGCAGAAACACTGGGCCGATGCTGGTCGCAGACCAATAGAGTTTGCAGACGGTGATATGGTGCTAGTAAAGATATCACCTACTAGAGGGACGATCCGGTTCGGACGAGGAGGCAAGCTGAGCCCCAGATACATCGGGCCGTTCGAGATACTTGGCAGGATCGGAGAGGTAGCTTACAGGGTTGCACTTTCACCCATCCTAGCTGGAGCTCACGATGTCTTTCATGTGTCTCAGCTGAGGAGAAATGTTCCGGACCCCAGCCACGTGCTAGATCATTCAGAGTTGGAGATCAGACCGAGCCTTGCAGTTTCTGAGCAGCCAGTGGAGATATTAGACAGGAGGAAGAAGAGGCTGAAGAACAAGGTTATACCCTTAGTACGAGTAGCTTGGAACCGTCACTCCCCGGGTGAATCTACTCGGGAGAGGGAGTCGGATATGAGGGAGAGATACCCTTACATGTTCGATCCAACCGCTGCGAGGGAACCACCCGTTCCCGCTTGATACCCTAGAGGTTAGTTTCGATCGTAGCCTTAGTCATTTGTTGCATTGCCTGTTATGTTAGAAAATTGTAGGGTCTTCAATCCTTGTGAATTTCGAGGACGAAATTTTTCAAGGAGGGAAGACTTGTCAGCCCCTATTTTTCAAAATTAATTAAATTAGTATTAATTAGTTGCTAATGACATGTTTAGCTTTAAAATAATTTATTATGATTTTAGGAATTTTTTTAGAATTTTTAAATAGTTTTTAAGTTAAATTATATTATTTTGTAATTAACTAAATTATTTTAATAGTTAAATATTTAAATTGTTTTAATAGTAGTTTGTAATTAATTCAAATGTTTTAATTAGTTTTTACAAATACTTAAATTGTTTTAATGTCAGTTTGCAAATGTTATTTGCAAACTTAACCTAGGGAGGGACCTAAACCTAAATACCTAAATCCTAGGGGCCTAATTGCTAAACACTTTACCCATCCCCGATGACTGGCCAGCCGTCCCCCCCCTCCGACGACCACCGACCTATCCCCGCCATTTTCGGCCGACCTAGACCAACTCGACCGCCCTAAATTGCCTATAAAGACTCCCCGACCCTGAAACCCTAACCCTAGACTAAAATCTGACCACCACGACCACCGTCTCCCTCATTCCTTCCTCGCCGTAACCCTAGCTCCGACGAACCCCCCGTCCAGCCTCTACCGTGTAGAAGCATGGAATTTCAGAACCCGAAAGTCTATGCGCCAGACTACATGTGCCAAAGTTTGGACAAAGTGCTTCACAGCAAAAAGCAACAAATATATACATTGAAAGAGGACTTTTTATTTAACATATAAAAGTCTATTACATGTCTAAGGAAGATAGTACAAAGGAGAATTTCTACAAAGAAAGGATCCTAAGTCTACAGCCAGCAACCACCATGCGCCTCCAGTCAGGCGCAGCAATAACCATGCGCCCTCAACTAGGCACATCCCGCCAAGCGCACTCAGTAGGGCGCATCCTTTCAGCAGCTCAGTCATGTGCATCCCCAGTTATGTGCATCCCTTCAGCAGCCCAGCACCGCTATTTCGATCTACAGCTCTTCCGGAGTAACGGAAACAAGGCCCGAGCATCCCTATCTTTGGATGCAACAGCCACCTCCCGCCTGCCTCGAAAGCCCTCGACTCCATCTTTTGGATGTAACAGACACCTTCAAGTGCATCAACGAAGACACTGCGTCGCATCTTCACCCTCGGGAGCATCTCGTCAACATAATGCATTCGAGCACACAAGTTCATGTCGGAAAGACCTGTGAGAACGAGAGGCCAACCCTCTCTCTATACCACTATTTATAGGCCGGGCAAATCAAACCCATGCGCCAAGTGGATGGCTCTCCGAATTTTGTGCAATAAATTTGTATTAAAAGGATGAACCGGATGCTTCGAATTCAGCCAAGTCAAAACGGCTATTTAAAGCACTCGAAGAACGTAACAGTTGCACCATCAAAGACGTCTCACGAAGCGGATGCGCTGGCCAGACCGTGCATCACACAGACGCGCCCTTCTACATCAAGCGCATAACACAGATGCGTCCTTCAGTACCAAGAGCATCATAGGGTTGCGCCTCCATGCATCCCCATACGCCTAGTAGAACGCCAACCGACGGGCCCACTCAGCTCTCCATCGAATGTCACAAACATTAAATGCTGAACTGACAGATTTGGCAGCACGCCACCCAAAGTCTGAGCAGTCGGCAGCTTTTCAGAAGACGAAGCATCGCCAACGTCAGCATCATCATTACTCCCCTCCGACGGCTACAACCATGTGGCCACCCAACCATCTCGCATGCGCCTCAGGGGTCGTGCGCCCAAATCCGCATACGCCTCAAGATCTGTGCGCCTCAGACTTTTTACTGATCCCTAAAGATAGAAGGAACGTCACCGTTGCAACTATGCATGCGCCTCAAAAGCCATGCGCCCCAGACTTCTTCCCGATCCCAAAATACAGAAGTAAAGTCACCACTGAAGCTCTGCATGCGCCTCAAAAGCCATGCGCCCAGAATGGTTCGTGACTCCTAAAGGTCATGAGCCAAAGTCCTCGTATGTGCCCAATCCTAGGCGCATCCTACCAGATCATTCTCCACCAAATCAGAGATCTCCGAGCCATGGGTCGACGATACGTGTCCATTGACTCAACTAATCCAAGATCTCAGCAACAGAAAGATCTTCTTTCTGCTACGTGCCGGTTCACAACAACAACATGAAGAAGTTAACCCCTCGATCAGGTCGTATCGTCCATGTGCCTCCATCAGCAATCAACACGTGGCATCCCCGCGTACAGGCGCATCCTACATGCGCGCATGAGCAGCCAGCCTGCAAAACTATAAATAGAGGGATCATTTCCTTCCTCCACACACACACGGATCAATCTACATGCATACATATCAACCTCCACAGTGAACAGACAGAGACTTCGCACCACTAGAGAGGTAGATACAGACACTCAACGTCCTCCTCCTCTCAGCAAGCTCCAACACCCAGAGCAATCCAGATCTTCAGAGAACCGATAACCATCGTCAGATCGTCAACAGAGTTAACGCGTTACCACTCACTCCATTGGCACAAAGAACCCAGATTAAACAAAAGTGTACTCCTAGGACTACGCCTAAGTCCTCTATTGTAACACTGTTCTATTTGTATTGAAATTTATAATCAAAGAATTTTAATGGCAAACAAGCTGGCGACTCTGCTGGAGAACTCTTTCTCCTCCACCGAAAAAGTTGTGTCACAATCCGACGACGTGAAGGTGGGCTCCTCCCACAAGACGCTGATCGTATGCCTCAACCAACAGGCGTATGAGGAGTTCGTATCTAAAGGCAGTACGAGTCCTTCGAAGCGGCTGCCAAAGAAGACCCGCCGACTCTGGGTGTGCAAGGTCGACGCCTCGGGCACCACCACCGAAAGGGATGCGCCAGTCCAGCCTTCCCTTCCTACTGACGTACTCAGCAACCAAGATGCGCCCGCTGGTGCAGCGCATCTCTCGGGGAAACGTACGGCTAACCACATTCCCCAGCCGTCTCCCTCTCAGGCGAGGAAGATGTATCGACGGAGCAGGGGCGCAGCCAATGCCCCGCGTATCACCTCTGAAGCGCCACAGAAGGTCTCTGTCTTTGACAGACTCACTCGCTGTAGTGGCGAGGAGAATTTGGATTCTGAGTACTACGCGCCCCAGCGGCCTGGTACGAAGAAGTCCAAGGCAGCACGGGCCATGCGTCCCAAACGTGCTATGCCAGCAACAAGCCAGAAGCATGCGCTCACAATCATGCGCGCTGCTGATGGTAAGTTGTACAAGGTCGACTCGAGTGCTGCGACGCCGAGAACGAGCCGACCTTCAAAGCCCTTGTCTCACTTGGGCGCATCTACTGCGTGCACAACTATGTCGAACAAGGCAAATCCAGTGGTCTTGAACTCCCGCGCCTCCTCTGGTGGTGCGTTTGAGGTCCGTTCAAGTCACTCCAATTGCTGTGGTTCCTCCACTACTGATCGGGATACCTGTTTGGTATTAGATCAGGGGACGCAGCACTCACTTGACCACCCCGGTGCTTGGTCTTGCCATGCGCTTGAAGGGGGTGCGAAGGTGGCACTCTCCTCCAACGATCTGCGTAACGTGATTACTCACAAGCGCCAATCAGGAGAGTTAGCTGACAAGCACGATGCGCCTCTCACGGGGCATACTTGTGCTGTGGTCACCATCAACTGCTGTGGCAAAGCGGCAGTCCCACCAAGGCAGTCGGTATTCCAGCGGCTGCAATCATCGACACCCCTCTGACGTCGCCTCGGAAAGAAGGTGTTAACAGAAGAAGAAACAATGGTTGCTTCATGCAACGTGATCTCCAACTCCTCGTCAGTCCGAAAGGCGACTGGCAGTCTCTCTTCCTCGTCCAAGAGCCAACAGAGGAAAACCAAGACAACTGTCTCATCCTCCGGAGTGTTCGAAGGCACTCGAGCGAGGAATAAGTTCTTGGAGGAAGCTGGGGGTAGTCAGACCCTTGTCGAGCCTCCTTCCGAAGACGAGTGTGTCTAAAGCACACTTGGGGCAGATCTTCGAGGCGAAGTCAGCCTCCCAAAAGCCCCTGAAGACGAGGATATCCCCCAGAACATAGCTGGGGGTAGCCTAGCATCTGCAGACCCGAGTTCCAGAGATGAAGAGGCCCTTCAAGATGGAGCTGAGGGTAATCAGGCCCTTGCAGATGCGCCTGTGGTGAATGTTCTCCCGAACATAGCCGGGGGTAGCTCAGACGAAGCTTCAGGAGAGGCAACTCCCCTACAAGGGAGTGAGGCCGAGAGTGAGGCCTCAACTCATCCATCCACTCCTAGCCACGTTATGACAGTGAACGTGACTGAGGTTGATGTCGAGTCTGATGCGCTGCCAACAGACCTCGTCCAGCGTATAGAAACCCTGGAGGGAGGACTTAAAACCCTTTCTGCCTCCATGCAAACACTGACTCAGGCAGTGTTTGAGATACGGTCAGCTTTAACCAGGACACCTTCTGCCGGTCCCGACCCAGGGGCCAACGGAGAATCGAGTGTACCCCTTCAACGGGTACCCTCGAACGCAAATCGCCGAGAAGTACCTCGGACGTCAGAGTCCTCAAATGCTCAACATCCGGTGGTACCACCTTCCCCGACTTCCAGCTCTACGGAAGACATGGTCGAGATGATCAGGGACCTGCGCGAGCACTTTGAGTCCAAGACGAGACAAGAGAAGAGCCAGAAAATGGGCATCCTCCAGCCTTATCCCCTCGAGTTGAACAAGGTGGTTTATCCTCCAAAGTATAAACTACAAACACTGACACCGTACGACGGGAAGGACTCTCCTCGTCGCTACCTGACGTATTTTCAGTCTCAGACGGAACATCTTCCGAAGGAGGACGCGCTTCTTACCAGCATATTTGTTGGGGCACTGAAAGGAGTGGCATACGACTGGTACTGCAGCCTCCCCGACAATTTAATATCTTCCTTCGACGACCTGACGCGCCTCTTTCTCGACCGTTTCTACGACGGCGGGAAGGACATGACAATGGCGTCCCTTATAGAGATACGCCAGAAGAAGAAGAAAACAGTTCGAGTGTTCATCGAACGCTTCCGACAGGCCTGCTTCAGACTGCCCCCGGGCATGCCAGAACATGCGCTTCTCTCCTCTTGCAGCATAAACATGCTGCCTGCAGTTAAGCTCTGGCTCAACTCTACTCCTCCTCCCGACTGGAGCTCCTTGATCATTGAAGCAGAAGCCACGGAGAAGAAGGCAGCCAACGCTCGTCTCCTGGGAGTCAGTTTCCCTGCCTTCGAGGACAAGGGAAAACGGCCTGCAACCAACAACCCCGGACGAGAAGCAAAGGGGAAACAGGCATTGACTGTCAATGCCTCCAAAGGTGCATCAGCACCTACTCAGAAGCCTCCACTTGCACCAAGGCCGAAGGAGGTTTATTCGTTCAACGACGAAGACACCCTGCAACTCTTTGAGATACTGAAGCAGGGTGACAAGATCAAGCTTCCGGACCCTAATCATCGCGATGAGGTTGGGAAAGTGGACAACCCGAGGTACTGTCACTACCATCGGTTTGTTAGACACCCAACCAAGGACTGCTATGTCCTCAAGAATTACATCCAGCACATGATCAATGCGGATGTAATCTCCGTCGACTACGAAGAGAAGACGGTGTCAGCCAATGTGGTGTCACTCCAGTTTGGCACCCTGCCGCCGACTACAATACAAGATAGCGTCGTCCCCATCCCTAAGGCGACAATGGAGGTGGTTAACTTACCACCAACCCGTGACAATGTGAGTGGACTCATCCCACTCACCACATCTCGAGGAGAGATCCTGTGGGTTCACCCCGATCTCGTCTCTGAGGTGACTCAACCGGAGGTACGTCCTACCTCCAAGTCCAAAGGCAGGAAGACCAAGTCTTGCCGCATGGTCTCTTCTTCAGCAGAAGAGGTACTTCCTGTGCATACGCGTTCACAACATAACGTCCAACCCGACGAAGCTGCCGTCGAGGTGGTGCCTCCTGGCACCGTCCCTGCTGTCCAGGACGAGGGCCCGTCTAAGCCCATAGCAGCCAATAAACAGAAGTAGATAGAGGCCCGCTTCGATAGGCCTCTGCGAAAAGAGAATGCTTCGGGGCTAGCCAAGCCCCACAACTTGGACATACTGGCGCAACTCGCCAGTACTCCTGCCCGCCTATCTCTGTTCGAGCTCCTCTGTCTTTCCAAGGACTCTCGAGAAGCTCTTTACGAAGCTCTGAAGGATGCTGAATCCTTTCTTAGTCAGGTCAAGCAACCGAAAGATCTTCCGATTGTGTGCCAGCACTATCATTGTACGGAGGAGGTTATCCCCAACATAACCTTCACCCAATAAGACATGTTGCTTAAACACAATCGACACAACAGACCGTTGTATTACACAGGGTACATCGGCTCAGTCAAGGTGAAGCGGATTCAGATCGATCTGGGGTCTTCCCTCAGCATCATCCCGAAAACACTGCCCTCAATACTGGGGATCCCAATGTACCGACTGGCGCCCTCCAACACGACAATCAGCAATTTCAATGCCAGCAAAAGCGAACCACTAGGCAAAATACGACTAAAGTGCCACATCGATAACCTAAGAACCGAGGTCACTTGTTATGTCGTGGATGCTGAAGTCAACTACAACATTCTGTTGGGTCGCCCATGGCTGCACGAGTACATGGTGGTGCCATCCACGCTCCCCCAATGTATGAAGTACGCGTCCACCAACAACGTCATCCGTACGGAGTTCGCGGACATTGACCCCTTCAAAGGGATTGAAGCCTACTTCACGGATTCTGACTTGTACAAGTCACCTGACGAGGAGGAAGCTAATGATGCTGATGACGAAGCAGAAACAGCAGCAGAGCCGGACATGGAGCCTGAGGTCACTCCCGATGCTCCTTTGAAAATCCGACTCAAAGGCAAACCGCCTCAGAAGTTGCCCACCATGAGCATTAAGCTATCCGGGAAAGCACCAGCTGCTTCTGAAGCTCTCCTGAAGATACGGCTCAAGGGAACACCCCCTCAAACATCGGCTTGCCTTGTGGCAAAACTTCAGGGAAAGACGCCAATCACCGGAGACACAGCAGAGGCACCTCTGAAGGTGCATCTTAAGGGCAAGCCGCCACCATCCCAGCCGCCGGAGAAGGCTCATGCATTCCTCTCGGACTCCCAGATCAATGCTGTGGTGGACCCTCCCGATTCTACTACAGTGCTTACAGATGAAGAGCTGAGGGAATATATCTCGGCCGATGTAGATTCCTCATCTGTCGACAATGTAATCCTACGGGATAAAATCTCAATAATAGAGTGTCTTTTAATTATTTTAGTCTTCCACATTGGAATGCCATATATACATTAGATAACGCTCTACGGTCGTTGCAAACACAAATATCGACCGTCCATCATGTAAATCGAGTAGTCCCGTCCAAAGGGGTCTGTTACATAGTCCCACCACGGAGTCGAGACGAAGAATCCATCATCTTCGGCAAGGTTAAGCGTCATCAAGACCTCCCGCCACTCGAGACAAAACCATATGCCGGCAAAATGTAACTCTATCGGTACACGAACAAGGCAAAGTACCTCATCCAAAAGATAGGTTACCACCTAAAAAGTGACAAAGGCCTGAACTACGGCAAAGGTCGACGTCTTCCTCTCCGGCTTCCAACACCTAAAGAAAAGCCGCAGGACTACTACAATAAAACTCGACGGGGGGTAGGCTATATCACGCCGCCGTCAACTCCAGAAAGTTCAGACGCAGAGGAAGTTGAACATTCTCACTCATCTGAAGCGTCAACGTGGGATTCCGATGCCAATGTCGGATCTGTCTTCAAGAGAGTGCTGTCAGCCAACATGACAACTGCACAATCTCAAGAGGAAGAAGGCGAAGACCAAGCGTCGAAATTCTTCGAAGAAGAACCCTGGGCTCAACGCCTGGGACAACAATGGAAGTCTCGTTTTGAATTACGTGAACCTTCCACCGAAGACGAAGTCGAGCAGATCAACCTTGGGGATGGATCTTCTTCCAAACCTATCTTCGTCAGCAAAAGCCTCAAAGGAGAAGACCGATAATCTTTAATCCAGCTGGCTAAAGAATATATCGACGTCTTCGCCTGGAGCTATAAAGATATGCCAGGACTTGATCCCCAGATTGCGATGTATAGGTTGAACATCTTGCCTGATGCCAAGCCTATCAAGCAACAACAACGGTGCTTCCGTCCGGACATCATGAACGCCATCGATCAGGAGGTAGACAAACTCTTGACTAGCAGCTTCATCCGTGAAGAGCAACACCCAGACTGGGTAGCCAACGTCGTCTCCGTCACCAAGAAGAATGGGAAGGTACGAGTCTGTATCGACTTCAGAGACCTCAACTCTACTTGCCCGAAGGACGAATTCCCGCTTCCAATCACCGACGTGATGATCGACAACACGTGTGGCTTCGAGCGCATGTCTTTCATTGACGGGTATTCGGGCTACAACCAGATCAAGATGTTTCCCGATGACGCAAAACATACGTCATTCAGGACTTCAAAGGGCGTTTTCTGCTACACAGTGATGCCCTTCGGCTTGAAGAATGCTGGTGCGACATACCAACGTGCTATGAGCACCATTTTTCCGTCAGCACCTTCGCAAGACAGTCGAATGCTATGTCGACGACATCGCAGTCAAGAGCCGTCTCAAAGGAGATCACCTGCAAGACCTCAAGACAGTCTTCGACCTCATACGGGCGCATCAACTCAAGATAAACCCCGCTAAATCCTTCCTTGGGGTTTCGAGCGAAAAGTTCTTGGGCTTCATCATTACGGCGAAAGGCATTCATGTCGATCCCGAGAAGACCAAAGCAATTCTTGATATGGACCCTCCGAAGAATCTTCGAGAACTTCGAGGCCTACAGGGACGTCTGGCGTACATCCGGATGTTCATAGAGAACCTTTCTGGCAAATGTCAACCCTTCATCCAGCTCATGAAGAAGGGAGTCTCTTATGTCTGGACAGAGGAATGCCAAAAGGCTTTCGACGACATCAAAGCCTACCTGACGAGCCCTCCAGTTCTGGTGGCACCCGTCGCTGGCAAACCATTCCTGCTCTACGTCCGTGCCATGGATCATTCCCTCGGTGCCCTGCCAGCTCAGAACAGCGACACAGGGTATGAGCAAGCAATCTACTACCTTAGCCGAACTCTGATCGGGGCCGAACACCGGTACAACCCCGTTGAGAAAGAATGCTTGGCTTTGGTATTTGCTATCCAAAAGACTCGTCATTATGTCTCGGGCCAGACAATTTATGTCATTTCTCGAGTCAATCCGCTCAGGGTCCTCATGACAAAGCCAGGATCATTGAACTCCAAGCTGGCCACATGGGCGATCTTGCTAACACCATATAATATGGTGTTCATTCCACAAAAAGCTGTTAAGGGTCAAGCTCTGGCTGACTTCTTAGCTGCACACTCCATCCCAGAGTCCTCAAAACTCTATGAAAACATCCCGGATGAGGTCCAAGAATCAAACGTCACCGAAGAAGGCTCCGTCTGGCGAATGTTTTTCGATGGTGCTTCAAGAACAGGCCCCAAAGGCCAAATCATCGCAGGAGTGGGGGTGGTATTAGTCTCCCCCGATCAACTGGTCATCCAGCGTGCTTACTCCCTTTCGAAGCCGTGCTCCAATAATGTTGCCGAGTACAACGTGCTCATTATGGGACTCCAGCTAGCACAACAGCTGGGGGTGAATCATCTGGAAGCCTACGGCGACTCAAAGCTCGTCGTAAACCAGATCAGAGGGCAATACGAGGTTCGCCATAAAGATCTGATCCCCTACCATGAAGTTGCATTGAACATTATTTCAACCTTCGTCGGGTTCTTCATCGAACACGTACCTCATCTACAAAATCTAGAGGCTGATGCTCTGGCTGGCCACGCAGCCTCCTTGGCGGCACCCCTCGGGATGCAACACTACGTCACGATAGTGGACCGAGACTTGGTCTGCCCTAAAAACAACCTGCGCTCACAAGTGGCCCACGCCATGTCAACGGGTGCCGGTGTTAACGTCCAAGATTGGAGATTTTCGTTCATCGACTTCGCTGTCTACGAAATTCTTTCGGAGGACCCGAAAGAAGCCGTCTCAGTCAGGAGGTGCTCTCTTCGATTCTACTACGATACGGCTACTAAAATGCTGTACCGACGCTCCTACGATGGACTTCTCCTTCGATGTTTGTCTAACGAAGAAGCAGCCGAAGCCCTACGAGAAGCTCATGATGGAACCTGCGGGGCCCATCAACCTGGTCCTAAGTTGCAGGATCGACTGTGACGCATGGGCTACTACTGGCTAACCATGGCCACTGACGCTGTTGAATATGCTAAGAAGTGCCATGTGTGCCAGCTTCACGTAGACTTCATTCATACACCGTCCGAACTACTACATCCTACAGTCGCCTCTTGGCCCTTCGAAGTTTGGGGAATGGACATTGTGGGACCGATCACCCCTTCTTCATCGAGAGGACACCGCGTAGCAATCACAAACCAACTCACAGAAGAAGACAATCAACGTCGTCGTCTGTGGAAACTGGAGGCACTTGACGAAAAGCGTCTTCTAGCTCAACAACGTATCGAACTCTACCAAGCCCGTATATCACAGGCTTTCAACAAGAAGGTCAAGCAAAGGACTTTCCAAGTTGGCGACCTGGTTCTGGCAGTTAGGAGGCCGATGGTGTTGACTCACAAAACACCAGAAAAGTTCGAGCTCAAATGGGAATAACCTTTCATCATCGAGACGGTATACTCAAACGGTGCTTACCGTCTCGCCAAACCCAATGGGGACTTGTTCATGATGCCCATCAACGGCAAGTTCCGAAAAAAATACTACTCTTGACATCTTTCAGATATGTGCTTCCACCAGGGGATCTGTGGACCCAATCATCAGGGCTCACAGACAATTCCCTTCCACAAAATCATACGCTTCTGGAACCCAGTTGTTTCGTGGCATCCACCAGTAGAAGGGCAACCACGTCCACATCATCTCTGAGTTGTCCCCCTACACCCTACAAGGCGAAATCTTACATCCCGTAAGATTACGCTATCCTTCATGTTTACCACGTCCACATTACCTCTGTGTAAACATCCCGTACAGACAACCCCCGCGTTGTCGTACATCGATCACAGAACTTCCACGTCCACATTACCTCTGAGTAGTTTCGTACATCCCCCAGAGTCATTCCTATCACGTCTATAACACCTCTGAGTAGGAAGATTCTATCATTTGAACCCCATATTTGCCACGTCCACATCACCTCTGAGCAAATACATTGTGTCCTTCAAACTTATTATTTGTATTTAAAACCAAGGTACACAAAAGATAATAGGTCCACACAAATCATCAAAGTTCATGACAAGCAAAAATGAACACATCGCAGAAAATGGTGTACTTCTTTATTTCTAAAAAAGAGAGAAAAGGATTACACTATTCCCAGCAAGAGTTGCAAAAATACAAAAAATAGAGACTACAAGCCCTAAATATCCCCAGGGTTGGCGGAAAGCTCTGCAATTCGGCGTTTCAAATCTGCCGCCCGAGTCTCCACAGTCGCCAAGACTCGACGTTCAGCTTCTTGACGCATCACTTCAACAGCCTCAGCAGAAGTTTCATTCTCGTGCTTCTCATCAAGCTGCTGTCTCTGCTGAGCCAGGGTAAGAGCTCGGAGAGTGAAAGCTGCTTCCTCCTTCTTGAATGCTATGTGTTCAGCCTGGACACGTTCAGCGTCCAATAGGAGTCGGGCTCGCTGATCCTCAAGGCGGCGCATCTGCGCGTCAATCTCCGCGATATTAGCGTCCAACGCAGCTCGCGTCTCTACTGTCTCCCGCGTAGACTGATATAATCGCTGCACCACAGCTTCAGTCGCAGCCACTTCGCGTTCCTAGACACTCACTGTGGCCTGGTAGGAAGACTCAGTCTCGGCGAGCAGCTTTTTCTTCTCCGCATCTATCCGGACAAAGAGGTCATTTCGCTGGATGCGCTCCAATTCGAAAAGCTGCTGGTCCAACTCAGCCACCATGGCTTCCAGAATGATGGCCAGGTGATCGTGGCTCTAGTGAACACGGATCAGGTTGATATGAGGCAATGCCAGAGTTCTTGTCGTCGTAAAGCTCCCCTTGGCGTCCGTCACTGCCGACACCCCCCTCTGCAGGATTTTGTACACTGCCTCAACGATGAATTCCATATATTCATCTGCGTCCGCCAGCACCTGCGGCGTCATAGCAAGGGTTGAAGGAGCTGCTCCAGTCGGCGGACCGGAAGAAGACCCGCCGACCTCAACCTGCGAGGCTGGAACCTCGGTATCAGTAGGCTCTTCATCAACAGGGGCCTGACTACTAGTCCGAGGAGCCAAAGGAACAGAAGAAGCTGGGACAGGCGTCGAGATCGTACCCCAAGTGGAAGGAGCAACAGAGGGTTCCGTCACACCCCTACCCCTCCCGAACTTGGAAGTACCACCGACGTCAGTGGCCACCTCTCCAATACCCAACGTGCTATCACCAGCCGATACTTCCCCTGGCAGAACGAGGAGATCAACACTGACCTCTTGACTCGTCCCTGAATTCAGGACCGCCAGACGAGTCTCTCCATAAAATCCCTCTACAGGGACAGGATATGTCGCTACCTCCCGATTGGTAGCCACCTCAACTTTCGCCGCTGAGTCCAGTGTAGGGCTTGGCAATGATGCAGCCGACCTCCCCTCATCATAACAAGAAGGGGAATCAACCCTCTCCTCTGTTTCAATCACATCTGTTGCCCCCGCAACAGGCTCTTGCAACTCTGGAGCAACGTCATCTGAAGACGACGAACTCCACCCCACTTCATCACCAGGAAGCCTCGTGTCTGCTGGACCCTCGGCATCCAAGGCCCCAGCCGCGGCCTTCATCATCTCGGACACTGTTGCATCCTCAGCTTCCTTTCTGACATAATTCGGGGACGCTGGAATCTCCACGACAACAACATCCTCCGGATTCTCCTTCATAGGAGACATCATAGTCGGCGGGATGCGCACTTCCGATGAGCCCGCCATCTCCTTTGGCCTACTCCCACCAGATTTTGGAGTACGAGGCCTTCTTTTTAGCGGCTCCTATAAAAAGAGGAAGCATTGATTACATGAAATGTTGAACCCAAACTAGACTATGTGGGACACCTCTGCAGATGCTGAATCCGATGACACCGTCGGTGACATCTTCTTCAGCTTCTTTGATATAGGAGATCTAGCCCCTGCAATCTGTACGTCGTTTCGGTTGATTTCGACGACATTCGATGAGCGAGATGCTAGAAACAACAGTAGAAGCGTTCATCAGACTGCTGGTCCTCGTTCTCTCGGAGATTCTTCTTATCTAACCTGCTCATCTCAGAGAGCACTTCGCTACGAGAGAGCGCTGGCGGAGTGGAGAATTGCGAGGGATCCCCCTTGTCTTGCCTAAAGACATAATCTCTCCAAGCGGTCACATGAGGCTGCAATCCGCTCTTGTCCCTCTTCTGTATATAGTAATGATGATTCGCCACTTCCTTAAAGACGGCCGTCATCTCCTCAGCCTTATCCCCCAGGACTTGAAACTCTTCGTTGGCCAAAAATACTCTTCATAGGGTTCCGATCCCCAAGGGAGCTTTGATACCTCATACATCTCATGAAGTACGAGCCCTAACTCCCCCACCGGAGTAAAAAAAGGTCCCGGTATGGATATCAAACATCTCTAAGAGTGCGAGGAACATATGCCTGTTAATATCAACACCTGCCTGGGTGGCACGAATCGCGGCAGTTAGCCCAATTTCTCGGAGCTCAGTCTAGAACCGCGACAAAACCCAGAGTGTCAGTTTATCCCATTTGGAAGCATAATGACACCAACCCTCTACCCGAAACTCTTCTTTCGGGTATGAGCGTTCCATCAACAGCATGCGATGTGCAAAAGTCAAGGCACTATGGACAAATATATCAAGGGGAACTTCACTGTAAATGCTCCCAGGGCGTAGAGTCCGCCAGGTGAAAGAAGACCCAGACCGCACTGCTGTCAAAGTATCCTTCTGATCGGAGGTTGAATCTATTTTGATGATGCCAGTCACCGCCCCCCCTGAGAGGGGGTAAGATCCCAAGATATCCTCCTCTTGGAAGCGAGACGACAGAAGGCCATCAAAGGCCATTGACGTTCAAGTTGCTTAACGGTCATATGCACTCCTTTTGCTGTGAAAAACCAGTCTTCTTTGACCTTCAACACTGTTGCTTCAGTAAAAGTAAGACGGTCCCCAAACAGGAACTCAGGCTTCAAGAAGGTCACTTTATCAGATGTGGCAGATTTTAAAACTCCACGCTCCATCATCCGTTTGAGGAACCCATACTGCTGTTTCCGGATTTGAGTCATTCTCTCGGAAGGCTGGTCCAGCATAATAGCGGCTTGAGCAGGGTTCATCACTTTCCCGTTATGATCTACTCCCATCTGGCAGAGGGCAGTATCCAAGAGCACTTCACTCAAGAGTGGGATAGGCATCGACACTAGCAAAGATTCAAAAAATGTTAGAAATAACAAAAGAATCTGAGCCTTATCAAAAGCGCATAGCGCGTCCAAGAGCTTCGGCGCGTCATCAGGGCGTGTGCCCATGCGCGTCAACAGTGCTTCGGCGCACCATTAGGGTCTAAACCCATGCGCGTCAACAGTGCTTCGGCGCATCATCAGGGTCTAAACCCATGCGCGTCAGCAGTAGAGCCTCGGCGCATCTTCGGGGCTTAAACCCATGCGCATCAGCGGCAAAAATCTTGGCATTTCATCAAAAGACTCAAGGTCTATGTGTGTTGGTGTACGTAAAATGAAACTTACCAACCACCTCCGGCCGAACTTCGACAGGCCGACGGGGAACATCGGCCGCGGCAGCTTTCACAGGTTCTTTGCCTTTGTCCTTGCCAGCACCGCCGCGAGGAGTCTTGGGAGCTATTTCTTTGAGAGAAGAAAAGTTAGGGTTTTTGAAGAAGAACTCTAAAAAAAGCAAAAACAAAGAGAAGAAGAACTCTCTCTCTATTTCTCGCCTATTTATAGGGCTTGGTCGCACGCGTGAACCGATGATGTGTGATCTCAGCCGTCGCCTCGGGTTCTGTGAAAAGATAGCCATAAATAAAACAAAAAAAGATCATCACTAATCTTTTTTTGGTTACCGAGGCGTCATCATTTGCACTAACTGAGCGGAGCATGCGCCCAGCACTGACGCGCACAGTATCTATGCGCCCTAACAGTCACGCACCTCCAAGACCATGCTTCTTATTCAAAGTATTCCAAAACTTATCCAAAAGTTTTGAAAACTTTGAAGGGGGTCTTGTAGAAGCATGGAATTTCAGAACCTGAAAGTCTATGCGCCAGACTACATGTGCCAAAGTTTGGACAAAGTGCTTCACAGCAAAAAGCAACAAATATAGACATTGAAAGAGGACTTTTATTTAACATATAAAAGTCTATTACATGTCTAAGGAAGATTGTACAGAGGAGAATTTCTACAAAGAAAGGATCATAAGTCTACAGCCAGCAACCACCATGCGCCTCCAGTCAGGCGCAGCAATCACCATGCGCCCTCAACCAGGCACATTCTGCCAAGTGCACTCAGCAGGGCGCATCCTTTCAGCAGCTCAGTCATGTGCATCCCCAGTTATGTGCATCCCTTCAGTAGCCCAGTTATGTGCCGCTCTTCCAACCAGGCTCACCTGGCCGAGCAGGACGAGGGTGGCAATTAACCCCCATCCAGAGAAAGAGCCTCAAAAGCCAAAGGAAGACGGCCTAGCACCGCCATTCCGATCTACGGCTCTTCTGGAGTAACAGAAATAAGGCCCGAGCATCCCTATTCTTGGATGCAACAGGCACCTTTCGCCTGCCTCGGAAGCCCTCGACTCCGTCTTTTGGATGTAACAGACACCTTCAAGTGCATCAACGAAGACACTACGTCACATCTTCACCCTCGGGAGCATCTTGTCAACAGAATGCATTCGAGCACACAAGCTCATGTCAGAAAGACGTGAAAGAACGAGAGGCCAACCCTCTCTCCATACCACTATTTATAGGCCGGGCAAATCAAATCCATGCGCCAAGTGGATGGCTCTCCGAATTCCGTGCAATGAATTTGCATTAAATGGATAAACCGGACGCTTCGAATTCAGCCAAGTCAAAACGGCTATTTAAAGCACTCGAAGAACGTAACAGTTGCACCATCAAAGACGTCTCACGAAGCGGATGCGCCGGCCAGACCGCACATCACACAGACGATCCCTTCTACATCAAGCGCATCATACAGACGCGCCCTTCAGTACCAAGAGCATCATAGGGATGCGCCCCCATGCGTCCCCATACGCCTAGTGGAACGCCAACCGACGTGCCCACTCAGTTGTCCATCGAATGTCACAAACATTAAATGCTGAACTGACAGAGTTGGCAGCACGCCTCCCAAAGTCTGAACAGGTGGCAGATTTTTCAGAAGACGATGCATCGCCAACGTCAGCATCATCATTACTCCCCTTCGACGGCTACTGCCACGTGGCCACCAAACCATCTCACATGCGCCTCCGCGACCGTGCGCCCAAATCCGCATATGCCTCAAAAGCTGTACGTCTCAGACTTTTCACTGATCCCTAAAGACAGAAGGAAAGTCACCGTCGCAACTCTGCATGCGCCTCAAAAGCCATGCGCCCCAGACTTCTCTCCGATCCCAAAACACAGGAGTAAAGTCACCACTGAAGCTCTGCATGCGCCTCAAAAGCCATGCGCCCAGAATGGTTCATGTCTCCTAAAGGTCATGAGCCAAAGTCTCCTTATGTGCCCAATCCTAGGCGCATCCTACCAGATCATTCTCCACCAAATCAGAGATCTCCGAGCCATGGGTCGACGACACGTGTCCTTTGACTCAACTCATCTAAGATCTCAGCAACAGAAAGATCTTCTTCTCTGCTACGTGCCGGTTCACAAAAGCAACATGAAGAAGTCAACCCCTCGATCAGGGCGCATCGTCCATGTGCCTCCATCAGCAATCAACACGTGGCGTCCCCGCGTACAGGCGCATCCTACATGCGCGTATGAGCAGCCAGCCTGCAAAACTATAAATAAAGGGATCATTTCCTTCTTCCACACACACACGGATCAATCTACGTGCATACATATCAACCTCCACAGCGAACAGACAGAGACTTCGTACCACCAGAGAGGCAGATACGGACACTCAATGTCTTCCTCCTCTCAGCAAGCTCCAGCACCCAGAGCAATCCAGACCTTCAGAGAACCGATAACCGTCGTCAGATCGTCAATGGAGTCAACGTATTACCACTCACTCCATTGGCACAAGGAACCCAGATTAAACAAAAGTGTACTCCTAGGACTACGCCTAAGTCCTATATTGTAACACTGTTCTGTTTGTATTGAAATTTACAATCAAAGAATTTTAATGGCAAACACACCACAGTCGCTACCGCCCCCAACCGCCACCAGTGGACGCGCCACACCGAGCTGGACCCACCGCCACCCAAGCGCCACCGCCATGACGCCCCTAGCCGCCGCCAGCACGCTCGAACCCCCCCTGCTGTTCTATTTTATTTTCCTTTTTCTTTTTGTTTTCTTTTGTTTTATTTTATTTATATATATTTTTGTATATATGTATACATGTATATGTATATATATATATATATATATTATTATATATGCTGTATTATATGTATATATATACTGTATTTGTGTATATATATATATATATATATATATTTTTTTTTTTATGTATATATATATATTATTATATATGTATTTTGTGTATATATATATATATTATTATATATGTATTTTGTGTATATATATATATATATATATATGTATATATATAAAAAAAAAAAAAAAAAAAAAATATATATATATATATATATATATATATATATATATATATATATATATATATATATATATATATATATATATATATATATATACATATATATATATATACATATATATTTTAAATATAAAATATATATATATATATATATATATATATATATATATATATATATATATATATATATATATATATATATATATATTATATTTAGTACTTTATTCTATTATATATGTGTATTTATATATGTATTTATGTATATATATGTATATATGTTCATGTGTATTTATATTATTATTATATATATATATATATATATATATATATATATATATATATATATATATATATATTTATTTATTTATTTTATAGTTAAGTATTTCTAATATATATATATATGTATATTTAATATATGCATGTATATATCCATTATATATATATATAAATATATAAAATATATTTATGTATATATATTTCATATATTTTGTATATATATATATATTTTATATATATATATATATATATATATATATATACATATATATATATATATATATATATATATATATATATTATATATATATATATATATATATATATATATATATATATATATATATATATATATATATATATGTATTTATATGTATATATATAAATATTGTTGTTATATATTTATTTATGTATTTCAAACTCTACCTTGTATAAATTATTATTATGTAAAATTTTACAAGTTATTTTTATTATATTATAATTTGTGACTTGTATATTTTTATTACTTTAAAAATATATTATTATTTAAATTCCTGTATTTTATTGTTATGGCCAATTAATGTCCAAACCTAGCATGGGTTTTTGGGCCCGATTGCGTCTAATACATTCAGAGTCTATACAAGTCATATTGGACTTGATTCATGGCTCTGGGTCCTGTATCTGGACTTCGGTTCAATTCGAATACATGGACAAAAATAGTAAATAATTAATTATTTATTTTCCAGAAACTATTGCTTGCAGTTTTTGAATTTTTATATATATTTCAATTGCTGTAAAAATCTGGAAAAAATTATATTTGAATACTTTGTTAATTTAGACATTTTATTATAATTTTTTCAAAAATTAACTATGTGCCGTTGGTATTTTATAAAAATAGGAAAACAGAACTCATTTTCAGTATATTTATGTTTACTGATTTTTAATAAATATTTATGAGGGTTTATAAATTCCAGAAAAATTAGTATAAATTTCTATAATTAACAAGGATCATTCTGGTACTTTATTTTATGTAAAATGGAGCTTTTTGTCTATCTCAAAAATTGTTAGGTCATAGTGTACAATTTGATTTAATTATGACAAAATTATGACTTGCAACTTTTTGCATTATTTTGAGTTATAGCCGAATGGAACCTCACCCCGCACTAATGTAAAGACCCTAGAAAGTTAGTTTGAGTATTGTGTCACCCCATATTGGTCTCCTATGCTAAAGTCACCGTTTGGCTAGGTGTCAAGTTAGAAAGTCATATTGTACCACTTGTGTCGTAGTGTTTAACTTAGTATAAAAACTAAGTTTATGTATTTATTTCTACAGTGACGAGTTACCAGGCATCTATAGCATTTTATCGCTGCTTTGCTTTGCTAGAGGCAAGTACTTTCTACAAACTTTACATACTGTTACAACAATGAACTGCGAATCCAACCATGTTAAATACTGATCCTTGGGATAGCAGGTTAAACCTTCACATGTTGTATTACTTTCAGTCACTACCATATTTAGAACAGTTTTATATCTCTCACATGATTAGAATCTAGGTATGGGGAAACTGTTAGTAGCGTACGTGATGATGCCCCCTTACTCGTACGTACGTACCGAGCAAGGTTGACATTTTATGTATACCTTGTCGTAGGCGCACCAGCTGTATTTGTACGTATGTACATCTATCGCTTGTTTTACTTCTACGGAAGTACATTTTATATACTTATACCATAGTACATTTTACACCTATTGACGATCACGTACCTACTACAGTTTTAAACATTACATATGCATCCGTCTCTATGACATATGTGTCCTTGCCATAATAGATTATGATGTACCATGATTCCTGTTTATTTACATTCCTGTTCATTTCATGTTTCGTATATTTAGTTTGCTAGAATCAGTACTTGCTTTCGTCCTGACAAGATAACGTTGTAGGTATTCTTACTGAGGAGGAGTTGCTCTGTGACTCATATTATGGAGTTACTGTCGAGGACCAGGCTTTGCCTTACGAGGATGTACCTGCGGAAAACCTCGTCTAGTTGTCTATTTGCTTTAGACTTTTGAGACTATGTATTTTGTAACTGGACCTGTATCCAGTTTTACATTTCAGACTTGTACTTAGAATTATTATTATATGAGATGACTTTTGTGTTTGGAGCATCTATGACTCTTCTTCATTTATAGAACTGTTAGCATATTTAGTCTTATCTTGTTATCTCTAGAACAGCTTACTGTACTTTATCTTAAGCGTAGGGTGGACATGACTCGGTCCGGCCCAACAATTTGGGGTGCGAGTCGTGACACATAGTGCCGCGGCCTGGTGGCGCTTAAGTTGGCACTATCAATTCGTGCGTCCTGTTATCGTAGTCTGATGGCACTACCAGTTGACACGCAGTTGGCGCATAGTGTGCGTGTGCACAGTTGATGCAGCGGTGCATGATTGCACGTGCTGTGTGCTATTAGCATGCGTTATACGCTAATTGGCGCACGCTGTGCGCCAGTTCGCTCAATCATGTCTATGCACGATTTGAGCGATTACGGAAAGTTCGGAGCAGTTTTCCCCATGTCCTGAACGTTCTGCATACCGAACAGTTACTACGCGCACCTATATAAAATCTCCCATGGCCTGTTCTCTATGTTCAGAGCAGATAAGAGAGGTATTTTGTGAGCAGAGTTCCGTGCCATCCGAGGAGTTAGAAGAGCGGAGTGTTCCGTAGTTCTCCGTCGAACTTGCTGGTTCCTGGAAGCTGTTCGTGTCTGGAGAGTCAAGCTTTGAGCGTCGATAATCATTCACCCCAGTAGGCCATTCTTTCCATTTTTGTTCATCCGGTTTTATCTCGTTCTAAACGAGCACATTTCTGATCTAATCAGAAAATGTTAGTGGATCTTCATCGCTGCTGCTACGAATTCTTTTCTGCCTTCTTCGAAGTGACACATTAGTGTTCGTTTCTCAGAATCCTTCTGGATCTCTATCGTGCACCTTTTTTGAAGTATTGCATAATTTTGAGTTTTCCAACGAAAAATTAAGTCCCAGGACTAACAAATATTGTAGTAAAGTATATGCTTCAGGCTGCAATGGAGAAATACTTAAATCTTCAATCAATCTCTCGTTGACCTCAAGGATCCTACCAAGGTTACTACTCTCAGCAGCTAGTTTAGCAAGCTTGGCGTTTGCCTCTGCCAACTTCTTTTCCAAGTTCGTGCTTGTTCTTGTTCTAGAGAGGTCTTTATAGCAGCAGCATTTATAATGTGTTGGTGTTCTTCCTTAGAAGAATGCAACTGCTGCATACATTCTATTAAAGCTGCATCAATCTTTAATATCCTCTATTCAGCAGCTTTCTTATGAAGTTGAACATCATCCAGGTCTTGCTTAAATGACTCTGCTTCTGCCTCTGCGAACCTAATATAAAGACCATAAATGGTGGTTAAGCTCAAAGGGGATCTACTAACTAATGCATTTATAAGACACTTTCTGTCACCATTAAAGGATGCATTAGGAATGGTTAACATTCAATGGTTTCTTCAGCCACCTTTGTTTGGTTATATATAAGTTCATCTTTGGCATTAGACTCGTCACGAGCAAAAGAAAGTTGTTCCTTCAGGTCTTGTAATGATCTTTCCAATTCTAATGATTTTTCTTTCCGTAAACAATGAAGAATAAACATAATGATGACTCCTGAACAAGTAATTCTTTCCCCTCATGAAAAAGCAATTAAGGATCTATTTCTTCCCATACACCTTATGATGTTTGTTGATGCTTTTGAAGCGGGATAGGAAAAAAGATGCAATTCTAATTCCATATATATCAGATAAATAAGATGAGCATGATTGGTGATCTTTGCATTATGATACTATGGATAGATCATAGATGATTGCCACATTTATCTTAATCCAAAAATGTCTTGCTTCACTATATATATATATATATATATATATATATATATATATATATATATATATGACCTCTAGCATAGTGGCTAAGAGAGATGCATTCGGCCCAAGTGGTCGTAGTTCGAACCCCATAGAGGCGAGTTTCCCACAATTACCCATTGCTTATATATATATATATATATATATATATATATATATATATATATGAAAAAAAAAGAAGAATATATATATATATATATATAGGGTCCGAATCGGAAGCCCCGTTTCTGGAGCCCTGCACCCCATGGTCGTTGGATTGCGTGGCATTGCGTGTGCCTCGTTCGATCCGGTGGTGGAGGGGGGCGGGGCTTTGGCAGGGCTTCGCATGCATTTCTTTTGATCCGCGCCTATATATATATATGAAAAGGTACTTCCAAGGATACTTAAGTGTTAGCTTTCCTGAACTACCATGCTCCTCTGCTCCGTTGATAGGAAATGTACTCGATTTGATCTAGCATATCCCTGGAGGTTGCCATCACCAAGTCGAACCTAGAGGACCGCCCGAGGCAAATAGCCATGTAATATCACATTGAATAATAAATGTAATGTTAACTCCATGTTATTTTAGCTTAATTTGCATCCTTGGCCATGCACTAGAACCTGAACCTGAACTTGGATAACTTGTCCAGCGTTAACAGCATATTCCGTAGCGCCTTTCACATATTCAACTGTATTTTTTTGGCGAGGCCTTTGACCCATACAAACTCTGCTCGAGGCATGGGCTGGTGGATAATTCGGCAACGATCATAAGCCAAGTCGAACTCAAAGCTGCCCGATTGTGATCCGTCCCAAATCGAAGAGTCATTCCCTTTATTCAGATTGGTATGAATGCAAACATCATGCCAATCAGGTGGACCGATTGGTGCCACCATCGCGAATCAAGCAGCTGGCCATCAAGGGTCGAACCAAAGATGTGTGTCCAAACCATGCCCAATCTCTATTGATATCAGTGGTTTAAGTTTGTTCCTATCTTGTAGAATTGCCTTATAAGTAACCGAAAAGTTATTGTAAATTTACACCCAGAAACTAGCCTCCTTCAAATATCAGTTTCACATCCAATGAGCCCATAGCGATCCCCCTTTGATGAACTTCCAAGCTAGCCTCAGGTCCGCTATATCTTGAAGAGTGAATAACGAGCGCAGTCCACACATCCTTCGCTTTTCGAATGGCATAGTTCTGCCCAAGCAATCATGTGTATACCTCTGTGCTACACATAATATGCATATAACTTGTCCACCTTTCAAATTGTTACCCAAGGTAATATAATAGTTTGTGTCACGACCCGCACCCGCTTTTCGGAATGCGAGTGCGTATCCAAGCCAACCTACGTCGTAATGTCGACGGTAGAACGCTGCATAGCCACAATGCTCAAAATCACCAATAATGATCATTCACAATAACTAAATTGAATTATAATATTTCAAAGATTTACATTTGATACAAAGTACAATGTCTCACAATTTATAAAGAACAACTGAATAAATACTCAACTAACTAACTAGTCACTACATTTTGGCCTGCAAGTACACCCGTGTCTCCCCAAATGCTAAGCGTAGTCGCAGCTAACCTAAAAAAATATTAGTTTCTTGTCAGGAATGGAACAAGCACACATATGACAAGCTATTCGAGACATAATAGAAATCACAAAACATGAAAATAACATATGAGAAGTGAAACTAGAAAAATAATAAGCATTATGAAATGGTGGAAAAGAACATGCAACTCTATGGTGAGAAATAGTGACTAGAAAGTAAAAATGTAAAGCATGGTGACATGGCAAATGGTGAAGGAACAAGATGGAAAAACTGAAATAAGAACTATCTATGTGCGTTGAAATATCAGGTTCGACATGTGAACGGCTAAGGGTTAAATCCGGCACCACGCACGTGTCGTGTGCGGTTGCTATCAGTCACGATCAGACATTTTAGGATGAAATGGTTAGTTCAAACATCTACTTAGATATTTTTCCGCCAAGGTAGTACTCATGGAATCAAGTCACAAAAATGGTAATCACGTGAATGACAGTCAAAACGTATAAATAAATCCATGATACTAATCTTCGTGTGATGAGCGTGTCAGCAAGAAGAAAAGACATATGTATAACATGTAAAGAAAACTATTAGAATCGAAAGCAATCAGTATATGTACTTGCCTGGGGTTCTTTGCTGGTGAAACCGATAATACAAACCACTCAGGGTGCCACACAAAAGTCCAACTGCACAACAGTCTCTGGGGGATGAAACAGATATTTCAAACATGTTCAGAATAGTCAAATTAGTTAGGATAGCCTACCCATAAGAGCAGTTCTGGACACGGAGGCAAAACGATAATTTCGGACCAAAACGATATCCTCCGTTGGACTCGCTTTGCACCAAAAAGCGTACCAGAGTCTATAGTCTCTAAAGTCGTCAAAATATATGTCGAAAGGTCCGATTTGACAAGACGAACCAAACCGTATATCCAAAGATGGATTTGGGTGGGCCGTGCACAAATTTGCCCGTTGGATCGGGTCGCGGGCTCGCCAAAAGGACGTTCCGGTCGACCTTCTCATAATCGGACCAAACTTGGCTAGGACTAGAAAAATGATACGGTCCTGTTGGCACAAGTTTCTTTTCGAGATGACAAATGTGAACAAAGTAATTAGCTAGTTTGCAAATAGGTCGATATGGGGTATCTCGACGGATATGCCTCGATTTTATGGTGCACACACAACGAAATTGAGTTCCGTCAAATCCCACACGTCTACAACATCTATATGCATCTTTTGATGCTCATGGCTTACGACCACATCGTCCGATTTGTCAGGGCGCATGCCGTATCGAGAAAATTTTCAAAATTCTTAATATTTTAAAAACTATTTTTGTTGGTTTTGGAAGTCGAATAACCTTTCACATACTTTATGAAATCAGAATATATAAAATGGGTTGTAATCATGTATGTTGTGTAAAAACATGTTCAATTAGATTCTCTAATTAGTCGATGGTTTGGCAATGGTTTGCCATCCAAAACGTGGCCAGGGACTTAATATTATGTTCATTTGAGACATTTTTTTTCTCAAGTTTACGTCGATTCCTCGAGAAATCTAGGGAATCTAAATTCAAAATAATTAAAGGGATTAAAAGTCGTATAGATGGTCTACATACCTTAGAAGATGGATCAAAGATCTATCAATCGTGTGCGAAGATATCAAAGTGAGAAATTACGATCGATGCTGCAATTGTCGCTGCTCTGCACTCCGTGCGGCCTGGCGCGCGCTGCCGATCGTCGGCCATCCTACATCGACGCTCGACCGTCGGGTAGCCGCCAAGGTTAGGGGTATGGCACCGGGATCTCGAGACTAGGGTTAGTGTTAGGGTTCTATGGAGTTCTCTTATTCTCTTCTATATGCAAAGGCTCGGTTACGTCTGCTGCTATATGAAGTTTGGGGGGCGGGTCGGGTATGGCATGGGTTCGGGTTGCTGTATGTGTTTCACAGTATTGCCTCCTACTTGCTTCCTTTTCTTTTCCTTTTAAAGCTTAAAATTATATATGTAGGAACCCTAGAGGGGGGGTGAATAGGGTCAAGCTAACTAATCAAGCACTTAGCACAAGCTAATTGGCAATTTAAAAATATAAGTGCAAGAGAAGAAGAAAACACAATACCGACACCCGATGTATCCTGGTATCCTTCTAAGAGGCAGTCCAGTCCCAGAACTCTCTCCGGCTTTAATCCACTATTTGAGCAAATAGTTACACACTAGTTTGGATCCGAAGAACTCGCCAACTTCTTACACAAGAGCTTTAATCCGAAGGGCTCTCCGACTTCAACCGAGAGTTTGGATACGAAGACTCCCCAACTTCAACCGAGAGTTTGGATACGAAGACTCTCCAACTTCAACCGAGAGTTTGGATACGAAGACTCTCCAACTTCAACCTTTCATAATAGGTTTTGATCTCCTTAAACAATAGGATGAAGATCTCACTTTTCAACTCAATAACTCTAACACAATTTGTGAATGGCAAATAAAAGCTTTGTAGAGTTGTTTGTGGATAGGCTTTGGTTGTTTAGAAATTTTTAGGCTCAAAGCATCAACCTTGAATGAAGGGGTTCAAGGCTATTTATAACCAAAGCTTGAAAAGAAGACAGAGGCAACTTTCCAGTCACGAACCGGCATACCGCCGGTATGATCCGGCATACCGGCGGTATACCGGTCTGGGATTACAACGGCTAGAAATATAGCCGTTGGGATCATTAATGGCTGGAAATTCGACCGTTGAAATTTCAACGTTTCGGAAGCGGTATACCGTCGGTATGGACCGGTATGCCGTCGGTATGCCAGTTTTGTAAACAGAAAGTTTTTGTGAACGAAAACCGGTATACCGTCGGTATACGCCGGTATACCGTCGGTATGCCGTTTTCCACCAAAAATGATCATGGGCTTATTTCTTCCCTAGCTTTCGATTTTGCCATCCATTTCTTGTGTTTACAATAATTCCTAAGACCCATTACAGACTCCAGATAAACTTAGGCAGGTGCAGGCTTCTTCAGAGTCTTGAAATGATGATGGCATGGCTTGGCTTCTTCCTTTGATAGGTGCTGGCTTTTTTTTCTTGGCGGCAGCTGTCCAAAGATATCCAGTTTGTAAAAATCTTGTGGGATCCATCGTCTTTGGCCCACCATGATTTTTTCATTGCATATGTCCACATTGATCTTGCTTATTGCTTTTCTGCATGTACATGTTAGACGAACAAAGCAATATATATAGTAGCAACTATGATAGGTTTAATGCACATTAGGACAATGCTGAGTTTAAGTATAAGTGCTAAGGCGATAGCATAAATGTTAGTGATAATGAAGTGCTAAACTTAACATATTAACCATAATAAAAAACATGATACAATCATTGGGCCAACAATATATATATATATATATATATATATATATATATATATATATATATATATATATATATATATATATATTTTTTTTTTTTTTATATATATATATATATATATTTATATATATATATATATATATATATATATATATATATATATATATATATATATATATATATATATATATATATCAATATATATATATATATATATATATATATTTTTAATATATATATATCAATATATATATTTTTTAACATATATATATATATATATTAAAAATATATATATATATATATATATATATATATATATATATATATATATATATATATATATATATATATATATATAGTCCATAAACTAAACAAATACCTAAAATTTATTATAAAATTTCTTTAAAATACAATATTTATTAGAGTAGCCATAACATTATTCATGCATGGAAATTTACTAATAAAGTTACTCCTCAGACAATATAAATTAAATTAAAATACTAAATATATTTATAACTAGTATTTACTTTATGTTAAAATTTTAGAATAATAAAATAATTCTAGTAAATATTTTTGGGGGATAATAATAGTCATTACAATCCCACTTTACTTGGTCTACAGAAAATCTTGCAACTATTCTAAAAATGTCATATTAATATTAATAATGCCTATAGTGTACGGTATAACAAATATTTAGAAAATATTTGTCAATCCCTAAATAGAAAACAAAATTTTTGCATATACCTAAAGTATGTCTATATGGACGTCTTTGGTGTCACTACATGCCTACATGGGCTTGGGTTGAGTTCGGATCCAATCCGAGCTAGTTTGGTAAAATCGGGTCATCTAAAAGTCAATAAATCTTAATAAAAATAATTGAATCATTTGTAGGGTCATGTCACAATTTAGCCTGATTTTTCTAGTTAGAACACACTTATGGCTCGGTCTTACCTACCATAGCAAAAATACTAGTTAAGGCACACCATTGCACTATCTGTGCCAGGATTTCTAGTCTTCTTGTACTCCAAATCGTAACCACGACTAAAACCATCTATCATAACAACTATTTAATTAAAATATTTACAAAATTCCAAAAATTACTATTTAAGTCATATAAATAATTAAAAAATTTCTTTTTTCAAGATTTTTGGGAATAGGGGTTACAAATCTACCCATCTTAGAAATAAATTCGTCCTCGAATTTAAGGACTACTAGGATAAGCAGACTTGGTATGTTGGTGAAAGGTAGTAAGAATTTATGATGAGAAAATATTCATCCCAATAGATAAAAAGAGGAAGAAATAAACCCTCATGCATCTAGACAGCCGTGACCGTATTGCGAGGTGGGATTCACTTCAATGTACGTAGCTGGCTGTGTTTGTCCCCCACTCTCCAGTATTCTGGTTCTGGGGCATGACACGGGTTAAGTGGTGGCCCATGCAGGTCTTGTAAATCAAGATGTGTGAGGGTTTCACTGAATAGATGTCTCAATCAGCACTCGCCCTTGATCTCTACTCGTGCCTTCTAATCCTTCTGAAATCTTGACCTAATCACATGCTTATATCCTCGATCTATCATGGTCCTTCCTTATTTTTTCCCTTGTCATTTCTTAACTGGCATTGCTCCTGGTCCTACCGATCAGCAAGGCAGAGCACCTCCAGTGAACCAACAACAACCTGGAGACCAAGCCCACCACTCTGGAGTAGCTTTCCGAATCATGTATTCTGGGACTCTAGAGCCCCCAATTCAGCCAGTCTAGCCTGCAGAGCCTAATAATGGAACCCTGGTGGGTCTCATCAGGGATTTGCTTACGTCACAAGATCGTCGGGCGATGCCCTGTACCAGACAGTACAAGATGCCATGGGCAGAGTTGGTTACCAAGGGAACAACGCGGCCAATAGCTTCAAGCGTCTAAATGCTCCTTTTTTTATGGCAGTGAAGATGCTATCGCTGCTGATGCGTAGCTTCAGGACATAGAAGTTGTCATAGAGGCAGCTAGGATTCTTAAGGAAGAGAAGGTGGACGTTGTGCGCCTATAGTTATTGGACTTAGCCCTCAGCTGGTGGGCGATGCTAGCAGTTGGATTAGCAATGCCTATTTTATGGGCGGTATTCATCAACAAGTTCCAGACCAAGTATTTTGACGCAGTAGCTTGGTATGATTTGCAGACGAGATTCACCAATCTTAAGCAGATGGGAATGACGGTCAATGGATATGCGGTCGAGTTTTCTAGACTTAGTCGATTTGCTCCTACTTTAGTAGCTACCTAATTGGACCGAGCCCAGCAATTCCAGCAGGAACTCCACCTAGAGATTATTATATCAGTGGAGAAGTTTGAGCACCAGATGTTTGATGCCGTCTTACGAGCAGCAAAGAGGCATGAGTATACTTAGCAGAGGATTGTAGATAGAATCAGAGGACGGAAGAGGTATCATGGACAGATGTCCCAGTCATCAGCACCAGTCCCGGTAGCAAGGGCTTTGACTATTGGAGCTCCTAGGAGAGCGACCACAGTTTCGTCAGTTCAGCACTCAACGCCGGCGTATCCTCAGCATAAGAAGCATAAGTAGTCTTTCGTAATGGGCTGCACACATTGTGGAAAGCCAGGACATGTAGTATCAGAGTGTCGTAGAGCACAATGACTGTACTTGGCTTGTGGGGTACTGGATCACAAAATAGGATACTGTCCGAATAGACCCAGTTCATGGTCATCAAACCTAACCAGTCCATCGGTTAGGGGTCCAGCACAGTGCAGCAACAGTACCAGCCTCCGAGGCCATTGCCGCCTCAGGCTCAGCAGTATGCCCATGCCCAGATTTTGAACCGGCAGAGAGGTTTCCAGTAGAGGGGACCAACACCAAGAGGACTAGGTCAAGATTTGGCTCTGACCGTAGCAGAAGAATTAGCATCAGATGAGGTGGTGGTAGGTACCATTCTCGTCAATTCTTTTCCAGCATCAGTCTTATTTAATTTGGGTGCATCGCATTCATTTATTTTTCCACGATTCGCAACATGGGTAGGACTGGAGCCTAATTTATTATCAGTAAGGCTCAATATAATTACTGGTAATGGCCTTGTGGGTGTAGATTGAGTATATTCCTCCTGTCGAATCGCAGTTAGCGGTAGGGAGTTCCCCGCTAGATTGATAGAATTTCTGATGGCCAACTATAATGTGGTCCTAGGAATGGATTGGTTGAAGGACCAATACGCAAGAATAGACTGCCATATTGGCATGATTATTTTTGGTGTTCCCGACGAACCAGAGTTTTTATTTTCTCGAGGCAAAGTAGAACCTTCTCCACCAGTCCTGCGGATGGCAGTAGCAGTACCAGTTCAGTTTTCCAGAGTAGTAGAAGCGTTTCCAGATGTATTTCTCGAAGAGCTTCTAGGCATGCCCTAGAGAGAGAGATAGAGTTCACCATTGATTTGCTTCCAGGGATGACTCTAGCGTCAGGGGAAGTCTACAGGATGGCACCCTCAGAGTTAGAGATCTTATACAAAATAATTGAAGAACTCAGAGCCAAGGGACTCATTTGTGCTAGCGGATCACCTTGGGGAGCCCGATACTTCTTTTAAAAAAAAGATGGTACATCAAGATTATGTATTGATTATCGTACCTTGAACTCTGTAACAATCAAGAATAAGTATCCCCTACCAAGGATAGATAATTTATTTGATCAACTCAGAGGAGCGATAGTATTCTCGAAGATTGACTTGCGGTCAGGATACCAACAAATTAGAGCCAGAGACTAAGACACCTTGAAGACAGCATTCAGAACTAGATATGGACATTAGGAGTTTCTTGTTATGCCATTTGGAGCGACCAATTCACCAGCCATATTCATGGACCTCATGAATCATATCTTTATACCCTATTTGGACCGATTCGTAATAGTGTTTATAGACGACATCTTAGTCTATAACAGGAATGATACAGAGCATGAGCAGCATCTTCGTGTAGTTCTTCAGATTCCCAGAGAGCACCAGTTGTACGTAAAGTTCAGTAAGTGCGAATTTGGGTTTGATCGTATTTCGTACTTAGGTTATATCATCACCAGAGGTAGAGTGGAAGTGGACCCCCAGAAGATAGTGGCCGTAGAGACATGGCCAGTACCCAGTATCGTCATAGCAGTTCGGAGTTTCCTAGGATTGGCTGGCTATTACTGGCGGTTTGTTTCAAACTTTGCTCGGATATCAGTAATACTGACGAAGTTGACCCATAAACATGTACAGTTTGCTTGGACAGCAGAGTGTCAGACTTCATTTGACAAGGTAAAGCAATGATTGATGACGATACCCATTCTCACACTTCCTGATGGGACTGGAGGATTTTCAATCTATTATGACGCTTCCGACAAGTAATTGGAATACGTCTTGATACAGCATGGTAAGTGTTTGCCATTGATTATCAAACAAAAACTACAGAGGAACTAGATTTGATTACAAACTTTGAAAGTATAATAGAGAGCCTAGAAAGAAATCCTAGTAAATAATCTAAGTATAATTATTTAGTTTTGATTCTGGGGGTGACGGTGGAGGCTTGAGAGAAGTGTAGGAACTCTGCCTTCCTCCGTGGACTATCAGGCACAATCTTTGCTCTTGAGAAAATTGTCAGCCTTTAGCATGGGTATGGTACCCTGATATTTATAATAATTTTGGGATAAAGCATATTTTAGGCCGTATAGATGGTCTCGTGGCCGAGTGGCTGTAACAGCACACGAACACTCGATCTTTGGCTGCCAGCTGGTGGTTTGTTGAGATTTCTTTGTTGCAACAAATCTGGGTGGTTGAGACTTGGTCAACATGCCATGTGGCCTATCACAAAATAAAATTAATCTATTTGAGACAGCAAATGAGGGGCTACATAGAGTTTGGGGTATTTTGGACCGCATAGGTCTTCTTTGTCCTCTAGTACTCGGCCATACTGGGTCGCATATGACTCATACGGCTCAGGTCATAATTTTTCTTAGCCACGTGTCCCACCAGCAGTGCTACCAGTCCGTATGAAGTTTAAAGACTTTTGGGCCGTATAGATACTACAGTCTTGGCGAACTGCTCAGTCATATTTTGTCAATCTGGGCAGCCTAAGGCTCATGCGGCTCAGGTTATAGCCCCCCTGGCTGCAGACACCCCTGCAGACCATGCATCAGACCGCATGAACTCTCAGGCACGTGGGCCCTATGTCTGGTGACATGACACTTCTTGTCTTTTTCGAAAGTCACCTCTTATCTTCATCTTTTTGTCAGGACGTGTCAGAGTTGTCAGCTTTGTCAGAGGGGCTTCTGCAGCTGATCAGCTTGGCCGCATAAGTAGCTCTTCCTTCTGTGGCCCGAATCAGTTTGGTCGTATTTTAATATAATCAATCTATTTGAGATAGCAATGATGGGCCTCATGGAGTTTGGGGCATTTTTGACCGCATAGGTCCTGTAGACCCTTATTTTCTAGTATTCTCATGCCTCCCAAGGCAATCAGAAAAAAGGTTACTGGGTCATGCTTTGTTATTTTGGGCCGCATAAGGATCACACGGCTCTTCCATCTGCGGCCTGGATTAACTTGGCCGCAGAGTTGTCCTAGGGGCCTTCATTCTGTGGCCTGGATCAACTTAGCCGTATAAGACTCATGTGGCTCTTCCTTCTACGGCCTGGATCAACTTGGCCGCATAATGCCTATATGGTCAGCAACAATTTTGAGAGAATTTTGTTTGTCTCTTTCTTGACTTCTCGATAAAGATGAATTTGACCGATCCTCCTCCTTGGCGAGTACTGGAACTATGGATTATGGAGCTCCTTGTTCGAAGACGATTTAGAAATGAACTCTCTAAAAAGATTGTGATACGCCGGGCTGAGACAATGCGCCTACCAGGGACATCTGAGTAATGCGTCTAGTTGAGAGTATGCCGTTACGAAGTCTTCAATTGGCATCATGCTTCCGAGATGATGTCGAAAGGTGCAGCAGGTTGTGGTCGCTGGAACACAGACTACCTTGGTGGTGGAGCCACTGTCTTGTGGCATCAGTAGTTGATGGCGACTTGGGTGTAGTGATGTCATGGAAAGGGATCATCGCACGCCAATGTTACTTCTCTCCTTGCGTTTGTGAATGACCACCTCTCGTAAGTCGAGAGCAGATTGATCTACCTTTGTATCTATTTTGTAGGCCCGGGTATCCCGAGCGCCCCGGTGCGTAGGTATCATATTTGCTCCCTGATCTGAGGCTAGTAAAAGCACTTGCTCTCGATCATTGTAGGAAGACTTTTAGGACCTGCCCTGTCCGTTTGCCGCAGAGGGCTGGACACGGGAGGTTATGTATACCTTTCATCAGGGGCTCATGTAACAGTTAACAATAACCGTTGACGGTCAGCAGATTGGACAGTTGACTAGGCTTGTTGAGCCCGTATTGCCATAGACTTCTTCACTTAGCACCTGAATGTGCGTAGTAGGAAGACTCTAAATTGGAAGCTTCGACATTCTCAATAGGCCGCATGGGGTCTAGCCCGCAAGAGATTTGCCCCCTGACTTGGTTCCAGTACGTAAAATGCACCCTAGTAGAAGGACGACTTTGGAAGTTGGCTCGTTGCTGGTGTTAAAGCACCCGAGTCGACTTTGTACAGCTTACCCTCGACTGCGCACATGAATTTCAGTGCACATCTCTGGTTTACTGTGGGCATAGCACATTTGGGGTGCATAGCCCGTGCTGCCTTAGATTTTTTCGTACTAGCCCGTGAAGGTGCATAGTACTCAGAATCCAACTTTATCCTTGCCAAAATGGCAAGTGAAGAACTTGCAGCCGATCTAAAAGGAGAAGAAGCACTGTTCCAACTTTTTGTATGCCGAACAGGCTCCCTAGATAATGGGCTCTTTTTTTATTATATATATATTAGTGCATTTTTCAAAGGAGGCAAGGGGGCTCTATATATAGAATGGGATGACCCCTTTCTTCTTTTCCTTTCCGATGTGGGACTAAAAGCAATATCCTTTTTTCCATGCTTCTACAAGACCCCCTTCAAAGTTTTCAAACTGCAAATTTGGAATACTTTAAATAAGAAGCATGGATAGTAGAGTTGTTTACGTGTGACAATCCTATCAGAGGTAGCATGGATGTGATAAGTTTGGGTACTTTCGATGGAGATTTTATGTGGACTTATCATCCTTGGCGTACCTTGGTTTTAGGTACAGATAATAAGTTGAAAGAGGGAACCAACATATTTACTCAAAGGTGATATGGATGTGGTAAATATGAGGTTGATGGTAGAGCTTTTCTACTCAGAGGTGATATGGACGTGGTAGGAGTGAACTTAGTGAGGGTACACAGAACAACTTAGAGGTGATATGGACGTGGAAGCTCTATAATTGATGCGCCACAACGCAGGGTTTGTTGCACATGGTGTTTACTTATAGGTAAGGTGGACGTGGTAAACATTTGTTTTCAGCATCATCTGCTTTGTAAGGGGTAGAAAAATAACTTAGAGGTGATGTGGACATGGTTGTTCTACTTCTGGGGAGTGAATGCAACGGAACAACTAGGATCTAGAAGAATATGATTGTGATGGAAGGGGTGCTTGTACTAGAGTACCTAATACAGCATTTGTGATTGTCAGAGGACATCCCCCTGGGGGACTTTGGTGGACCTATTACCCTTTTGTTCACCTATGGTGCGAGTAATAGATTTAAAAAAAAAATTGTGGACCTATTACCCTTTTGTGCACCGGTAGTATGAGTAATAGATTTTAAAACAAAACCTAACAGAGGTAATATGGATGTGATAGGTTCTATGGCCTTAACAACATAGTTTTTTCCCAGATTGGGTACAGGTGTTAAGTTAGGAGATTATCTATATCGGAGGTAATGTGGACGTGATATACGACAATCAAAACCGGGAAATTTGCTCAAAGGCAACAAAAGAGTACCTGGCAGACTCCGACGGGATGAAGCATTAGGATAGAAGTTCAGAGGTATCAGTATACATGACTTGTCACCCAGAAAGATGCGATGTGAATCCCCTCAGAGCTAGTAGAGTATAAGTTCAAAGGTACTTGGTGTAAATGACCACCAGGGGTTCCGCTCGTGGTATCGACTTGTCTAAGGGTCTCGGATCAACACTTGGCTGTCGGCTCGTCTTGGGGAGGCGGATAACCATCGGCTCGACAGAGGACCTTGCATCTTCCATTCGCCTTTGATTGGATTTCGAAAATCGGATCACCATCGGTTCCACGATGGGTTTTGGCACCTGGCTAGACCTCGAGAGTCGGATGACCATCGGTTCCAACTACGAGGTTGGGACAGGGGGAACCGAGCACTTCTTTATGCAAAATTGTGACAAGGGGTGTAGCTCTGCCTGGTTTGCTGGACTGGAAAGGGATTTTCAGGGGTTTCCATGACCCGGTTGTGGCCTCCGATTTGTTTTGTGTCTCCACATCGACTGTGTGCTGTTTAATATTATCATATAGATAAGCCTCAGATGAATAGTAAGACTCAACTACTTTAAAAGGATCGATGTTGGCAAATTTCGTCTTTACGAAGCCATGCTTACTAACATATTTGAAGCACTAGTGGAGCGTGGACGGCACGATCATATAGTCATGTATCCATGGATACCCCAAGAAGATATTGTAGGACATATTTGTGTCTATGATATAGCAGGTAACCTCCGCTTTAGGTCGCCGATCTAACATTTCAAGTGAATCTTTCCGAGGGGATACCTTCTTTCCGAGTTAAAATTGCTAATGGCTGTGTTGGTCGATGCTAGCCGGTGCATAGGAATGCCTAGGAGTTGAAACCAGCTTTTCGGGATGAGGCTCATTGACGAGCCAGGATTGATGTGCATCCGGTTCACCTTGATGTCGCCTATGTATCCAGTATAGTACAAAGGGCGATCATACAAGTTGGTTTTGATTAACATGTCCTGTGGGGTAAATACGATGTTGGATATTGCATCTGCACAATTGCTGTCCTGGAGATCTGCTGACGAGTCTTCCCCTGTAGGCTTGACCTGAGCTAAGCAGGCGTCAGCATTCTGGTGTGCTTCGCTTAATGCGGCACGAATATCCTTGGAGAGCCTTAGGAGCTCGTATAACGACAACTTTGCTGGCGTATTAGCCAGTTGTGCTAGTATGTCAAAGTTGTAAGATCTCTCCAGTCCCTGAGGTGCGTCCTTACGGAGCTGTATGTCGAAGTGAGTTTTCTTCGGCTTGGATTTGTCTGCCGGTGGAGGCTAAGATGGTCCCGGAACATCAGTAGTAGGTAGCATTGTCGGCTGAGGGTTTTCGACTGAATTACCCATAGTGGGCTGGAATTGTGCACCAGATCGGGTAACAATGGTCGCCGCCTTCTCAACTTCGGCCGAAATTGTGTGGCAGGATCTGGACTTCCCGTCCTTCTTTTTGCTAGTTGAAGATGGCACCGCCTAGGTAACTTCGGGCACTAAGTCCGGGTGACCCACGTGACCTCTCCTCGTGACGTGGTGACAGGCACCAATCCAGTCGTCTGGTCCCGGACAGGTGGTAGGTTAGTAACCTCCATCATTGCCCGGGGAACAGGTACTACCCCATCTTAAGTTTTTATTGTGGAAAAGTCGTCGAACTGAACGGATACCATGTTTGCAGCCACCGTAACCTCTTCAAAATCCAGCGACAGAGCGTTGGAGTTGATGAGGTTCTGGATGTACCGCTTCAATGTGAAGCACTCCTGTGTGGGGTGGTGGACATAGCTGTGTAAGTGACAATATTTTGAATCCTCGATCACCGCCGCTCGAGGCCCGCATTCTACATTACGGAATCGAATCCTCCCCGCCTTCAGGAGCATGTCGAAGATAGGCTTGACAAGGCTGTCTTCAAAAGAGTATGTCATCTTCTTGGGTCTCGAAACTTTCGCTTGCTTTCGTTCAGGCTTTTTGGTTGTACTAGTGACCATGGCCTGTTTGCCTTTGGTGTCCTGGTTATTAGTGGTGCTGCCACTGTTGTTGTTATTGGAGGTGGTACCTGGACGTTTGCCCTTTTCCTCGCCATCTGGGATGTGTAATCCCAGCTGGCGAGCCTTCTTTAACTTTGCCTCTGTATTTGTAGCGCTTATGATGAAAGTCGTCCAATCGTTGAATTGGTCTTTGCCCATCCAGAGGCTGATTACAGAAAGTAATTTCTTTTGACAGATTTTAATTAAGGAGCTTTCAGGATTACCTTGGGGTAATCTCATCGCGGTTTGGCGAAACCGCTCGATGTAGTTTCTCGTTAGCTCCCTTTTTTCTTGAACGACGTCCATGAGAGACGATATTGTCACATTATGCCATATATCATAGAACCTTTCCAGGAACATGTGCTTGAAGCCGTGAAAGGAATGGATGTAGTTGTCTAGGAGGTTGCGATACCAGTCGAACGTGATTTCCTCCATTGCTTCGACAAATAGTCGTATGAGGATGGCGTCATTATGCGGCAAGTGGTCGGTTGTGACCTCAAAATAAGTCTTCTACCGGCTAGCAGAGGTCTTTCCGTCATATGAATCAATATGAAACAGTTTATACCACGGAGGAAAAGGAACGTCTCTCCATGCAACGGGATATGGCTGCCGTATTCTGAAGTCCCGAAAGGAGTCTCGAGCATTGAACATTACTCGAAGCTCCTAAAATTCTTTCTTTGCCTCCCTGGCCTCATCTACAGCTGATGGAGCAGAAATTCCAGGAGGATTGTCACCCAGAGGAGGAGCAGTCGTGTTTGAGTCCGCGTTGACTGCGGGGTCCAAACTTGTTTGTCCAAGTGTCCTTGCTGGTTGAGTCGGCATGGCAGCTCTGATCTTCTCTACTAACTTGACCAAGATTAGGATCATAGCTTCAAGCGCTTCTATACATTGTCGATCACTAGGCCCTTCATGATCATCTCCTGCCAAAAATACTGTCCGTACTTGTGGAGAGATGGATGGGACCGTAGAGGATGTGCTTTCCGTATCGTACCCTCATACAGAGAAATCGTCGAGGAACGTCAGAATGTCCTCTTCCTCTGACTCGAAAGGGGTGCTACCTCCTGTGCAGGAAGGTGCATCGTCTTGGCGAAGGCGGTCACCCTCGGGGACGTCTAAGTCTGTTGCATAATTCCAGTAGATCGTTAGCCCCTGTGCATCCTCTTCGAACACCGGGTTGTTGCATATGTTCAGGGGACTGCCACCCCCAGCTTCGTTCACTCCCAGGGACCTCAAGGATGCACCCCCGGGTGTTGGCAGCTTCTTTCTGGAATGGATGCCTAGGTAGATACCCCCTGTGGTTGTCGACAATAATTCTCCAAATGCTAGTTTCCATGCCGTGCTGGCTGAGGTTGCCGAGCTGGAGGAGCCTGTCTTCTTTCCTCCCTTGCCAGTAGGAACCTTTCGAGTTAAATTACAGGAGGCGAAAGAAAATTCCTCGTCTTCCAAAATTTGTACTTGTTTCTCGAGTTATTGTCGGACAGGTGCTGGCTGGTGCAGTCGTTGGAAGACGGAATGTCGGTCTTTAGGTGCTGCCAACTTGTTACAGCAGCAGTTGATAACAACTTAGGTACAGTAATGTCCTAGAGAGGGCTCACCGCATGCCAAGGTTGTCTCTCTCTTCTTGAGTTTGTGCATGAGTACTTCTCGTAAGTCGAGGGCAAATTGATCGACCATTGCATCCGTTTTGTGGGCCCGGGTATCTTGAGCGCACGGGTACGTAGGTATCATATTTGCTCTCTGATATGAGGCATTTGAAAGCACTTGCTCTCGATCGTTGTAGGGAGATGTTTGGTAACTACCAAGTCTGTTTGCTACAGAGGGATGGACACGGAAGGTTCTGTACAGCTTTCCATCTGGGGCCCGTGTAACAGTTAACGGTACCCACTGACGGTCAACAGATTAGACAGTTGACTGGGATTGTTGAGCCCGTACTGCCCTAAACTTCTTCGACTTAGCTTCCAAAGTTGCGTAGTAGGAAGAGTCCAAGTTGGAAGCGTCAACATTCTCACTGGGCCGCATGGGGTCTGGTCCGCATGAGAGACGATCAAAGACAGAGCTTCTGACAGGGCCGCATGGAGAATCCTGTTTGCTGCCAGGATAGGCTGCCGTATAGGCGATCTGTCTGCGGTCGCATGGGGCATCCGGCCTGCGGTCAGGATAGGCTGCCGCATAGGCAATCTGCCTGCGGCCACCTTCCTTATGCGGTCTCTTCTTCGACCGTAAGAGTTTTCCTTGTGCCCCCAAAAGTCCACATCGTAATGTTTTCCTCTACCGAATTTAGGGACAGCGGGCTCCTCTGCGGTTCGAAGCGAGGCCGCATGGGAGCTTTGGTCGCCGTCTTGAGTGGCAAGAGGAGTTCCTTCTAGAGCCTGGCGAGGGGGAGTGGTCTTGGGCCTCCGTGTCCTGCTGGCTCTTTTCGGGTTGGCTCACTTCTGTGCTTGAATGGTGCTCCCATCGGAGAGCATTTCCTCGAATGCTTGTTGATCAAAGCGAACAACAAGCATTTGTTGTGTAGAGCCGAGCTTGGACGTGTCAGATTGCGTCGCCAATTTCTCATCGGTAAAGAAAGAAGTCCCCAACAGAGTCGCCATCGTGTTTGCCATTGATTATCAAACAAGAACTACAGAGGAACTAGATTTAATTACAAACTTTGAAAGTACAACAGAGAGCCCATAAAGAAATCCTAGGAAACAATCTAAGTACAATTATTTAGTTCTGATTCTAGGGGGTGATGGTTAAGGCTCGGGAGAAGTCTAGGAACTCTGCCTTACTCCGTGGACTATCAGACACAGTCTTTGCTCTTGAGAAAATTGCTAGCCTTTATCATGGGTGTGGTACCCTGCTGTTTATAAAGATTTTGGGATGAAGCATATTTTAGGTCGCATAGATGGTCTCATGGCCAAGTGGCTATAACAGCACACGAAGACTCGGTCATTGGCTGCCAACTGGTGGTTCGTTGAGATTTTTTTGTTGCAGCAAATCTGGGTGGTTGATACTTGGTCAACTTGCCACGTGCCCTATCACAAAATAGAATCAATGTGTTTGAGACAGCAAATGAGGGGCCGTATGGAGTTTAGGGTATTTTGGACAGCATAGGACTTCTTTGTCCTCTAATGCTCGGCCATGCTGGACCGCATAAGGCTCATGCGGCTCTGGTCGTAATTTTCCTAAGCCACGTGTCCCGCCAGCAGTGCCACCAGTCTGCATGAAGTTTAGAGACTTTTGGTCTACATAGATCCTGCAGTCTTGGCAAACTGCTTAGTCATATTTTGTCGTTCTGGGTCGCATAAGGCTCATGCGGCTCAGGTCGCAGTCCCCCTGGCCGCATGACACCCTTGCGGACTATGCCTCAAACCGTATGAACTCTCAGACATGTAGGCCCTAGGTTCAGACACGTAGGCCCTATGTCTGGTGACATGACACTTCTTGTCTTTTTTGAAAGATCACCTCTTATCTTCATCTTTTTGTCAGGATGTGTCAGAGTTGTCATCTTTCTCAGATGGGCTTTTGCGGCTGATCAGCTTGGCCGTATAAGTAGTCTTCCTTCTGCGATCCGAATCAGTTTGATCGTATTTTAATATAATCAATCTGTTTGAGACAACAATGATGGGCCGTAAGGAGTTTGGGGCATTTTGGACCGCATAGGTCCTGCAGACCCTTATCTTCTAGCGTTCTCATGCCTCCCAAGGCAGTCAAAAAAAAGGTTGCTGAGTTATGCGTTGTTATTTTGGGCCGCATAAGGCTCATACGGCTCTTCCTTCTACGGCCTGGATCAACTTGTCCGCAGAGTTGTCCTAGTGGCCTTTATTCCGCGGCCTGGATCAACTTAGCCGCATAAGACTCATGCGGCTCTTCCTTCTGTGTCCTGGATCAACTTGGCTGCATAATGCCTATTTGTTCAGCAATAATTTTGAGAGAATTTCGTTTGTCTCCCTCTTGACTTCTCGATATAGATAAATTTGATCGATCCTCCTCGTTGGCGAGTGCTGGCACTACGGATTATGGATCTCCTTGTTCGACGAACATTTGATGATGAACTCCCTCAAAAGATTGTGATGCGCTGGGCTGAGACAATGTGCCTAACTGAGACATCTGAGTAATACGTCTAGTTAAGAGTATGCCGTTACGAAGTCTTCAATTGGCATCATTCTTTCGAGATGATGTCGAAAAGGCACAGCTGGTTGCGGTCGCTGAAACACAGACTGCCTTGGTGGTATAGCCACTATCTTGTGGCAGCAGTAGTTGATGGCATCTTGGGTGCAGTGATGTCCTGGAAAGGGCTCCTCGCATGCCAATGTTGCTTCTCTCTCCGTATGTTTGTGAATGACCACATCTCGTAAGTCGAGAGCAGATTGATCTACCTTTGCATCCATTTTGGGGGCCAGGTATCCTAAGCGTCCGGGTGCGTAATTATCATATTTGATCCCTGATCTGAGGCTAGTAAAAGAACTTGCTCTCGATCGTTGTAGGAAGACTTTTGGGTCCTGTCCTGTCCGTTTGCCGTAGAGGGCTGGACACGGGAGGTTATGTACAACTTTCCATCAGGGGCCCGTGTAACAGTTAACGGGTACCCTCTAACGGTCAGCAGATTGGACAGTTGACTGGGCTTGTTAAGCCCGTACTATCTTAGACTTTTTCGACTTAGAACCCAAAGGTGCGTTGTAGGAAGAGTCCAAGTTGAAAGATTCGACATTCTCAATGGGCCGAATGGGGTCTGGCACGCAAGAGATTTGACTCCCCCCACAATGACTTGGTTCCAGCACATAAAATGCACCCTAGTAGAAGGGGGACTTTAGGAGTTGGCTCGTTGCTGGTGCTAAAGCACCCGAGTCGACTCTGTATAGCTTATCCTCGACTACGCACATGAATTTCTGTGCACATCTCTGGTTTACTCTGGCATAGCACATTTGGGGCACATGGCCCGTGCTGCCTTGGATTTCTTTGTACTAGCCCGTGAAGGTGCATAGTACTCAGAATCCAACTTTATCTCTGCCAAAATGGTGAGTGAAGAACTTGCAGCCGATCCAAAAGAAAAAGAAGTACTGTTGCAAATTTTTGTATGCCGAACGGGCTCCCTGGATAAGGGGCTACCTTTTTTTATATTATATATATATATATATATATATATATATATTAGTGCCTTTTTAAAGGAGGCAAGGAGGCTCTATATATAGAATAGAATGAGCCCTTTCTTCTTCTCCTTTTCGATGTGGGACTAAAAGCAATATCCTTTTTTTTTCTTGTTTCTAAAGTAAGGTAGTTGCGTCATGTCAGCTTCGTGATCATGAGAGAAATTACCCAACCCATGACTTGGAGTTCGTAGCGGTGGTTTTCGTACTCAAGTTGTGGAGCCATTATTTGTATGGAGATCGGGTGGAGATTTTCACCGACCACACGAGTCTTAAGTATGTGTTTACTCAGAAGGATCTCAACATGCGTTAGAGGAGAGCTACTTGTGGATTACGACATCAACTTGCAGTATCATCTTGGGAAGGCCAATATTATTGTAGATGCAGTGAGCAGAAGAGCCGAAGTTTATTTTCTAACTGCACAGCCAGAATTGTTTGCAGATCTTCAGAAGATGGGTATTGAAGTTGTTTTCCTACCAATGTGGTATTGATAGCCAGTATGCAAGTTCAGTCCAGTACAGTTGAGAGGATTAAGTTAGCTCAGTCGACAGATTCTAAGCTTAAGTGGCTCAGGACAGAATATAAAACGGGACGAAGACTAGAGTTATATATTCATGAGGACGGTACACTTCAACATGGAAGGCATCTTTGTGTACCCAGTGGTGGCATAAGACAAGAGATCATGGTAGAAGCTCACAGTTCACAGTATTTCATTCATTCCGGTGGTACGAAGATGTATCGTGATATCCGTCAGCATTTTTGGTGGAATGGCATAAAGAGGAAGATTGCCCGGTTTGTCTTTTATTGTTTTGTTCGCCAACAAGTTAAGGCTGAACATCAGAGACCAGTTGGACTTCTTCAACCTTTACCGATCCCAGAGTGGAAGTGGAAGCATATCACCACGGATTTTGTAACTAGGTTACCTAAATCCCCACCTGGGAGAGATGGTATCTGGGTTATAGTTGACAGACTCACCAAGGTAGCTTATTTTCTTCCGTTCAGAATCGGCAATCGACGGAAAAGCTTATAGAGATGTACCTCAGGCAGATAATCAGATTGTATGGAGTGCCAATCAGTATTATGTCTGATAGAGATTTAAGATTTACATCACACTTTGGCGGAGTCTTCAGAGGAGTTTGGGGACTCGTCTCAAGTTCCGTTCAGCTTATCATCCGCAGATAGATGGTTCGTCAGAACGCACGATCCAGACTCTTGAAGATATACTACGATCTTGTACGCTTTACTTTGGTGGTTCGTGGGAAGATCACCTGCATTTCGTGGAGTTCTCCTATAACAATATTTTCCCGGCCAGTATCCAGATGGCACCCTTTGAGGCCTTATACGGTAGGAAGTGCAGATCCCCGTTAGCATATGATGATATAGGCGAGAGGAAGATGCTTGGTCCAGAGATGATTATACAAACTATTGAGGTAGTCAGACAAGTCAGAGATCTGTCTTCGAGTTGTGCAAGATTACCAGCATTATTGGGCCAATTCTTATCGGTGTCCTCTGGAATTTTCTATCAACGACCACGTATTCCTTAGGATCTTGCCTACCCGTGGCGTCATTCATTTTGGTGTACGGGGAAAGCTTAGTCCTAGGTATATAGGGTCGTTCGATATTCTTGAGCGAGTAGGTGATGTGTCATATCGTCTCGCTCTTCTGTCGTCCTTATGTGAGGTATATTATGTCTTCCATGTATCCTAATTATGACGGTATATCTCAGATCTGAGTCATGTCCTTGATCATTCGGAATTGGTTGTTGGTACCAACCTTTTGTATGAGAAAAGACACGTATCCATATTGGACCAGAGAAAGAAGATGCTTAAGAACAAGACTATTAGTTTAGTCTGTGTTGCTTAGGGTCATCACTCTTTGGGTGAGTAAACGTGGGAGCGTGAGGATGATATCCGATCGCGATATCCACACCTGTTTGACTCATAAGGTATAATGTCTTTCTTATGCCTTATGCTTTTAATTCCTTGCTTGCATGAATGATTGCTTGATTAAGTGCAAGTCAAAGATTGCTCGTAATTAGTATAGCTTGCCCCGACATCTCTAGCCTCATGATTAAATTCCAAGGACAGAATTCTTTTAAGGTGGGTAGAGTTGTCACTCCCGGTTATACGTATTTTCCGTATACGTGTACGGATATCCAACCCGTATTTTGACTTATCTAGCATAGCTTGGCTTGGTTTGGTCTTGGTTTAACTTGGTTTAGCTTGGCTTGGTTTATTTTGGTTTTGGTTAGAGATGGAGAGGATTGATATAAATATCAACTCCACTCTCTCTCACTTTCTCTCTTTATTATTTTCCTTTACTTCTTCATTTACTTCTTCTTCCTCCATTAATCCTCTCCAACCACCTTAGGCAAGTGCAACTTGCTTCATGGAGGAACTCCATTTATTTGTTTCATTGTCTTTCCTACAAGCTTCTAAAACTATTTAGTACTTAGCATTTTTGGTTTTGGAGGATCAATTCTTGTAGATCTAAGTTTTCTTAAATCTTGCTTTTCTCTGGTTTTGATCTATAAACTTCATTATTTCATGTTTTGATTCTTCTATGTTGTAGAAAATTTGATTTCATCCAAAATGAACCTTTGAAAACCCGGATTTCGATTTATTTTGAGTGATTTATGGACCTTGGAAGTTTATGAGTTCCATCGTTCCTTCTCGGGTTGGAGAAGAAGAACAGTGTGTGGGCACATGGCATTTTATGCACCCACAGTGACTTCAGCCTTAGGCACATAGCCTTTTATATGCGCCCAAGCATCCTGCCTTCCTTAGTGTGGGCGCATGGCTTTATATGTGCCCATGACTTTTTGTTGCTTATGCACATAACTTCAAATATATGTTAAGTCAGAATATCCCTTTGCTGTGGGCGCATAGCCCTTATTATGCGCCCACATGACCAGTATAGATAACTTCTGACTTAGCCTCCCATCACTACAAGAAATTGCATTTTTAGCAACATGTTTTAGCGACATAGGGTCTATTATGTCTCCAAAAGCTATATTTTATATGTATTGGCGACATGAGTTTTGGTATGTCGCGGAATCCAGATAAAATTTACGAGAGGGAAACCAAAAAAGTCCCGCCAAAAAATTCTATACATATTGCGACATCTACATGCCGCAAAAGGATAATAAATGTTCAGCGACATACATTCACGTGCTGCAGAAAGTTAATTAATTTTCGGCGACATGTAGCTATGTAGGGAATAATTTTTTATAACTAATAATAACCTTAAAAAACCTACAAATGAAACCCTCAAATAAAAAACCCCCCAAACATTGTGTTCACTCTATCGGAGAAAGAGGTTTCCGCAGCCTGCGGTGACGGGTGCCGCGGCGGGTCGGGTCCGGCTCCGGCGCCCCACGGCCACCATCTGCCCCGCCCCTGTCTCTCCTCGCCGCTCCCCTCCGTGGCCCACGACAACGAGCTGTCGGGTGGCGGCTGCGGCCAATTCGGCCTCGAGCGACAACTCCTCCGGGTCGGATGAAGCTCCTGATCTCGGATTCTATAGGAAAAAATAAAATATCCGTCCCCCCCTCCAACTATGACTTGTTTGTATTTTGTTGCTCATGGAAATTTTGTTGTAATTAGGGTTTATTGGATTGGCTGGAGGTTATGATTTTGGGGATTTGGGAATGTCGATTAGGGTTTTGTTGTAGCCAAGATTGTGTCTTTTGTTGATTATGAGGCTGGGATATTGTGATCGAACGGAATTTGTTCTTGTTTCTAATTTATTGCTCATGGAGGGGGTTCCTTTTGGGTTTGAAAATTTGATGGTAATTAGTGTTTACTGGTAGTCTTTTGTTATTGATGTAATTTTAGTATGCTGATGGAATACTGAACACTGATCACTTTTTTATTCCATACTTTTACAAATTATGCCACTTTTAGTCTATGCTATTTATTATAATTTGGATTCTTTAGTTTTACTTCTAAGATGTATTTTTTTTAGACACAGTTGACGTTGTTGCTCATGGAGGTTTATTTTGGAGATTTTGATGTTAGTTGGTGTTTGATTATTATTTCTTTTCAATTAGAAGTATTTCAATGATGGCCTATATTACTAGGTAAAGAGTTTGTGATTGAGGACAGAAGTTGCTACATGCTTTGTTCTTGTTAACTTTGATACGGGAAGGGATATTGACAGTATGTAAATGTATATACCACTCTATGAATTTCTTCCTTTAGGCGTTGCGTCGGGCATTCAAAGGTTCGGCGCCGCTGCTGCAGTCGAAGAACCGATTACTCCAGCAGTCAAGATAAACCACACGCAGCTCCTGATCGATGGGAAGTTTGTGGATTCAGCATCAGGTACATTGGTTAATCAGTCGATGCACGTTTTAACATAGCAGCCTCTGGTATTCCTGGAAGCACAGTCTAATGGTTGAATTGTCCTGCTTCAGGAAAGACTTTCCCAACCTTGGATCCTCGGACTGGGGAGGTAATTACGCGTGTTGCAGAAGGGGATGCAGAAGGTATCAACCGTGCTGTGCACGCTGCTCGTAAAGCCTTTGATGAAGGACCTTGTCTAAGGATGACTGCTTATGTAACGCTCTAAAATCCCGAAAAGTTCTAAAACTATCCGAAAAGTTGTTCCATTTCTTACATCTGTGATAATACTTTACCTTGTTCGTCTTTTCATCAGCTAACCCTGTCAATGGTTAGAAGGTTTATCCTTCCTTGAAAATTAGACCTCTACCTGCTTACTTCCTTTCTTGGCATTGATATGCTGACATCAATTTTTGTAGTAATAGGAAAATTTTGTTATCCCTGCATTGAGTTTTTAAGCTGGCACCGTGTGACGGTTGCGTTCCTGGGATTATGTTGTGGCTCGGACATGAATGAGATTTCCCCAATTTGCATTTCAACTGGCTCGTAACCTATTCTGAAAGTATTCATTTGTATTTTATCAGTATCATTTGTAATTTCTCGACAATTGTCTATCTATAGGTGATGCAATGCATGTCAATTTGTCAAGAAATTTTCCCTCTATTATGCAATGTGCTTTGTATTGAAAAGTATAGCACCTAAGTTTCTGAAACAAACTGACTTCTCATCGAACCTGTTTGGCAGGGAGAGTGTCGCCAAAGACTTTCCCAGACAAGGCTACCGCGACATACGTGCGACATAGCCAAATATGTCGCAGAAACCCTTTGGCGACATAAATATAACGTTTCGCAACATAATGCTTATGTTGCTGAAAATGCAATTTCTTGTAGTGCATTGCTTCCTGCCTCACTCATGTAGGCGTATAGACTATAGGCGCATGCTTATGGGCGTATAGGCCATGGGCGCATGCACTGTCTTGTGCATTCCTTCCATAGCATATGCCCTACATGATGTGTTTTGTCCTAGGCGCATACATGTGGGCGCATGCCCTTAGGCTCATAGCCTAGGGCACATGCCACTCTCAGCACATGCATTTTGGGTGCATGCTCTTCATGACACTCCTTTGACCCTTGTGCCATCCATTGTAAATGTTCGTATTTGTCCCCATGGTCCTAAGTGTAAATTGTGACTTTGTTTGCTCTTTACTTGACTAGTCCTATATTGTTATTTTCTATGTTGTACATGTACTCTGAGCATTAAACATGATCTTGGTATGGCACGTACACTCTCTAACAACTCCTTGATATTGGCCGGTCGTGGTGCACTTACATGAACACGACATGACAATGTGACTTTACATGACAACTCTTAATAGTGACCCATCGTGGTGCACTCTTGACAAGTAACTTGACATGATAATTCTTGATGGTGGTCCGTTGTGACGTACTCTTGACTTGATAAATAACATATTATGACATATAATCTTGACAAGTAACATGTAACTCTCGTCTTGACACCGTGGGTGATTTCTCTTGATTGTATCTCTACAAGCTACATGTCTAATCTTGTATCATGTCTAGGACATGAATTCTTGATTTTCACGGTCAGGGATTTATACTGAATCTAACTAAGTTAATGACTAGATTGATCAAATAGACCATAATGAGATTCCCCTGTCACAGGCAATCCCGTTATCTGTGCTCTCTAATTGGTCTTGTAGCCTGCCGTTGAGTAGGGCACATTTCCAGCAAGCTGTCATGTGTTGCACCCCCAAGTCACCTAATCATCTCTCTCAACCTGCAGAAGGATAACTGGATAGCTGCAGGGCTTACGACTGCTGGGATATCTCAATGCATCTTGTAGTAATTAGGCTTGTGATAACCCTAGTTAGTTAAAGTATCAAGCCGTATACCTTGCTTGGCCGTGATTGATGAATGGAGCCCCATCTAGTCTTTTCTAGGCAAGGCTAGTACATGGTTACTTCAGTACATTAATGTTTATGCTTACTTATCGATAATAGGCCAGAGATTAAGTTCTGTTAAGGTGAAGGATTACAATCCCGATCCTTGTTTGGTTTACTGGTTGTAACCTGGTTACTGGAATGGTCCTTTAGTTATCTCGTCATTTGTCCTCTTGTTTTTCTAACTCATGTCTTTGTTATCATTGATGTTTTTATGTGCTAATATGTTGGTTTTAGTTCTTAAGTGAAGCCTCCCTTGTGGCACTTGCTCATTCTGGGATCTGACCCAGCTGGTTTTGTATGGACAATTTTAGAGTAGCACCCAAGGATCTTCCAGCCTTCCGGCCAGATGGTGAATACTAGACGCAACCCTGGCAATGAGTGTGTTTTATTTTGCTCTTCCACTATATTGTAAATTATTCATTTAAGGCATTTAGCCGCCAAACAAGTGTTAGCTCGTGTTGATTTATATTCCTGTCTGCCTAAGGACTGTAACATGATTGACAAATCCAATGGTTGATCATGTATGACTTAAACTCTTGCTGGTCTTCGCATTTTTATGAATAGCTTTATCATCATCTGAATATGTAATGTTTGGGATGCCTTACTTTGTATGTCTGATGATCTACCATCTTGTTACATTTACTTGCTTGCTTGAGATTGAAACACTAGGCTTGTTCTTGTTAAGTAACTAACAGCTTGTAGTTAAACCCCCATGCATCTAGACAGCCGTGACCGTATTGCCAGGTGGGATTCACTTCAATGTAAGTAGCTAGCTGTCTGTCACCTGCTCTCCAGTATTCTGGTTCTGGGGTGACTCCAACAAACCGGGTAACGTGGTCGCGAACAGAAATCAAAAGGTGCATACCGACTTCGCGAACGTATGGGAATCAACGGAACTCGATTTCGTTGTGCGCGCACGACAAATTGAGGCGTATCGATCGAAATACACTATATCGGTTCCATTGCAAACTAGCCCATAACTTCGTGCATGTTTGTCGGTTTGAGACAAAACTTGCGCCAGTAGGACCGAATTATTTTTCTGGTCCTGAGTACCATATTTGGTCCAATTTTGATAAAATCGACCGGAACGCCTATTTGGCGGGCCCGAGACCCGATCCAACGGGCAAAATTGTGCACGGTCTACCGAAATATAACTTTAGACATACAGTTGGATTTGTCTCATCAAATTGGACCTCTTGGCATATAGTTTGACGACTTTAGAGACTGTAGGTACTGGCACGCTTTTTGGTGCAAAACGGGTCCAACGGCGGACATCGTGTTGAACCAAAATTACGATTTGTACATGTGTCCAGAATTGCACTTATGGGTAGTCTATCCTAGCTATTTTCTTCATTCTGGAAATATCACGGTATTTATTTCAGCATCTGAGGACGTTTGTGGATTTTTACCTCATTGATGATGATTTTGACTGTTGGATTTTGCTACCTCTCGCACCACCCTCAGGCAAGATACCTTGCCATCTACTATCTATGTACTTTAGCTCATATATGTATGCATTTATTTTTATTTATTTACTGTAAGATAAACTGCTAAATAGTCTTATCTTTATGCAATTCTACTGCTTATTTATATTCCATGTTGCTTGTACTATATAATTAAACCTAGATTAGAGAGACTACCTGTATTCATTGGCCTTGACACGGGTTTGCCATGAGTCACGAGTCGCATATAGGTCTTGTACTTGTGTGGTCGGCTGGCCACCGATATATGGGGATGTTCGTTAGGTATAACCACTATTAGGATTGCATGATAGAAGACTAGTAGTTGTTAGTTAGAGCATTGGGCAGGAGAATAAAGTGGACGTTGACCTCCTCCCTATCTATCGTAGACTCTCTCGACACTAAGGAACTATAGGTAGACTATATACTATAGACTCGCTCGATACTGAGGAATGGTATATAGTGTTTAGACTTACTGAGTATTGTATTGTATTATTTTATCTTGACTTGACTTAGAGGTTATGCGACCATGCACTATTCGCAAAATATATTTCCACTTAGAGGGGTTAGGTGACCCTTGTCTGTTGGGTGTAGGTACGTATGGTTTGGGTACTTATATCTAATCGTGGCTTGGAACAATAACTTATCATGGACTAGTTTGCCGTACATTGTCCTTGTTTGGTTGTAGGTGTGGTTCACTGCTTCGATGGGAAGGTACTGAACCTTGTTGTGGTCCGGATACCATATTGGATTCATGGCATGGAAAGATATTTCACCGTAGAATATGGTATCATCTCCTGTCCTTGTTTGGTTGGAGGGATGGTGCACTAATTCAAGGATGGAGTATTGGACTATGTTATGATCGGATTTGACTTTTCATTATTGAGCAGTATTTATTCAGTTTATATGGCATGATATTATGTATCTTGTTACGTTCCTCTGAGGACCTGGTGATCTCTCTAGGTGTGTGCTATTATATTTTCATAGGTGCTCTAGCCAAGGCCGTGATCTTCAATATCCCTTCGAAGATGATTGCTTTTGGATCGTCCTTTGCTTCGTTTATCAAACTCTTCCATTGTTCATGTATTTCTCTCTTTTAAATAGTTGGTAGTGGATTTTTCTCCACCCAACATGTTGTATAATGACATTAATAGTTGATTATATGATATCTTTATTCTTTCAGTTTGTGGGTGAGATTAGTTAGCCTTTGTTTTACTGCATTTAAAGCTTATGTATACATACGAGGATTCACTATATTGGAGTATACTTCGTATGTATACAGCTGGCATGTTTACGTACTAAGTCTTAACTATTTTGGGACTGGGGTGTTACATTTTTTTGTGTTGGTCCATGCAGGTCAAGATAAATTGTTTGGTTACTTTACCGTACCAAACAAGCCTGCATATAGATTAGAGTTTAGGATCTCATCCATAACTTGACCTCCTTTCTCGATTCTATTCTTTGAACCCTCGATTGACTCCTTGAATGAATCTTGCTTGATCTCTTCTATCGTAATTCTTATCTTGCCTTCGTGCTTGATAGAGGTTAGAAAATGACTTGTAGCCTTATTGGTACAATTATATTATTAGTTGAACTTTTATAAGTTGGGTAGAGTACCTCACGACCTAGTATTCACATCGACCTTATGACCCATTATAGATGATACTAAGAGGATTACCTAGACTATAAATCCTTAGAGGACCATACCTTATTATCCAACGAAGGCCTTAAACAAGAAGATAGTAGGACGACTGTATAGACACGAACACTGGACAAAACAAAGATTCTGAGGTACTTGAATCAGTTATATTTCTTCCATCACTATCTCACATACTTATATTTTGGACTAACTCGACTAATGCTGCTAATTTAGCCTAGTTCTGCAAGCATACATTTTTTTGAGCTTGTTCAAGACATATGTTATTTGGGCGCGTCTACTAACATATTGTCTAATCAGAACCGGTGCATGATGCTCTAATCAACCTAGTGTACTTGGTTCGCTCTTCGTATGATTACTCTACATGGATTGAGATATAGTTGAACTTCCTTTAGGGTCTCATCCGCAATGGTCTTGACAACTCCCTTTTGAATTATTAAATCATCTTTGAAACCCGTATTTGCAACTCGATCCCATCTTCCTCAAACTCTTATTGGTTTTCGTCATCTATTTCGAAAAACAAATGCTCGTAGACATGAAGTATTCTTCTATGGTCATAAAAACTATATATGCACAATCGTTTCCATCTATTCAAAATCGGAGAACTAACTCCAAACTTGATTCATATCTACCATATCATAATTTCTATTACGTCGTCTAGTATTTCCTTATAATCAAGAGTCGAGGTGCAACATCACGACTTTGAATTTTTTTTAACCTCATTAAACCTAAAATCGTGTCTTAGTTCTATAGAGTATAGATTGCAAGCCATCTAAATTTTAGGATTTACTAGTATTACCGATTGATTAGGATAAGTTGGCTTCTATTAGGATAGTACCTCATGTGCACCCACTTTCTATCTAGAATATTTGATGTGCTCGGCTATGACATTACTATTCGGAGCACGAGACCAGCTGTTACCTTCCAACAATTTCATATACAAGACCTAAAGGAGTCCACCTTCATTTAAGCATATCATGTCCCACTCAAACACATCCCCTTGTACTATATTTTTATGATACGACTTTCAGGTCAAAAAGGCTAGCTATAACCCTTATCATAATATCGATGTACTTTCCGACCTCAATTAGAGATTCAACCTCGACTCAAACCTTTCGACCCGATATATGGTTGATCTATTCGAAGCCCACTACACACATGCCACCAGTTTGCCACTCAATTGAGTTTCCATGTGCTACTTACACAAAAGTCATGGAAGGCACATCTTCAAGACTTACAGAACCTACTTAACCAACCTGGCTGGCAATTAACCCAACCATGAGTTGGAACCTATTCTAGGCTACCCTCACCTAATAGGAATGGTTCAGATTGATTTTGTGGATCTTGTTCGGCCAATAGATTAAAACTAAGAACTTATTCAATCAAAGATTGATGTCCAATTAGGAAACCCTTATGACCAAGATTAATCCATCCATGAATATCGTCGTATTTAGACCATAAAAACTATACTTTATGAA
>JANAVB010029815.1:14360224-14469023 GCA_029216955.1 Iris pallida | reverse complement strand
CCAAGGCATGATTACTCCATCTGCAGAAAGCGGTTGAAGCAGTAGTTTGTTGTGGGTCTACCACCCATCAGATTCGGGAATGCCCAGTCCAAGGGACTAGAGGGCCGCTCCCGACTCAGCAGTAGAGGTTTGGGCAACATCTGCAGCAGCAGAATGGACCCCAGGGGAAGGCTTATAGCCTAGCCCTTGAGCCGTTGCAGGTTTCGGATCCAGATTACTTGGCTGACGTCATCACAAGTCATGTTTATTTGCATACTTTTCTAGCTCTATGCTTGTTTGATTCTGGTGCATCTTATAGCTTCCTGTCATTAGAGTTTTTACATAAACACCACTTAGTAGCTACACCTACCGAGGAGATTAGTAGAGTAATGACGGAAGGAGGACCAGTGCCTATTAGAGCTATCTATAGATGCTCTATTACTATAGCCGAGAGAGAGTTCAGGGGACGATTCTTTGTGATGCCACTCCCCGGTTGTGATATCATATTGGGGATGGACTGGATTAGCTATGCCCATACAGCTATAGACTGTCATGAGGGTAGTATTTTGTTCAGTCCCCCAGGCACAGCACCATTCAGTGTCAGGAAGACAGGGCCGGAGATCAGCCTAGAGCCGAACTGTTGTGCGATAGTTGGGGAGTTAGCACCGCCACACCCTATCATTAGGGATTTATGGATGTATTCCCAGAGGATCTCCCAGGACTTCCACATGACAGAGATGTGGAGTTTACTATAGATTTAGTATCGGGTTCATCACCAGTATTCCGGGCTTGCTATAGAGTGAACCCCAAGGAGGCCGTAGAGATGAAAGAACAGATTGATAACCAGTTGAAAAATGGTTTCATTCGATATAGTGCTTCTCCATGGGGAGCGCCAGTACGCTTTGTGCCTAAGAAGGATGGTACAGTTCGATTGTGTATTGACAACCGGGCGTTGAATGCCATCACCATTAAGAACAAATATCCTCTGCCCAGGATAGATGATTTGTTAGACCAGGTGAGTGGGGCAAAAGTATCTTCCAGGATAGATTTGAGATCCGGGTACCACCAGGTGAAGGTCAGGACAGCAGACATCCAGAAGACGGCGTTCAATACGAAGTACAGGCAGTACGAGTTTTAGTGATGCCATTTGGTCTCACAAATGTGCCAGCTGTCTTTATGAATTTGATGAATAAGACATTTCACCAGTATCTGGATAAGTTCGTCATAGTATTTATCGACGACATCCTGATATACTCGAAGACGCCGGAGGAGCACGCAGTGCACTTGCGGACAGTTTTGGGATTCTGAGGCAGGAGAGATTATATGCCAAATTATCGAAGTACGAGTTCTTTTTAGACCGAGTGGATTTTCTCGGCCATGTAGTTACTGGTAAGGGAATCTCGGTGGATCCCAGGAAGATTGCTGCAGTTGAGACATGAAAGGCTCCGACGTCAGTTTCAGAGATCAGGCGCTTTCTGGGTTTAGCCGGCTATTATAGGAAGTTCGTCCAGGACTTTGCTAGGATAACTGAACCCATGACGAAGCTGACGCGGAAGGACGCAGAGTACATTTGGTCAGAGGACTGCCAGACAGCATTTGAGGAGCTGAAGAGGAGGCTGACGACCGCTCTAGTTCTGACATTACCTTCACGATCTGGAGGTTTCACCTTATACAGCGATGCTTCGGAAAAGGGGCTAGGATCTGTCCTACAGCAGCATGGAAAAGTGATTGCTTATGCATCTAGGCAATTATGGACTCATGAGCGGAACTATCCTACCCATGACCTAGAGTTAGCTGGGTGATCTTTGCACTCAAGTTATGGAAATATTACTTATACGGAGAGCGTGTGAAAATCTTTACTGACCACAAGAGCTTGAAGTATGTGTTCACGCAGAAAGAGCGAACATGAGGCAAAGACTGGTTGGAGTTGATGAAGGACTTCGACATCGATTTACAGTATCACCCCGGGAAGGAAAATGGTGGCGGATGCGCTGAGTAGGCATCCGATGGCATGGTATCTGATGATAGATCGGCATTTACGGGAAGATCTGGAGAAGCTCGGTATCGAGATAATTCGGCCAGGATCAGTGATATAGATGATGGCGCTTGACATCCAGTCAGGTTTGATGGAGCAGATTAGGGAGGCACAGTCTACAGATGAGAGCCTTCGCAGACTTCGGGCCCAGGCTTTAGCTGGATTACTGGATGACTTCACTATAGCAGAGGTTGGATCCTTGAGGCATGGCAGCCGATTGTGCATGCCGAATGAAGAGCTGATAGAGGCAGTCTTACAGGAGGTGCACCGATCGAGATACTCTATTCATCCGGGTGCTAACAAGATGTACGTGACTTGCGGGAACATCTTTGGTGGCACGGGATGAAGAGGGATATATCACATTTTATTTCGAGATGCCTAGTTTGCCAGCAGGTCAAGACCGAGCGCCAGAGGCCAGCTGGTCTGTTGCAGCCGTTACCCATTCCCGAGTGGAAGTGGGAACACATTACGATGGACTTCGTCTTAGGGCTTCCTCGTTCCCAAGGAGGGAAGGATGCCATTTGGGTTATCGTGGACAAGCTGACGAAGTGTGCGCACTTCATACCCTTCAAGGTGGGGCTTTCTACCGAGAAGTTGGCAGAGTTATACATGCAGCAGATAGTGCGCTTGTATGGAGTACCAGTGAGCATCGTGTCAGACAGAGATAGCAGATTCACGTTCCACTACAGGAGGAGCTTGCAGGAGGAGTTGGGCAGTCGGCTCAAGTTTAGTACGGCGTACCACCGGCAGACAGATGGGCAGTCCGAGAGGACGATACAGACGCTGGAGGATATGCTGAGGACTTGTGTGCTGGACTTTGGCGGATCATGGGAGAGCCATCTATACTTGGTAAAGTTTTTATACAACAACCGCTACCAAGCCATCATCGGTATGTCTCCTTTCGAGGCACTATATGGACGACGATGCCGTACAACGCTCTTTTGGAATGATGTTGGGGACAGAGTCATGCTTGGGCCAGAGATGATCACGGATGCAGCAGAGAAGGTCAGGATGATCAGAGACAGGCTCAGAGTAGCTCAAAACAGGCAGAAACACTGGGCCGATGCTGGTCGCAGACCAATAGAGTTTGCAGACGGTGATATGGTGCTAGTAAAGATATCACCTACTAGAGGGACGATCCGGTTCGGACGAGGAGGCAAGCTGAGCCCCAGATACATCGGGCCGTTCGAGATACTTGGCAGGATCGGAGAGGTAGCTTACAGGGTTGCACTTTCACCCATCCTAGCTGGAGCTCACGATGTCTTTCATGTGTCTCAGCTGAGGAGAAATGTTCCGGACCCCAGCCACGTGCTAGATCATTCAGAGTTGGAGATCAGACCGAGCCTTGCAGTTTCTGAGCAGCCAGTGGAGATATTAGACAGGAGGAAGAAGAGGCTGAAGAACAAGGTTATACCCTTAGTACGAGTAGCTTGGAACCGTCACTCCCCGGGTGAATCTACTCGGGAGGGAGTCGGATATGAGGGAGAGATACCCTTACATGTTCGATCCAACCGCTGCGAGGGAACCACCCGTTCCCGCTTGATACCCTAGAGGTTAGTTTCGATCGTAGCCTTAGTCATTTGTTGCATTGCCTGTTATGTTAGAAAATTGTAGGGTCTTCAATCCTTGTGAATTTCGAGGACGAAATTTTCAAGGAGGGAAGACTTGTCAGCCCCTATTTTTCAAAATTAATTAAATTAGTATTAATTAGTTGCTAATGACATGTTTAGCTTTAAAATAATTTTTATGATTTTAGGAATTTTTTAGAATTTTTAAATAGTTTTTAAGTTAAATTATATATTTTGTAATTAACTAAATTATTTTAATAGTTAAATATTTAAATTGTTTTAATAGTAGTTTGTAATTAATTCAAATGTTTTAATTAGTTTTTACAAATACTTAAATTGTTTTAATGTCAGTTTGCAAATGTTATTTGCAAACTTAACCTAGGGAGGGACCTAAACCTAAATACCTAAATCCTAGGGGCCTAATTGCTAAACACTTTACCCATCCCCGATGACTGGCCAGCCGTCCCCCCCCTCCGACGACCACCGACCTATCCCCGCCATTTTCGGCCGACCTAGACCAACTCGACCGCCCTAAATTGCCTATAAAGACTCCCGACCCTGAAACCCTAACCCTAGACTAAAATCTGACCACCACGACCACCGTCTCCCTCATTCCTTCCTCGCCGTAACCCTAGCTCCGACGAACCCCCCGTCCAGCCTCTACCGTGTAGAAGCATGGAATTTCAGAACCCGAAAGTCTATGCGCCAGACTACATGTGCCAAAGTTTGGACAAAGTGCTTCACAGCAAAAAGCAACAAATATATACATTGAAAGAGGACTTTTTATTTAACATATAAAAGTCTATTACATGTCTAAGGAAGATAGTACAAAGGAGAATTTCTACAAAGAAAGGATCCTAAGTCTACAGCCAGCAACCACCATGCGCCTCCAGTCAGGCGCAGCAATAACCATGCGCCCTCAACTAGGCACATCCCGCCAAGCGCACTCAGTAGGGCGCATCCTTTCAGCAGCTCAGTCATGTGCATCCCCAGTTATGTGCATCCCTTCAGCAGCCCAGCACCGCTATTTCGATCTACAGCTCTTCCGGAGTAACGGAAACAAGGCCCGAGCATCCCTATCTTTGGATGCAACAGCCACCTCCCGCCTGCCTCGAAAGCCCTCGACTCCATCTTTTGGATGTAACAGACACCTTCAAGTGCATCAACGAAGACACTGCGTCGCATCTTCACCCTCGGGAGCATCTCGTCAACATAATGCATTCGAGCACACAAGTTCATGTCGGAAAGACCTGTGAGAACGAGAGGCCAACCCTCTCTCTATACCACTATTTATAGGCCGGGCAAATCAAACCCATGCGCCAAGTGGATGGCTCTCCGAATTTTGTGCAATAAATTTGTATTAAAAGGATGAACCGGATGCTTCGAATTCAGCCAAGTCAAAACGGCTATTTAAAGCACTCGAAGAACGTAACAGTTGCACCATCAAAGACGTCTCACGAAGCGGATGCGCTGGCCAGACCGTGCATCACACAGACGCGCCCTTCTACATCAAGCGCATAACACAGATGCGTCCTTCAGTACCAAGAGCATCATAGGGTTGCGCCTCCATGCATCCCCATACGCCTAGTAGAACGCCAACCGACGGGCCCACTCAGCTCTCCATCGAATGTCACAAACATTAAATGCTGAACTGACAGATTTGGCAGCACGCCACCCAAAGTCTGAGCAGTCGGCAGCTTTTCAGAAGACGAAGCATCGCCAACGTCAGCATCATCATTACTCCCCTCCGACGGCTACAACCATGTGGCCACCCAACCATCTCGCATGCGCCTCAGGGGTCGTGCGCCCAAATCCGCATACGCCTCAAGATCTGTGCGCCTCAGACTTTTTACTGATCCCTAAAGATAGAAGGAACGTCACCGTTGCAACTATGCATGCGCCTCAAAAGCCATGCGCCCCAGACTTCTTCCCGATCCCAAAATACAGAAGTAAAGTCACCACTGAAGCTCTGCATGCGCCTCAAAAGCCATGCGCCCAGAATGGTTCGTGACTCCTAAAGGTCATGAGCCAAAGTCCTCGTATGTGCCCAATCCTAGGCGCATCCTACCAGATCATTCTCCACCAAATCAGAGATCTCCGAGCCATGGGTCGACGATACGTGTCCATTGACTCAACTAATCCAAGATCTCAGCAACAGAAAGATCTTCTTTCTGCTACGTGCCGGTTCACAACAACAACATGAAGAAGTTAACCCCTCGATCAGGTCGTATCGTCCATGTGCCTCCATCAGCAATCAACACGTGGCATCCCCGTACAGGCGCATCCTACATGCGCGCATGAGCAGCCAGCCTGCAAAACTATAAATAGAGGGATCATTTCCTTCCTCCACACACACACGGATCAATCTACATGCATACATATCAACCTCCACAGTGAACAGACAGAGACTTCGCACCACTAGAGAGGTAGATACAGACACTCAACGTCCTCCTCCTCTCAGCAAGCTCCAACACCCAGAGCAATCCAGATCTTCAGAGAACCGATAACCATCGTCAGATCGTCAACAGAGTTAACGCGTTACCACTCACTCCATTGGCACAAAGAACCCAGATTAAACAAAAGTGTACTCCTAGGACTACGCCTAAGTCCTCTATTGTAACACTGTTCTATTTGTATTGAAATTTATAATCAAAGAATTTTAATGGCAAACAAGCTGGCGACTCTGCTGGAGAACTCTTTCTCCTCCACCGAAAAAGTTGTGTCACAATCCGACGACGTGAAGGTGGGCTCCTCCCACAAGACGCTGATCGTATGCCTCAACCAACAGGCGTATGAGGAGTTCGTATCTAAAGGCAGTACGAGTCCTTCGAAGCGGCTGCCAAAGAAGACCCGCCGACTCTGGGTGTGCAAGGTCGACGCCTCGGGCACCACCACCAGAAAGGGATGCGCCAGTCCAGCCTTCCCTTCCTACTGACGTACTCAGCAACCAAGATGCGCCCGCTGGTGCAGCGCATCTCTCGGGGAAACGTACGGCTAACCACATTCCCCAGCCGTCTCCCTCTCAGGCGAGGAAGATGTATCGACGGAGCAGGGGCGCAGCCAATGCCCCGCGTATCACCTCTGAAGCGCCACAGAAGGTCTCTGTCTTTGACAGACTCACTCGCTGTAGTGGCGAGGAGAATTTGGATTCTGAGTACTACGCGCCCCAGCGGCCTGGTACGAAGAAGTCCAAGGCAGCACGGGCCATGCGTCCCAAACGTGCTATGCCAGCAACAAGCCAGAAGCATGCGCTCACAATCATGCGCGCTGCTGATGGTAAGTTGTACAAGGTCGACTCGAGTGCTGCGACGCCGAGAACGAGCCGACCTTCAAAGCCCTTGTCTCACTTGGGCGCATCTACTGCGTGCACAACTATGTCGAACAAGGCAAATCCAGTGGTCTTGAACTCCCGCGCCTCCTCTGGTGGTGCGTTTGAGGTCCGTTCAAGTCACTCCAATTGCTGTGGTTCCTCCACTACTGATCGGGATACCTGTTTGGTATTAGATCAGGGGACGCAGCACTCACTTGACCACCCCGGTGCTTGGTCTTGCCATGCGCTTGAAGGGGGTGCGAAGGTGGCACTCTCCTCCAACGATCTGCGTAACGTGATTACTCACAAGCGCCAATCAGGAGAGTTAGCTGACAAGCACGATGCGCCTCTCACGGGGCATACTTGTGCTGTGGTCACCATCAACTGCTGTGGCAAAGCGGCAGTCCCACCAAGGCAGTCGGTATTCCAGCGGCTGCAATCATCGACACCCCTCTGACGTCGCCTCGGAAAGAAGGTGTTAACAGAAGAAGAAACAATGGTTGCTTCATGCAACGTGATCTCCAACTCCTCGTCAGTCCGAAAGGCGACTGGCAGTCTCTCTTCCTCGTCCAAGAGCCAACAGAGGAAAACCAAGACAACTGTCTCATCCTCCGGAGTGTTCGAAGGCACTCGAGCGAGGAATAAGTTCTTGGAGGAAGCTGGGGGTAGTCAGACCCTTGTCGAGCCTCCTTCCGAAGACGAGTGTGTCTAAAGCACACTTGGGGCAGATCTTCGAGGCGAAGTCAGCCTCCCAAAAGCCCCTGAAGACGAGGATATCCCCCAGAACATAGCTGGGGGTAGCCTAGCATCTGCAGACCCGAGTTCCAGAGATGAAGAGGCCCTTCAAGATGGAGCTGAGGGTAATCAGGCCCTTGCAGATGCGCCTGTGGTGAATGTTCTCCCGAACATAGCCGGGGGTAGCTCAGACGAAGCTTCAGGAGAGGCAACTCCCCTACAAGGGAGTGAGGCCGAGAGTGAGGCCTCAACTCATCCATCCACTCCTAGCCACGTTATGACAGTGAACGTGACTGAGGTTGATGTCGAGTCTGATGCGCTGCCAACAGACCTCGTCCAGCGTATAGAAACCCTGGAGGGAGGACTTAAAACCCTTTCTGCCTCCATGCAAACACTGACTCAGGCAGTGTTTGAGATACGGTCAGCTTTAACCAGGACACCTTCTGCCGGTCCCGACCCAGGGGCCAACGGAGAATCGAGTGTACCCCTTCAACGGGTACCCTCGAACGCAAATCGCCGAGAAGTACCTCGGACGTCAGAGTCCTCAAATGCTCAACATCCGGTGGTACCACCTTCCCCGACTTCCAGCTCTACGGAAGACATGGTCGAGATGATCAGGGACCTGCGCGAGCACTTTGAGTCCAAGACGAGACAAGAGAGAGCCAGAAAATGGGCATCCTCCAGCCTTATCCCCTCGAGTTGAACAAGGTGGTTTATCCTCCAAAGTATAAACTACAAACACTGACACCGTACGACGGGAAGGACTCTCCTCGTCGCTACCTGACGTATTTTCAGTCTCAGACGGAACATCTTCCGAAGGAGGACGCGCTTCTTACCAGCATATTTGTTGGGGCACTGAAAGGAGTGGCATACGACTGGTACTGCAGCCTCCCCGACAATTTAATATCTTCCTTCGACGACCTGACGCGCCTCTTTCTCGACCGTTTCTACGACGGCGGGAAGGACATGACAATGGCGTCCCTTATAGAGATACGCCAGAAGAAGAAGAAAACAGTTCGAGTGTTCATCGAACGCTTCCGACAGGCCTGCTTCAGACTGCCCCCGGGCATGCCAGAACATGCGCTTCTCTCCTCTTGCAGCATAACATGCTGCCTGCAGTTAAGCTCTGGCTCAACTCTACTCCTCCTCCCGACTGGAGCTCCTTGATCATTGAAGCAGAAGCCACGGAGAAGAAGGCAGCCAACGCTCGTCTCCTGGGAGTCAGTTTCCCTGCCTTCGAGGACAAGGGAAAACGGCCTGCAACCAACAACCCCGGACGAGAAGCAAAGGGGAAACAGGCATTGACTGTCAATGCCTCCAAAGGTGCATCAGCACCTACTCAGAAGCCTCCACTTGCACCAAGGCCGAAGGAGGTTTATTCGTTCAACGACGAAGACACCCTGCAACTCTTTGAGATACTGAAGCAGGGTGACAAGATCAAGCTTCCGGACCCTAATCATCGCGATGAGGTTGGGAAAGTGGACAACCCGAGGTACTGTCACTACCATCGGTTTGTTAGACACCCAACCAAGGACTGCTATGTCCTCAAGAATTACATCCAGCACATGATCAATGCGGATGTAATCTCCGTCGACTACGAAGAGAGACGGTGTCAGCCAATGTGGTGTCACTCCAGTTTGGCACCCTGCCGCCGACTACAATACAAGATAGCGTCGTCCCCATCCCTAAGGCGACAATGGAGGTGGTTAACTTACCACCAACCCGTGACAATGTGAGTGGACTCATCCCACTCACCACATCTCGAGGAGAGATCCTGTGGGTTCACCCCGATCTCGTCTCTGAGGTGACTCAACCGGAGGTACGTCCTACCTCCAAGTCCAAAGGCAGGAAGACCAAGTCTTGCCGCATGGTCTCTTCTTCAGCAGAAGAGGTACTTCCTGTGCATACGCGTTCACAACATAACGTCCAACCCGACGAAGCTGCCGTCGAGGTGGTGCCTCCTGGCACCGTCCCTGCTGTCCAGGACGAGGGCCCGTCTAAGCCCATAGCAGCCAATAAACAGAAGTAGATAGAGGCCCGCTTCGATAGGCCTCTGCGAAAAGAGAATGCTTCGGGGCTAGCCAAGCCCCACAACTTGGACATACTGGCGCAACTCGCCAGTACTCCTGCCCGCCTATCTCTGTTCGAGCTCCTCTGTCTTTCCAAGGACTCTCGAGAAGCTCTTTACGAAGCTCTGAAGGATGCTGAATCCTTTCTTAGTCAGGTCAAGCAACCGAAAGATCTTCCGATTGTGTGCCAGCACTATCATTGTACGGAGGAGGTTATCCCCAACATAACCTTCACCCAATAAGACATGTTGCTTAAACACAATCGACACAACAGACCGTTGTATTACACAGGGTACATCGGCTCAGTCAAGGTGAAGCGGATTCAGATCGATCTGGGGTCTTCCCTCAGCATCATCCCGAAAACACTGCCCTCAATACTGGGGATCCCAATGTACCGACTGGCGCCCTCCAACACGACAATCAGCAATTTCAATGCCAGCAAAAGCGAACCACTAGGCAAAATACGACTAAAGTGCCACATCGATAACCTAAGAACCGAGGTCACTTGTTATGTCGTGGATGCTGAAGTCAACTACAACATTCTGTTGGGTCGCCCATGGCTGCACGAGTACATGGTGGTGCCATCCACGCTCCCCCAATGTATGAAGTACGCGTCCACCAACAACGTCATCCGTACGGAGTTCGCGGACATTGACCCCTTCAAAGGGATTGAAGCCTACTTCACGGATTCTGACTTGTACAAGTCACCTGACGAGGAGGAAGCTAATGATGCTGATGACGAAGCAGAAACAGCAGCAGAGCCGGACATGGAGCCTGAGGTCACTCCCGATGCTCCTTTGAAAATCCGACTCAAAGGCAAACCGCCTCAGAAGTTGCCCACCATGAGCATTAAGCTATCCGGGAAAGCACCAGCTGCTTCTGAAGCTCTCCTGAAGATACGGCTCAAGGGAACACCCCCTCAAACATCGGCTTGCCTTGTGGCAAAACTTCAGGGAAAGACGCCAATCACCGGAGACAGCAGAGGCACCTCTGAAGGTGCATCTTAAGGGCAAGCCGCCACCATCCCAGCCGCCGGAGAAGGCTCATGCATTCCTCTCGGACTCCCAGATCAATGCTGTGGTGGACCCTCCCGATTCTACTACAGTGCTTACAGATGAAGAGCTGAGGGAATATATCTCGGCCGATGTAGATTCCTCATCTGTCGACAATGTAATCCTACGGGATAAAATCTCAATAATAGAGTGTCTTTTAATTATTTTAGTCTTCCACATTGGAATGCCATATATACATTAGATAACGCTCTACGGTCGTTGCAAACACAAATATCGACCGTCCATCATGTAAATCGAGTAGTCCCGTCCAAAGGGGTCTGTTACATAGTCCCACCACGGAGTCGAGACGAAGAATCCATCATCTTCGGCAAGGTTAAGCGTCATCAAGACCTCCCGCCACTCGAGACAAAACCATATGCCGGCAAAATGTAACTCTATCGGTACACGAACAAGGCAAAGTACCTCATCCAAAAGATAGGTTACCACCTAAAAAGTGACAAAGGCCTGAACTACGGCAAAGGTCGACGTCTTCCTCTCCGGCTTCCAACACCTAAAGAAAAGCCGCAGGACTACTACAATAAAACTCGACGGGGGGTAGGCTATATCACGCCGCCGTCAACTCCAGAAAGTTCAGACGCAGAGGAAGTTGAACATTCTCACTCATCTGAAGCGTCAACGTGGGATTCCGATGCCAATGTCGGATCTGTCTTCAAGAGAGTGCTGTCAGCCAACATGACAACTGCACAATCTCAAGAGGAAGAAGGCGAAGACCAAGCGTCGAAATTCTTCGAAGAAGAACCCTGGGCTCAACGCCTGGGACAACAATGGAAGTCTCGTTTTGAATTACGTGAACCTTCCACCGAAGACGAAGTCGAGCAGATCAACCTTGGGGATGGATCTTCTTCCAAACCTATCTTCGTCAGCAAAAGCCTCAAAGGAGAAGACCGATAATCTTTAATCCAGCTGGCTAAAGAATATATCGACGTCTTCGCCTGGAGCTATAAAGATGCCAGGACTTGATCCCAGATTGCGATGTATAGGTTGAACATCTTGCCTGATGCCAAGCCTATCAAGCAACAACAACGGTGCTTCCGTCCGGACATCATGAACGCCATCGATCAGGAGGTAGACAAACTCTTGACTAGCGCTTCATCCGTGAAGAGCAACACCCAGACTGGGTAGCCAACGTCGTCTCCGTCACCAAGAAGAATGGGAAGGTACGAGTCTGTATCGACTTCAGAGACCTCAACTCTACTTGCCCGAAGGACGAATTCCCGCTTCCAATCACCGACGTGATGATCGACAACACGTGTGGCTTCGAGCGCATGTCTTTCATGACGGGTATTCGGGCTACAACCAGATCAAGATGTTTCCCGATGACGCAAAACATACGTCATTCAGGACTTCAAAGGGCGTTTTCTGCTACACAGTGATGCCCTTCGGCTTGAAGAATGCTGGTGCGACATACCAACGTGCTATGAGCACCATTTTTCCGTCAGCACCTTCGCAAGACAGTCGAATGCTATGTCGACGACATCGCAGTCAAGAGCCGTCTCAAAGGAGATCACCTGCAAGACCTCAAGACAGTCTTCGACCTCATACGGGCGCATCAACTCAAGATAAACCCCGCTAAATCCTTCCTTGGGGTTTCGAGCGAAAAGTTCTTGGGCTTCATCATTACGGCGAAAGGCATTCATGTCGATCCCGAGAAGACCAAAGCAATTCTTGATATGGACCCTCCGAAGAATCTTCGAGAACTTCGAGGCCTACAGGGACGTCTGGCGTACATCCGGATGTTCATAGAGAACCTTTCTGGCAAATGTCAACCCTTCATCCAGCTCATGAAGAAGGGAGTCTCTTATGTCTGGACAGAGGAATGCCAAAAGGCTTTCGACGACATCAAAGCCTACCTGACGAGCCCTCCAGTTCTGGTGGCACCCGTCGCTGGCAAACCATTCCTGCTCTACGTCCGTGCCATGGATCATTCCCTCGGTGCCCTGCCAGCTCAGAACAGCGACACAGGGTATGAGCAAGCAATCTACTACCTTAGCCGAACTCTGATCGGGGCCGAACACCGGTACAACCCCGTTGAGAAAGAATGCTTGGCTTTGGTATTTGCTATCCAAAAGACTCGTCATTATGTCTCGGGCCAGACAATTTATGTCATTTCTCGAGTCAATCCGCTCAGGGTCCTCATGACAAAGCCAGGATCATTGAACTCCAAGCTGGCCACATGGGCGATCTTGCTAACACCATATAATATGGTGTTCATTCCACAAAAAGCTGTTAAGGGTCAAGCTCTGGCTGACTTCTTAGCTGCACACTCCATCCAGAGTCCTCAAAACTCTATGAAAACATCCCGGATGAGGTCCAAGAATCAAACGTCACCGAAGAAGGCTCCGTCTGGCGAATGTTTTTCGATGGTGCTTCAAGAACAGGCCCCAAAGGCCAAATCATCGCAGGAGTGGGGGTGGTATTAGTCTCCCCCGATCAACTGGTCATCCAGCGTGCTTACTCCCTTTCGAAGCCGTGCTCCAATAATGTTGCGAGTACAACGTGCTCATTATGGGACTCCAGCTAGCACAACAGCTGGGGGTGAATCATCTGGAAGCCTACGGCGACTCAAAGCTCGTCGTAAACCAGATCAGAGGGCAATACGAGGTTCGCCATAAAGATCTGATCCCCTACCATGAAGTTGCATTGAATTATTTCAACCTTCGTCGGGTTCTTCATCGAACACGTACCTCATCTACAAAATCTAGAGGCTGATGCTCTGGCTGGCCACGCAGCCTCCTTGGCGGCACCCCGGGATGCAACACTACGTCACGATAGTGGACCGAACTTGGTCTGCCCTAAAAACAACCTGCGCTCACAAGTGGCCCACGCCATGTCAACGGGTGCCGGTGTTAACGTCCAAGATTGGAGATTTTCGTTCATCGACTTCGCTGTCTACGAATTCTTCGGAGGACCCGAAAGAAGCCGTCTCAGTCAGGAGGTGCTCTCTTCGATTCTACTACGATACGGCTACTAAAATGCTGTACCGACGCTCCTACGATGGACTTCTCCTTCGATGTTTGTCTAACGAAGAAGCAGCCGAAGCCCTACGAGAAGCTCATGATGGAACCTGCGGGGCCCATCAACCTGGTCCTAAGTTGCAGGATCGACTGTGACGCATGGGCTACTACTGGCTAACCATGGCCACTGACGCTGTTGAATATGCTAAGAAGTGCCATGTGTGCCAGCTTCACGTAGACTTCATTCATACACCGTCCGAACTACTACATCCTACAGTCGCCTCTTGGCCCTTCGAAGTTGGGGAATGGACATTGGGACCGATCACCCCTTCTTCATCGAGAGGACACCGCGTAGCAATCACAAACCAACTCACAGAAGAAGACAATCAACGTCGTCGTCTGTGGAAACTGGAGGCACTTGACGAAAAGCGTCTTCTAGCTCAACAACGTATCGAACTCTACCAAGCCCGTATATCACAGGCTTTCAACAAGAAGGTCAAGCAAAGGACTTTCCAAGTTGGCGACCTGGTTCTGGCAGTTAGGAGGCCGATGGTGTTGACTCACAAAACACCAGAAAAGTTCGAGCTCAAATGGGAATAACCTTTCATCATCGAGACGGTATACTCAAACGGTGCTTACCGTCTCGCCAAACCCAATGGGACTTGTTCATGATGCCCATCAACGGCAAGTTCCGAAAAAAATACTACTCTTGACATCTTTCAGATATGTGCTTCCACCAGGGGATCTGTGGACCCAATCATCAGGGCTCACAGACAATTCCCTTCCACAAAATCATACGCTTCTGGAACCCAGTTGTTTCGTGGCATCCACCAGTAGAAGGGCAACCACGTCCACATCATCTCTGAGTGTCCCCCTACACCCTACAAGGCGAAATCTTACATCCCGTAAGATTACGCTATCCTTCATGTTTACCACGTCCACATTACCTCTGTGTAAACATCCCGTACAGACAACCCCCGCGTTGTCGTACATCGATCAGAACTTCCACGTCCACATTACCTCTGAGTAGTTTCGTACATCCCCCAGAGTCATTCCTATCACGTCTATAACACCTCTGAGTAGGAAGATTCTATCATTTGAACCCCATATTTGCCACGTCCACATCACCTCTGAGCAAATACATTGTGTCCTTCAAACTTATTATTTGTATTTAAAACCAAGGTACACAAAAGATAATAGGTCCACACAAATCATCAAAGTTCATGACAAGCAAAAATGAACACATCGCAGAAAATGGTGTACTTCTTTATTTCTAAAAAAGAGAGAAAGGATTACACTATTCCCAGCAAGAGTTGCAAAAATACAAAAAATAGAGACTACAAGCCCTAAATATCCCCAGGGTTGGCGGAAAGCTCTGCAATTCGGCGTTTCAAATCTGCCGCCCGAGTCTCCACAGTCGCCAAGACTCGACGTTCAGCTTCTTGACGCATCACTTCAACAGCCTCAGCAGAAGTTTCATTCTCGTGCTTCTCATCAAGCTGCTGTCTCTGCTGAGCCAGGGTAAGAGCTCGGAGAGTGAAAGCTGCTTCCTCCTTCTTGAATGCTATGTGTTCAGCCTGGACACGTTCAGCGTCCAATAGGAGTCGGGCTCGCTGATCCTCAAGGCGGCGCATCTGCGCGTCAATCTCCGCGATATTAGCGTCCAACGCAGCTCGCGTCTCTACTGTCTCCCGCGTAGACTGATATAATCGCTGCACCACAGCTTCAGTCGCAGCCACTTCGCGTTCCTAGACACTCACTGTGGCCTGGTAGGAAGACTCAGTCTCGGCGAGCAGCTTTTTCTCTCCGCATCTATCAGGACAAAGAGGTCATTTCGCTGGATGCGCTCCAATTCGAAAAGCTGCTGGTCCAACTCAGCCACCATGGCTTCCAGAATGATGGCCAGGTGATCGTGGCTCTAGTGAACACGGATCAGGTTGATATGAGGCAATGCCAGAGTTCTTGTCGTCGTAAAGCTCCCTTGGCGTCCGTCACTGCCGACACCCCCCTCTGCAGGATTTTGTACACTGCCTCAACGATGAATTCCATATATTCATCTGCGTCCGCCAGCACCTGCGGCGTCATAGCAAGGGTTGAAGGAGCTGCTCCAGTCGGCGGACCGGAAGAAGACCCGCCGACCTCAACTGCGAGGCTGGAACCTCGGTATCAGTAGGCTCTTCATCAACAGGGGCCTGACTACTAGTCCGAGGAGCCAAAGGAACAGAAGAAGCTGGGACAGGCGTCGAGATCGTACCCAAGTGGAAGGAGCAACAAGGGTTCCGTCACACCCACCCCTCCCAACTTGGAAGTACCACCGACGTCAGTGGCCACCTCTCCAATACCCAACGTGCTATCACCAGCCGATACTTCCCCTGGCAGAACGAGGAGATCAACACTGACCTCTTGACTCGTCCCTGAATTCAGGACCGCCAGACGAGTCTCTCATAAAATCCCTCTACAGGGACAGGATATGTCGCTACCTCCCGATTGGTAGCCACCTCAACTTTCGCCGCTGAGTCCAGGTAGGGCTTGGCAATGATGCAGCCGACCTCCCCTCATCATAACAAGAAGGGGAATCAACCCTCTCCTCTGTTTCAATCACATCTGTTGCCCCCGCAACAGGCTCTTGCAACTCTGGAGCAACGTCATCTGAAGACGACGAACTCCACCCCACTTCATCACCAGGAAGCCTCGTGTCTGCTGGACCCTCGGCATCCAAGGCCCCAGCCGCGGCCTTCATCATCTCGGACACTGTTGCATCCTCAGCTTCCTTTCTACATAATCGGGACTGGAATCTCCACGACAACAACATCCTCCGGATTCTCCTTCATAGGAGACATCATAGTCGGCGGGATGCGCACTTCCGATGAGCCCGCCATCTCCTTTGGCCTACTCCCACCAGATTTTGGAGTACGAGGCCTTCTTTTTAGCGGCTCCTATAAAAAGAGGAAGCATTGATTACATGAAATGTTGAACCCAAACTAGACTATGTGGGACACCTCTGCAGATGCTGAATCGATGACACCGTCGGTGACATCTTCTTCAGCTTCTTTGATAGGAGATCTAGCCCCTGCAATCTGTACGTCGTTTCGGTTGATTTCGACGACATTCGATGAGCGAGATGCTAGAAACAACAGTAGAAGCGTTCATCAGACTGCTGGTCCTCGTTCTCGGATTCTTCTTATCTAACCTGCTCATCTCAGAGAGCACTTCGCTACGAGAGAGCGCTGGCGGAGTGAGAATTGCGAGGGATCCCCCTTGTCTTGCCTAAAGACATAATCTCTCCAAGCGGTCACATGAGGCTGCAATCCGCTCTTGTCCCTCTTCTGTATAGTAATGATGATCGCCACTTCCTTAAAGACGGCCGTCATCTCCTCAGCCTTATCCCCCAGGACTTGAAACTCTTCGTTGGCCAAAAATACTCTTCATAGGGTTCCGATCCCCAAGGAGCTTTGATACCTCATACATCTCATGAAGTACGAGCCCTAACTCCCCCACCGGAGTAAAAAAAGGTCCCGGTATGGATATCAAACATCTCTAAGAGTGCGGGAACATATGCCTGTTAATATCAACACCTGCCTGGGTGGCACGAATCGCGGCAGTTAGCCCAATTTCTCGGAGCTCAGTCTAGAACCGCGACAAAACCCAGAGTGTCAGTTTATCCTTTGGAAGCATAATGACACCAACCCTCTACCCGAAACTCTTCTTTCGGGTATGAGCGTTCCATCAACAGCATGCGATGTGCAAAAGTCAAGGCACTATGGAAAATATATCAAGGGGAACTTCACTGTAAATGCTCCCAGGGCGTAGAGTCCGCCAGGTGAAAGAAGACCCAGACCGCACTGCTGTCAAAGTATCCTTCTGATCGGAGGTTGAATCTATTTTGATGATGCCAGTCACCGCCCCCCTGAGAGGGGGTAAGATCCCAAGATATCCTCCTCTTGGAAGCGAGACGACAGAAGGCCATCAAAGGCCATTGACGTTCAAGTTGCTTACGGTCATATGCACTCCTTTTGCTGTGAAAAACCAGTCTTCTTGACCTTCAACACTGTTGCTTCAGTAAAGTAAGACGGTCCCCAAACAGGAACTCAGGCTTCAAGAAGGTCACTTTATCAGATGTGGCAGATTTTAAAACTCCACGCTCCATCATCCGTTTGAGGAACCCATACTGCTGTTTCCGGATTTGAGTCATTCTCCCGGAAGGCTGGTCCAGCATAATAGCGGCTTGAGCAGGGTTCATCACTTCCCGTTATGATCTACTCCCATCTGGCAGAGGGCAGTATCCAAGAGCACTTCACTCAAGAGTGGGATAGGCATCGACACTAGCAAAGATTCAAAAAATGTTAGAAATAACAAAAGAATCTGAGCCTTATCAAAAGCGCATAGCGCGTCCAAGAGCTTCGGCGCGTCATCAGGGCGTGTGCCCATGTGCGTCAACAGTGCTTCGGCGCACCATTAGGGTCTAAACCCATGCACGTCAACAGTGCTTCGCGCATCATCAGGGTCTAAACCCATGCGCGTCAGCAGTAGAGCCTCGGCGCATCTTCGGGCTTAAACCCATGCGCATCAGCGACAAAAATCTGGCATTCATCAAAAGACTCAAGGTCTATGTGTGTTGGTGTACGTAAAATGAAACTTACCAACCACCTCCGGCCGAACTTCGACAGGCCGACGGGGAACATCGGCCGCGGCAGCTTTCACAGGTTCTTTGCCTTGTCCTTGCCAGCACCGCCGCGAGGAGTCTTGGGAGCTATTTTTTGAGAGAAGAAAAGTTAGGGTTTTTGAAGAAGAACTCTAAAAAAAGCAAAAACAAAGAGAAGAAGAACTCTCTCTCTATTTCTCGCCTATTTATAGGGCTTGGTCGCACGCGTGAACCGATGATGTGTGATCTCAGCCGTCGCCTCGGGTTCTGTGAAAAGATAGCCATAAATAAAACAAAAAAAGATCATCACTAATCTTTTTTTGGTTACCGAGGCGTCATCATTTGCACTAACTGAGCGGAGCATGCGCCCAGCACTGACGCGCACAGTATCTATGCGCCCTACAGTCACGCACCTCCAAGACCATGCTTCTTATTCAAAGTATTCCAAAACTTATCCAAAAGTTTTGAAACTTTGAAGGGGGTCTTGTAGAAGCATGGAATTTCAGAACCTGAAAGTCTATGCGCCAGACTACATGTGCCAAAGTTTGGACAAAGTGCTTCACAGCAAAAAGCAACAAATATAGACATTGAAAGAGGACTTTTATTTAACATATAAAAGTCTATTACATGTCTAAGGAGATTGTACAGAGGAGAATTTCTACAAAGAAAGGATCATAAGTCTACAGCCAGCAACCACCATGCGCCTCCAGTCAGGCGCAGCAATCACCATGCGCCCTCAACCAGGCACATTCTGCCAAGTGCACTCAGCAGGGCGCATCCTTTCAGCAGCTCAGTCATGTGCATCCCCAGTTATGTGCATCCCTTCAGTAGCCCAGTTATGTGCCGCTCTTCCAACCAGGCTCACCTGGCCGAGCAGGACGAGGGTGGCAATTAACCCCATCCAGAGAAAGAGCCTCAAAAGCCAAAGGAAGACGGCCTAGCACCGCCATTCCGATCTACGGCTCTTCTGGAGTAACGAAATAAGGCCCGAGCATCCCTATTCTTGGATGCAACAGGCACCTTTCGCCTGCCTCGGAAGCCCTCGACTCCGTCTTTTGGATGTAACAGACACCTTCAAGTGCATCAACGAAGACACTACGTCACATCTTCACCCTCGGGAGCATCTTGTCAACAGAATGCATTCGAGCACACAAGCTCATGTCAGAAAGATGAAAGAACGAGAGGCCAACCCTCTCTCCATACCACTATTTATAGGCCGGGCAAATCAAATCCATGCGCCAAGTGGATGGCTCTCCGAATTCCGTGCAATGAATTTGCATTAAATGGATAAACGGACGCTTCGAATTCAGCCAAGTCAAAACGGCTATTTAAAGCACTCGAAGTAACAGTTGCACCATCAAAGACGTCTCACGAAGCGGATGCGCCCCAGACCGCACATCACACAGACGATCCCTTCTACATCAAGCGCATCATACAGACGCGCCCTTCAGTACCAAGAGCCATAGGGATGCGCCCCCATGCGTCCCCATACGCCTAGTGGAACGCCAACCGACGTGCCCACTCAGTTGTCCATCGAATGTCACAAACATTAAATGCTGAACTGACAGAGTTGGCAGCACGCCTCCCAAAGTCTGAACAGGTGGCATTTTTCAGAAGACGATGCATCGCCAACGTCAGCATCATCATTACTCCCCTTCGACGGCTACTGCCACGTGGCCACCCAAACCATCTCACATGCGCCTCCGCGACGTGCGCCCAAATCCGCATATGCCTCAAAAGCTGTACGTCTCAGACTTTTCAATGATCCCTAAAGACAGAAGGAAAGTCACCGTCGCAACTCTGCATGCGCCTCAAAAGCCATGCGCCCCAGACTTTCTCCGATCCCAAAACACAGGAGTAAAGTCACCACTGAAGCTCTGCATGCGCCTCAAAAGCCATGCGCCCAGAATGGTTCATGTCTCCTAAAGGTCATGAGCCAAAGTCTCCTTATGCCCCAATCCTAGGCGCATCCTACCAGATCATTCCCCACCAAATCAGAGATCACCGAGCCATGGGTCGACGATACGTGTCCTTTGACTCAAGTCATCCAAGATCTCAGCAACAGAAAGATCTTCTTCTCTGCTACGTGCCGGTTCACAACAGCAACATGAAGAAGTTAACCCCTCGATCAGGGCGCATCGTCTATGTGCCTCCATCAGCAATCAACATGTGGCATCCCGCGTACAGGCGCATCCTACATGCACGTATGAGCAGCCAGCCTGCAAAACTATATATAGGGATCATTTTCTTCTTCCACACACACCGTTCAATCTACGTGCATACATATCAACCTCCACAGCGAACAGACAGAGACTTCGCACCCAGAGAGGCAGATACGGATACTCAATGTCTTCCTCCTCTCAGCAAGCTCCAGCACCCAGAGCAATCCAGACCTTCAGAGAACCGATAACTGTCAGATCGTCAACGGAGTCAACGCATTACCACTCACTCCATTGGCACAAGGAACCCAGATTAAACAAAAGTGTACTCCTAGGACTACGCCTAAGTCCTATATTGTAATACTGTTCTGTTTTATTGAAATTTACAATCAAGAATTTTAATGGCAAACACACCACAGTCGCCCCGCCCCCAACCGCCACCAGTGGATGCGCCACACCGAGCTGGACCCACCGCCACCCAAGCGCCACCGCCATGACGCCCTAGCCGCCAGCACGCTCGAACCCCCCTGCTGTTCTATTTTATTTTCCTTTTTCTTTTTGTTTTCTTTGTTTTATTTTATTTATATATATTTTTGTATATATGTATACATGTACACGTATATATATATATATTATATATATGCTGTATTTATGTATATATATACTGTATTTGTGTATAATATATATAATATATATATATATATATTATTATATATATATATATATATATATATTATACTTTATTCTATTATATATGTGTATATATATGTATTTATGTATATATATATTTTTTTTTTTTTTTTTTTTTTTGTACTATATATGTATTTATGTATATATATGTATATATGTTCATGTGAAAAAAAAAAAAAAAATATGTATATATGTTCATGTGTATTTATATTATTATATATATACTATTATATATATGTATACTATTTGTATTATTATATATATTTATATATATATATATATATATATATAATATATATATATTTTTATATATTTATTTATTTTATAGTTATTCTAATATATATATATATATATATTATATATATATATATATATATCTATATATATATATATATATATATATATATATATTATATATATATATGTATATTTAATATATGCATGTATATATCCATTATCTATATATATAAAATATATAAATATATTTATGTATATATTTTATATATTTTGTATATATATAATATATATATATATATATATAATATATATTGTTTTATATATATATATATATATATATATATAATATTATATATATATATATATATATATATATATATATATATATATATTTATATATATATCTAATAAATATATATATATAATATTATATATATAATTATATATATATATAATATATATATATATATATATATATATATATATATATATATAAATTTGCTGGTATATATTTATTTATGTATTTCAAACTCTACCTTGTATAAATTATTATTATGTAAAATTTTACAAGTTATTTTTATGTATTATAATTGTGACTTGTATTTTTATCACTTTAAAATATATTTATTATAAATTCTTGTATTTTATTGTTATGGCCAATTAATGTCCAAACCTAGCATGGGTTTTGGGCCCGATTGCGTCTAATACATTCAGAGTCTATACAAGTCATATTGGACTTGATTCATGGCTCTCGGGTCCTGTATCGGACTTCGGTTCAATTCGAATACATGGACAAAAATAGTAAAATTAATTATTTATTTTCCAGAAACTATGCTTGCAGTTTTGAATTTTTATATTATTTTAATTGCTGTAAAAATCTGGAAAATTATATTTGAATACTTTGTTAATTTAGACAATTTATTATAATTTTTCCAAAAATTAAACTATGTGCCGTTGGTATTTTATAAAAATAGGAAAACAGAACTCATTTTCAGTATATTTATGTTTACTGATTTTTAATAAATATTTATGAGGGTTTATAAATTCCAAAAAAATTAGTATAAATTTCTATAATTAACAAGGATTATTCTGGTACTTTATTTTATGTAAAATGGAGCTTTTTGTCTATCTCAAAATTGTTAGGTCATAGTGTACAGTTTGATTTAATTATGACATAATTATGACTTACAACTTTTTGCATTATTTTGAGTTATAGCCGAATGGAACCTCACCCCGCACTAATTTAAAGACCCTAGAAAGTTAGTTTGAGTATTGTCACCCCATATTGGTCTCCTATGCTAAAGTCACCGTTTGGCTAGGTGTCAAGTTAGAAAGTCATATTGTACCACTTGTGTCGTAGTGTTTTTAGTATAAAAAACTAAGTTTATGTATTTATTTCTACAGTGACGAGTTACCAGGCATCTATAGCATTTATCGCTGCTTTGTTTTGCTAGAGGCAAGTACTTTCTACAAACTTTACATACTGTTACAACAATGAACTGCGAATCCAACCATGTTAAATGCTGATCCTTGGGATAGCAAGTTAAACCTTCACATGTTGTATTACTTTCAGTCACTACCATGTTTAGAACATTTTTATATCTCTCCATGATTAGAATCTGGGTATGGGGAAACTGTTAGTAGCCTACGTGATGATGCCCCCTTACTCGTACGTACGTACCGAGCAAGGTTGACATTTTATGTACCTTGTCGTAGGCACACCAGCTGTATTTGTACGTATGTACATCTATTGCTTGTTTTACTTCTACGGAAGTACATTTTATATACTTATACCATAGTACATTTACCTATTGACGATCACGTACCTGCTACAGTTTTAAACATTACATATGCATCCGTCTCTATGACATATGTATCCTTGCCATGATAGATTATGATGTACCATGATTACAGTTTTTTACATTCATGTTCATTTCATGTTTCGTATATTTAGTTTGCTAGAATCAGTACTTGCTTCCGTCCTGACAAGATAACGTTGTAGGTATTCTTACTGAGGAGAGTTGCTCTGTGACTCATATTACGGAGTTACTGTGAGGACCAGGCTTGCCTTACGAGGATATACCTGCGGGAAACCTCGTCTAGTTGTCTATTTGCTTTAGACTTTTGAGACTATGTACTTTGTAACTGGACCTATATCCAGTTTTACATTTCAGACTTGTACTTAGAATTATTATTATATGAGATAACTTTGTGTTTGGAGCATCTATGACACTTCTTCATTTATAGAACTGTTAGCACATTTAGTCTTATCTTGTTATCTCTAGAACAGCTTACTGCACTTTATCTTAAGCGTAGGCTGGACATGACTCGGTCCGGCCCAACAATTTGGGGTGCGAGTCGTGACACATAGTGACGCGGCCTGGTGGCGCTTAAGTTGGCACTATCAATTCGTGCGGCCTGTTGTCGTAGTCTGATGGCACTACCAGTTGACACGCAGTTGGCGTATAGTGTGCGTGTGCACAGTTGATGCAGCGGTGCATGATTGTACGTGCTGTGCGCTATTAGCATGCGTTATACTAATTGGCGCACGCTGTGCGCCAGTTCGCTCAATCATGTCTATGCACGATTGAGCGATTATGAAAAGTTCGAGCAGTTTTCCCCATGTCCTGAACGTTCTGCATGCCGAACAGTTACTACGCGCACCTATATAAAATCCCTCATGGCCTGTTCTCTAAGTTCAGAGCAGAGAAGAGAGGTATTTTGTGAGCAGAGTTCCGTGCCATCCGAGGAGTTAGAAGAGCGGAGTGTTCCGTAGTTCTCCGTCGAACTTGCTGGTTCCTGGAAGCTGTTCGTGTGGGGAGAGTCAAGCTTTGAGCGTCGGTAATCATTCACCCCAGTAGGCCATTCTTTCCATTTTTGTTTATCCGGTTTTATCTCGTTCTAAACGAGCACATTTCTGATCTAATCAGAAAAGTTAGTGGATCTTCATCGCTGCTGCTACGAATTCTTTTGTGCCTTCTTCGAAGTGACACATTAGTGTTCGTTTCTCAAATCCTCCTGGATCTCTATCGTGCACCTTTTTTGAAGTATTGCATAATTTTGAGTTTTCCATCGAAAAATTAAGTCCCGGGACTAACAAATATTGTAGTAAAGTATATGCTTCAGGCTGCAATGGAGAAATACTTAAATCTTCAATCAATCTCTCGTTGACCTCAAGGATCCTACCAAGGTTACTACTCTCAGCAACTAGTTTAGCAAGCTTGGCGTTTGCCTCTGCCAACTTCTTTTCCAAGTTCGTGCTTGTTCTTGTTCTAGAGAGGTCTTTATAGCAGCAGCATTTATAATGTTTGGTGTTCTTCCTTAGAAGAATGCAACTGCTGCATACATTCTATTAAAGCTGCATCAATCTTTAACATCCTCTATTCAGCAGCTTTCTTATGAAGTTGAACATCATCCAGGTCTTGCTTAAATGACTCTGCTTCTGCCTCTCTGCGCGAACCTAATATAAAGACCATAAATGGAGGTTAAGCTCAAAGGGGATCTACTAACTAATGCATTTATAAGACACTTTCTGTCACCATTAAAGGATGCATTAGGAATGGTTAACATTCAATGGTTTCTTCAGCCACCTTTGCTTGGTTATATAAAGTTCATCTTTGGCATTAGACTCGTCACGAGCAAAAGAAAGTTGTTCCTTCAGGTCTTGTAATGATCTTTCCAATTCTAATGATTTTTCTTTCCGTAAACAATGAAGAATAAACATAATGATGACTCCTGAACAAGTAATTCTTTCCCCTCATGAAAAAGCAATTAAGGATCCATTTCTTCCCATACACCTTATGATGTTTGTTGATGCTTTTGAAGCGGGATAGGAAAAAGATGCAATTCTAATTCCATATATATCAGATAAATAAGATGAGCATGATTGGTGATCTTTGCATTACGATACTATGGATAGATCATAGATGATTGCCACATTTATCTTGATCGAAAAATGTCTTGCTTCACTATATATATATATATATATATATATATATATTATATGACCTCTAGCATAGTGGCTAAGAGAGATGCATTCGGCCCAAGTGGTTGTAGTTCCAACCCCATAGAGGCGAGTTTGCCACAATTACCCATTGCTTATATATATATATATATATATATATATATATATTATAATATATATATTAGGGTCCGAATCGGAGCCCCGTTTCTGGAGCCCCGCACCCTATGGTCGTTGGATTGCGCGGCATTGCGTGTGCCCGTTCGATCCGGTGGTGCAGGGGGGCGGGGCTTTGGCAGGGCTTCGCATGCATTTCTTTTGATCCGCCCTATATTATATATATATATATATATATATATATATATATATATGAAAAGGTACTTCCAAGGATACTTAAGTGTTAGCTTTCCTGAACTACCGTGCTCCTCTGCTCCATTGATAGAAATGTACTCGATTTGATCTAGCATATCCCTTGAGGTTGCCATCACCAAGTCCAACCTAGAGGACCGCCCGAGGCAAATAGCTATGTAATATCACATTGAATAATAAATGTAATGTTAACTCCATGTTATTTTAGCTTAATTTGCATCCTTGGCCATGCACTAGAACCTGAACCTGAACTTGGATAACTTGTCCAGCGTTAACAGCATATTCCGTATGCCTTTCACATATTCAACTGTATTTTTTTGGCGAGGCCTTTGACCCATACAAACTCTGCTCGAGGCATGGGCGGTGGATAATTCGGCAACGATCATAAGCCAAGTCGAACTCAAAGCTGCCCGATTGTGATCCGTCCCAAATCGAAGAGTCATTCCCTTTATTCAGATTGGTATGAATGCAAACATCATGCCAATCAGGTGGACCGATTGGTGCCACCATCACGAATCAAGCAGCTGGCCATCAAGGGTCGAACCAAAGATGTGTGTCCAAACCATGCCCAATCTCCATTGATATCAGTGGTTTAAGTTTGTTCCTATCTTGTAGAATTGCCTTATAAGTAACCGAAAAGTTATTGTAAATTTATACCCAGAAACTAGCCTCCTTCAAATATCAGTTTCACATCCAATGAGCCCATAGCGATCCCCCTTTGATGAACTTCCAAGCTAGCCTCAGGTCCGCTATATCTTGAAGAGTGAATAACGAGCACAGTCCACACCTCCTTCGCTTTTCGAATGGCATAGTTCTGCCCAAGCAATCATGTGTATACCTCTGTGCTACACATAATATGCATATAACTTGTCCACCTTTCAAATTGTTACCCAAGGTAATATAATAGTTTGTATCACGACCCGCACCCGCTTTTCGGAATGCGAGTGCGTATCCAAGCCAACCTACGTCGTAATGTTGGCGGTAGAACGTTGCATAGCCACAATGCTCAAAATCACCAATAATGATCATTCACAATAACTAAATTGAATTACAATATTTCAAAGATTTACATTTGATACAAAGTACAATGTCTCACAATTTATAAAGAACAACTGAATAAATACTCAACTAACTAACTAGTCACTACATTTTGGCCTGCAAGTACACCCGTGTCTCCCCAAATGCTAAGCGTAGTCGCAGCTAACCTAAAAAATAGAGTTTCTTGTCAGGAATGGAACAAGCACACATATGACAAGCTATTCGAGACATAATAGAAATCACAAAACATAAAATAACATATGAGAAGTGAAACTAGAAAATAATAAGCATTATGAAATGGTGGAAAAGAACATGCAACTCTATTGTGAGAAATAGTGACTAGAAAGAAGTAAAATGTAGCATGGTGACATGGCAATGGTGAAGGAACAAGATGGAAAAACTGAAATAAGAACTATCTATGTGCGTTGAAATATCAGGTTCGACATGTGAACGGCTAAGGGTTAAATTCGGCACCACGCACGTGTCGTGTGCGGTTGCTATCAGTCACGATCAGACATTTTAGGATGAAATGGTTAGTTCAAACATCTACTTAGATATTTTTCCGCCAAGGTAGTACTCATGGAATCAAGTCACAAAAATGGTAATCACGTGAATGACAGTCAAAACGTATAAATAAATCCATGATACTAATCTTCGTGTGATGAGCGTGTCAGCAAGAAGAAAAGACATATGTATAACATGTAAAGAAAACTATTAGAATCGAAAGCAATCAGTATATGTACTTGCCTGGGGTCCTTTGCTGGTGAAACCGACAATACAAACCACTCAGGGTGCCACACAAAAGTCCAACTGCACAACAGTCTCTGGGGGATGAAACAGATATTTCAAACATGTTCAGAATAGTCAAATTAGTTAGGATAGCCAACCCATAAGTGCAATTTTGGATACGGAGGCAAAATGATAATTTTGGGCCAAAACGATATCCCCCGTTGGACTCGCTTTGTACCAAAAAGCGTACCAGAGTCTATAGTCTCTAAAGTCATCAAAATATATGTCGAAAGGTCCGATTTGACGAGACGAACCAAACCGTATATCCAAAGATGGATTTGGGTGGGCCATGCACAAATTTGCCCGTTGGATCGGGTCGCGGGCCCGCCAAAGGACGTTCCGGTCGACCTTCTCATAATCGGACCAAACTTGGCTAGGACTAGAAAAATGATACGGTCCTGTTGGCATAAGTTTCTTTCGAGATGACAAACGTGAACAAAGTAATTGGCTAGTTTGCAAATAGGTCGATATGGGGTATCTCGATGGATATGCCTCGATTTTATGGTGCACACACAACGAAATTGAGTTCCGTCAAATCCCACACGTCTACAACATCTATATGCATCTTTTGATGCTCATGGCTTACGACCACGTCGTCCGATTTGTCAGGGCGCATGCCGTATCGAGAAAATTTTCAAAATTCTTAATATTTTAAAAACTATTTTTGTTGGTTTTGGAAGTCGAATAACCTTTCACATACTTTATGAAATCAGAATATATAAAATGGGTTGTAATCATGTATGTTGTGTAAAACATGTTCAATTAGATTCTCTAATTAGTCGATGGTTTGGCAATGGTTTGCCATCCAAAACGTGGCCAGGGACTTAATATTATGTTCATTTGAGACATTTTTTGCTCAAGTTTACGTCGATTCCTCGGGAAATCTAGGGAATCTAAATTCAAATAATTGAAGGGATTAAAAATCGTATAGATGGTCTACATACCTGAGAAGATGGATCAAAGATCTATCAATCGTGTGTGGAGATATCAAAGCGGGAAATCATGATCGATGCTACAAATGTCGCTGCTCTGCACTCCGTACGGCCTGGCGCGTGCTGCCGACCGTCGGCCATCCTACATCGACGCTCGACCGTCGGGTAGCCTCCAAGGTTAGGGGTATGGCACTGGGATCGCGAGACTAGGGTTAGTGTTAGGGTTCTATGGAGTTCTCCTATTCTCTTCTATACGCATAGGCTCGGTTACGTCTGCTGCTATATGAAGTTTGGAGGGCGGGTCGGGTATGGCATGGGTTCGGGTTGCTGTATGTGTTTCACAGTATTGCCTCCTACTTGCTTCCTTTCCTTTTCCTTTTAAAGCTTAATGTTATATATGTAGGAACCCTAGAGGGGGGGTGAATAGGGTCAAGCTAACTAATCAAGCACTTAGCACAAGCTAATTGGCAATTTAAAAATATAAGTGCAAGAGAAGAAGCAAAAACAATATCGACACCCGATGTATCCTGGTATCCTCCTAAGAGGCAATCCAGTCCCGGAACTCTCATCGGCTTTAATCCACTATTTGAGCAAATAGTTACACACTAGTTTGGATCCGAAGAACTCGCCAACTTCTTACACAAGGGCTTTAATTCGAAGGGCTCTCCGACTTCAACCGAGAGTTTAGATATGATGACTCCCCAACTTCAACCGAGAGTTTGGATACGAAGACTCTCCAACTTCAACTGAGAGTTTGGATACGAAGACTCTCCAACTTCAACCTTTCACAATAGGTTTTGATCTCCTTAAACAATAGGATGAAGATCTCACTTTTCAACTCAATAACTCTAACACAATTTGTGAATGGCAAATGAAAGCATTGTAGAGTTGTTTGTGGATAGGCTTTGGTGGTTTAGAAATTTTTAGGCTCAAAGCATCAACCTTGAATGAAGGGGTTCAAGGTTATTTATAACCAAAGCTTGAAAAGAAGACAGAGGCAACTTTTTAGTCACGAACCGGCCTACCGCCGGTATGATCCGGCATACCGGCGGTATACCGGTCTGGGATTACAACGGCTAGAAATATAGCCGTTGGGATCATTAATGGCTGGAAATCCGATCGTTGAAATTTCAACGTTTCAGAAGCGGTATACCGTCGGTACGGACCGGTATGCCGTCGGTATGCCGGTTTTGTAAACAAAAAGTTTCTGTGAACGAAAATCGGTATACCGTCGGTATACGCCGGTATACCGTCGGTATGCCGTTTTCCACCAAAAATGATCATGGGCTTATTTCTTCCCTAGCTTTCGATTTTGCCATCCATTTCTTGTGTTTACAATAATTCCTAAGACTCATTACAGACTCCAGGTAAACTTAGGCAGGTGCAGACTTCTTTAGAGTCTTGAAATGATGATGGCATGGCTTGGCTTCTTCCTTTGATAGGTGCTGGCTTTTTTTTCTTGGCGGCAGCTGTCCAAAGATATCCAGTTTGTAAAAATCTTGTGGGATCCATCGTCTTTAGCCCACCATGATTTCTTCATTGCATATGTCCACATTGATCTTGCTTATTGCTTTTCTGCATGTACATGTTAGACGAACAAAATAATATACATAGTAGCAACTATGATAGGTTTAATGCACATTAGGACAATGCTGAGTTTAAGTATAAGTGCTAATGCGATAGCATAAATGTTAGTGATAATGAAGTGCTAAACTTAACATATTAACCATAATAAAAAACATGATACAATCATTGGGCCAACAATATATATATATATATATATATATATATATATATATATATATATATATATATATTTTATATAAAATATATATATATATATATATATATATATATAAATAAAAAAATAAAAAAATATATATATAGTCCATAAACTAAACCAATACCTAAAATTTATTATAAAATTTCTTTAAAATACAATATTTATTAGAGTAGCCATAACATTATTCATGCATGGAAATTTACTAATAAAGTTACTCCTCAGACAATATAAATTAAATTAAAATACTAAATATATTTATAACTAGTATTTACTTTATGTTAAAATTTAGAATAATAAAATAATTCTAGTAAATATTTTTGGGGGATAATAATAGTCATTACAATCCCACTTTACTTGGTCTACAGAAAATCTTGCAACTATTCTAAAAATGTCATATTAATATTAATAATGCCTATAGTGTACGGTATAACAAATATTTAGAAAATATTTGTCAATCCCTAAATAGAACACAAAATTTTTGCATATACCTAAAGTATGTCTATATGGACGTCTTTGGTGTCACTACATGCCTACATGGGCTTGGGTTGAGTTCGGATCCAATCCTAGCTAGTTTGGTAAAATCGGGTCATCTAAAAGTCAATAAATCTTAATAAAAATAATTGAATCATTTGTAGGGTCATGTCACAATTTAGCCTGATTTTTCTAGTTAGAACACACTTATGGCTCGGTCTTACCTACCATAGCTAAAATACTAGTTAAGGCACGCCATTGCACTATCTGTGCCAGGATTTCTAGTCTTCTTGTACTCCAAATCGTAACCACGACTAAAACCATCTATCATAACAACTATTTAATTAAAATATTTACAAAATTCCAAAAATTACTATTTAAGTCATATAAATAATTAAAAATTTTCTTTTTTCAAGATTTTTGGGAATAGGGGTTACAAATCTACCCATCTTAGAAATAAATTCGTCCTCGAATTTAAGGACTACTAGAATAAGCAAACTTGGTATGTTGGTGAAAGGTAGTAAGAATTTATGATGAGAAAATATTCATCCCAATAGACAAAAAGAGGAAGAAATAAACCCTCATGCATCTAGACAGCCGTGACCGTATTGCGAGGTGGGATTCACTTCAATGTACGTAGCTGGCTGTGTTTGTCCCCCACTCTCCAGTATTCTGGTTCTGGGCGTGACACGGGTTAAGTGGTGGCCCATGCAGGTCTGGTAAATCAAGATGTGCGAGGGTTTCACTGAATAGATGTCTCAATCAGCACTCGCCCTTGATCTCTACTCGTGTCTTCTAATCCTTCTGAAATCTTGACCTGATCACATGCTTATATCCTCGATCTATCATGGTCCTTCCTTATTTTTCCCCTTGTCATTTCTTAACTGGCATTGTTCCTGGTCCTACCGATCAGCAAGGCAGAGCACCTCCAGTGAACCAACAACAACCTGGAGACCAAGCCCACCACTCTGGAGTAGCTTTCCGAGTCATGTATTCTGGGACTCTAGAGCCCCCAATTCATCCAGTCTAGCCTGCAGAGCCTAACAATGGAACCCTGGTGGGTCTCATCAGGGATTTGCTTACGTCACAAGATCGTCGGGCGATGCCCTGTACCAGACAGTACAAGATGCCATGGACAGAGTTGGTTACCAAGGGAACAACGCGGCCAACAGCTTCAAGCGTCTAAATGCTCCTTTTTTATGGCAGTGAAGATACTATCGCTGCTGATGCGTAGCTTCAGGACATAGAAGTTGTCATAGAGGCAGCTAGGATTCTTAAGGAAGAGAAGGTGGACGTTGTGCGCCTGTAGTTATTGGACTTAGCCCTCAACTGGTGGGCGATGCTAGCAGTTGGATTAGCATTGCCTATTTTATGGGCAGTATTCATGAACAAGTTTCAGACCAAGTATTTTGACGCAGTAGCTCGGTATGATTTACAGACAAGATTCACCAATCTTAAGCAGATGGGAATGACGGTCGATGGATATGCGGTCAAGTTTTCTAGACTTAGTCGGTTTGCTCCTACTTTGGTAGCTACCGAATTGGACCGAGCCCAGCGATTCCAGCAGGAACTCCACCTAGAGATTATTATATCAGTGGAGAAGTTTGAGCACCAGACGTTTGATGCCGTCTTACGAGCAGCGAAGAGGCATGAGTATACTTAGCAGAGGATTGTAGATAGAAGCAGAGGACGGAAGAGGTATCATGGACAGATGTCCCAGTCATCAGTACCAGTCCCGGTAGCAAGGGCTTTGACTATTGGAGCTCCTAGGAGAGCGACCACAGTTTCGTCGGTTCAGCACTCGACGCCGGCGTATCCTCAGTATAAGAAGCATAAGTAGTCTTTCGTAATGGGCTGTATACATTGTGGAAAGCCAAGACATGTAGTATCAGAGTGTCGTAGAGCACAAGGACTGTACTTGGCTTATGGGGTACTGGATCACAAAATAGGATACTGTCCGAATAGACCTAGTTCATGGTCATCAACCTAACCAGTCCATCGGTTAGGGGTCCAGCACAGTGCAGTAGCAGTACCAGCCTCCGAGGCCATTATCGCCTCTGGCTCAGCAGTATGCCCATGCCCAGATTTAGAACCGGCAGAGAGGTTTCCAGCAGAGGGGACCAGCACCAAGAGGACTAGGTCAGGCTTTGGCTCTGACCGTAGCAGAAGAATTAGCATCAGATGAGGTGGTGGCAGGTACCATTCTCGTCAACTCTTTTCCAGCATCAGTCTTATTTAATTTGGGTGCATCGCATTTATTTATTTTTGCACGATTCGTAACATGGGTAGGACTGGAGCCTAATTTATTATCAGTAACACTCAATATAATTACTGGTAATGGCCTTGTGGGTGTAGATTGAGTATATTCCTTCTGTCGAATCGCAGTTAGCGGTAAGGAGTTCTCCGCTAGATTGATAGAATTTCTGATGGCCAACTATAATGTGGTCCTAGGAATGGATTGGTTGAAGGACCAATACGCAAGAATAGACCGCCATATTGGTATGATTATTTTTGGTGTTTCCGACGAACCAGAGTTTTTATTTTCTCGAGGCAAAGTAGAACCTTCTCCACCAGTCCTGTGGATGGCAGTAGCAGTACCAGTTCAGTTTTCCAGAGTAGTAGAAGCGTTTCCAGATGTATTTCTCGAAGAGCTTCCAGGCATGCCCTATAGAGAGAGATAGAGTTCACCATTGATTTGCTTCCAGGGATGACACTAGTGTCAGGGGAAGTCTACAGGATGACACCCTCAGAGTTAGAGATCTTATACAAAATGATTGAAGAACTCAGAGCCAAGGGACTCATTGGTGCTAGCGGATCACCTTAGGGATCCCCGATACTTCTTTTAAAAAAAAGATGGTACATTAAGATTATGTATAGATTATCGTACCTTGAACTCTGTAACAATCAAGAATAAGTATCCCCTACCAAGGATAGATAATTTATTTGATCAACTCAGAGGAGCGATAGTATTCTCGAAGATTGACTTGCGGTCAGGATACCAACAAATTAGAGCCAGAGAGTAAGACACCTTGAAGACAGTATTCAGATCTAGATATGGACATTAGGAGTTTCTTGTTATGCCATTTGGAGCGACCAATTCACCAGTCGTATTCATGGACCTCATGAATCGTATCTTCATACCCTATTTGGACCGATTCATAATAGTGTTTATTGACGACATCTTAGTCTATAACAGGAATGATACAGAGCATGAGCAGCATCTTCGTGTAGTTCTTCAGATTCCCAGAGAGCACCAGTTGTACGTGAAGTTCAGTAAGTGCGAATTTGGGCTTGATCGTATTTCGTACTTAGGTTATATCATCACCAGAGGTAGAGTGGAAGTGGACCCCCAGAAGATAGTGGCCATAGAGACATGGCCAGTACCTAGTACCGTCATAGCAGTTCGGAGTTTCCTAGGATTGGCTGGCTATTACTAGCGGTTTGTTTCAAACTTTTCTCGGATATCAGTAACACTGACGAAGTTGACCTGTAAACATGTACAGTTTGCTTGGACAGCAGAGTGTCAGACTTCATTTGATAAGGTAAAGCAATGATTGATGACGATACCCATTCTCACACTTCCAGATAGGACTGGAGGATTTTCAATCTATTGTGACGCTTCCGACAAGTGATTGGGATGCGTCTTGATACAGCATGGTAAGTGTTTGCCATTGATTATCAAACAAAAACTACAGAGGAACTAGATTTGATTACAAACTTTGAAAGTATAATAGAGAGTCTATAAAGAAATCCTAGTAAATAATCTAAGTACAATTATTTAGTTTTGATTCTAGGGGTGACGGTGGAGGCTTGAGAGAAGTGTAGGAACTCTGCCTTCCTCCGTGGACTATCAGGCACAATCTTTGCTCTTGAGAAAATTGCCAGCCTTTAGCATGGGTATGGTACCCTACTATTTATAATAATTTTGGGATAAAGCATATTTTAGGCCGTATAGATGGTCTCGTGGCCAAGTGGCTGTAACAGCACTCGAACACTCGATCTTTGGCTGCCAGCTGGTGGTTTGTTGAGATTTCTTTATTGCAACAAATCTGGGTGGTTGAGACTTGGTCAACATGCCATGTGGCCTTTCACAAAATAAAATTAATCTGTTTGAGACAGCAAATGAGGGGCTACATGGAGTTTGGGGTATTTTGGACCGCATAGGTCTTCTTTGTCCTCTAGTGCTCGGCCATGCTGGGTCGCATAAGACTCATACGGCTCAGGTCATAATTTTTCTTAGCCACATGTCCCACCAGCAGTGCTACCAGTCCGTATGAAGTTTAAAGACTTTTGGGCCGCATAGATACTGCAGTCTTGGCGAACTGCTCAGTCATATTTTGTCAATCTGGGTGGCCTAAGGCTCATGCGGCTCAGGTTGTAGCCCCCCAGGCTGCAGACACCCCTGCAGACCATGCCTCAGACCACATGAACTCTCAGGCACGTGGGCCCTATGTCTGGTGACATGACACTTCTTGTCTTTTTTGAAAGGTCACGTCTTATCTGCAGCTGATCAGCTTGGCCGCATAAGTAGCTCTTCCTTCTGTGGCCCGAATCAGTTTGGTCGTATTTTAATATAATCAATCTATTTGAGATAGCAATGATGGGCCTCATGGAGTTTGGGGCATTTTTGACCGCATAGGTCCTGTAGACCCTTATTTTCTAGTATTCTCATGCCTCCCAAGGCAATCAGAAAAAAGGTTACTGGGTCATGCTTTGTTATTTTGGGCTGCATAAGGATCACACGGCTCTTCCTTCTGCAGCCTGGATTAACTTGGCCGCAGAGTTGTCCTAGGGGCCTTAATTCTGTGGCCTAGATCAACTTAGGCGCATAAGACTCATGCGGCTCTTCCTTCTGCGGCCTGGATCAACTTGGCTGCATAATGCCTATATGGTCAGCAACGATTTTGAGAGAATTTTGTTTGTCTCTCTCTTGACTTCTCGATAAAGATAAATTTGACCGATCCTCCTCCTTGGCGAGTACTGGAACTATAGATCATGGAGCTCCTTGTTCGAAGACGATTTAGAGATGAACTCTCTAAAAAGATTGTGATACGCCGGGCTGAGACAATGTGCCTACCAGGGACATCTGAGTAATGCGTCTAGTTGAGAGTATGCCGTTACGAAGTCTTCAATTGGCATCATGCTTCCGAGATGATGTCGAAAGGCGCAGCAGGTTGTGGTCGCTGGAACACAGACTACCTTGGTGGTGGAGCTACTGTCTTGTGGCATCAGTAGTTGATGGCGACTTGGATGTAGTGATGTCATGGAAAGGGATCCTCGCACGCCAATGTCACTTCTCTCCTTGCGTTTGTGAATGACCACCTCTCGTAAGTCGAGAGCAGATTGATCTACCTTTGTATCTGTTTTGTAGGCCCGGGTATCCCGAGCGCCCCGGTGCGTAGGTATCATATTTGCTCCCTGATCTGAGGCTAGTAAAAGCACTTGCTCTCGATTATTGTAGGAAGACTTTTGGGACCTGCCCTGTCCATTTGCCGCAGAGGGCTGGACACGAGAGGTTATGTATACCTTTCATCAGGGCCCATGTAACAGTTAACAATAACCGTTGACGGTCAGCAGATTGGACAGTTGACTAGGCTTGTTGAGCTCGTACTGCCATAGACTTCTTCACTTAGCACCCGAATGTGCGTAGTAGGAAGACTCCAAATTGGAAGCTTCGACATTCTCAATAGGCCGCATGGGGTCTAGCTCGCAAGAGATTTGCCCCCCTGACTTGGTTTCAGTGCGTAAAATACACCCTAGTAGAAGGACGACTTTGGGAGTTGGCTCGTTGCTGGTGTTAAAGCACCCGAGTCAACTTTGTACAGCTTACCCTCGACTACGCACATGAATTTCAGTGCACATCTATGGTTTACTGTAGGCATAGCACATTTGGGGTACATAGCCCGTGCTGCCTTAGATTTTTTCGTACTAGCCCGTGAAGGTGCATAGTACTCAGAATCCAACTTTATCCTTGCCAAAATGGCAAGTGAAGAACTTGCAGCCGATCCAAAGGGAGAAGAAGCACTGTTCCAACTTTTTGTATGCCGAACAGGCTCCCTAGATAACGGGCTTTTTTTTTAATTATATATATATTAGTACCTTTTTCAAAGGAGGCAAGGGGGCTCTATATATAGAATGTGATGACCCCTTTCTTCTTTTCCTTTCCGATGTGGGACTAAAAGCAATATCCTTTTTTCCATGCTTCTACAAGACCCCCTTCAAAATTTTCAAACTGCAAATTTGGAATACTTTAAATAAGAAGCATGGATAGTAGAGTTGTTTACGTGTGACAATCCTATCAGAGGTAGCATGGATGTGATAGGTTTGGGTACTTTCGATAGAGATTTTATGTGGACTTATCATCCTTGGCGTACCTTGGTTTTAGGTACAGATAATAAGTTAAAAGAGGGAACCAACATATTTACTCAAAGGTGATATGGATGTGGTAAATATGAGGTTGATGGTAGAGCTTTTCTACTCAGAGGTGATATGGACGTGGTAGGATTGAACTCAGTGAGGGTACATAGAACAACTTAGAGGTGATATGGACGTGGAAGCTCTATGATTGATGCGCCACAACGCAGGGTTTGTTGTACATGGTGTTTACTCATAGGTAAGGTGGACGTGGTAAACATTTGTTTTTAGCATCATCTGCTTTGTAAGGGGTAGAAAAATAACTTAGAGGTGATGTGGACATGGTTGTTCTACTTCTGGGGAGTGAATGCAACGGAACAACTAGGCTCCAGAAGAATATGATTGTGATGGAAGGGGTGCTTGTACTAGAGTACCTAATACAGCATTTGTGATTGTCAGAGGACATCCCCCTGGGGGACTTTTGTGGACCTATTACCCTTTTGTTCACCTGTGGTGCAAGTAATAGATTTAAAAAAAAATTTGTGGACCTATTACCCTTTTGTGCACCGGTAGTATGAGTAATAGATTTTAAAACAAAACCTAACAGAGGTAATATGGATGTGATAGGTTCTATGGCCTTAACAACATGGTTTTTTCCCAGATTGGGTACAGGTGTTAAGTTAGGAGATTATCTATATCGGAGGTAATGTGGACGTGATATACGACAATCAAAATCGGGAAATTTGCTCAAAGGCAACAAAAGAGTACCTGGCAGACTCCGGCGGGGTGAAGCATTAGGATAGAAGTTCAGAGGTATCAGTATACATGACTTGTCACCCAGAAAGATGCGATGTGAATCCCCTCGGAGCTAGTAGAGTATAAGTTCAAAGGTACTTGGTGTAAATGACCACCAGGGGTTCCGCTCGTGGTATCGACTTGTCTAAGGGTCTCAGATCAACACTTGGCTGTCGGCTCGTCTTGGGGAGGCGGATAACCATCGGCTCGACAGAGGACCTTGCATCTTCCATTCGCCTTTGATTGGATTTTGGAAATTGGATCACCATCGGTTCCACGATGGGTTTTGGCACCTGGCTAGACCTCGAGAGTCGGATGACCATCGGTTCCAACTACGGGGTTGGGACAGGGGGAACCGAGCACTTCTTTATGCAAAATTATGACAAAGGGTGTAGCTCTGCCTGGTTTGCTGGCCTGGAGATAGATTTTCAGGGGTTTCCATGACCCGGTTGTGGCCTCCGATTTGTTTTGTGTCTCCACATCGACTGTGTGCTGTTTAATATTATCATATAGACAAGCCTCAGACGAATAGTAAGACTCAACTACTTTAAAAGGATCGATGTTGGCGAATTTCGTCTTTACGAAGCCATGCTTACTAACATATTTGAAGCACTGGTGGAGCGTGGACGGCACGATCATATAGTCATGTATCCATGGATACCCCAAGAAGATATTGTAGGACATATTTGTGTCTATGATATAGCAGGTAACCTCCGCTTTAGGTCGCCGATCTAACATTTCAAGTGAATCTTTCCCAGGGGATACCTTCTTTCCGAGTTAAAATTGCTAATGGCAGTGTTGGTCGATGCTAGCCGGTGCATAGGAATGCCTATGAGTTGAAACAAGCTTTTCGGGATGATGCTTATTGACGAGCCAGGATTGATGTGCATCCGATTCACCTTGATGTCGCCTATGTATCCAGTATAGTACAAAGGGCGATCATACAAGTTGGTTTTGATTAACATGTCCTGTGGGGTAAATACGATGTTGGATATTGCATCTGCACAATTGCTGCCCTGGAGATCTGCTGACGAGTCTTCCCCTGTAGGCTTGACCTGAGCTAAGCAGGCGTCAGCATTCTGGTGTGCTTCGCTTAATGTGGCACGAATATCCTTGGAGAGCCTTAGGAGCTCGTATAACGACAACTTTGCTGGCGTATTGGCCAGTTGTGCTAGTATGTCAAAGTTGTAAGATCTCTCCAGTCCCTGAGGTGCGTCCTTACAGAGCTGCATGTCGAAGCGAGTTTTCTTCGGCTTGGATTTGTCTGCCGGTGGAGGCTAAGATGGTCCCAAAACATCAGTAGTAGGTAGCATTGTCGGCTGAGGGTTTTCGACTGAATTACCCATAGTGGGCTGGAATTGCGCACCAGATCGGGTAACAACGGTCGTCGCCTTCTCAACTTCGACCGAAATTATATGGCAGGATCTGGACTTCCCGTCCTTCTTTTTGCTAGTTGAAGATGGCACCGCCTAGGTAACTTCGGGCACTAAGTCCGGGTGACCCACGTGACCTCTCCTCGTGACGTGGTGACAGGCACCAATCCAGTCGTCTGGTCCCGGACAGGTGGTAGGTTAGTAACCTCCATCATTGCCCGGGGAACATGTACTACCCCGTCTTAAGTTTTTATTGTAGGAAAGTCGTCGAACTGAACGGATACCATGTTTGCAGCCACCGTAACCTCTTCAAAATCCAACGACAGAGCATTGGAGTTGATGAGGTTCTGGATGTACCGCTTTAATGTGAAGCACTCCTGTGTGGGGTGGTGGACATAGCTGTGTAAGTGACAATATTTTGAATCCTCGATCACCGCCGCTCGAGGCCCGCGTTCTACATCACGAAATTGAATCCTCCCCGCCTTCAGGAGCATGTCGAAGATAGGCTTGACAAGGCTATCTTTAAAAGAGTATGTCATCTTCTTGGGCCTCGGAACTTTCGCTTGCTTTGGTTCAGGCTTTTTGGTTGTACTAGTGACCATGGCCTGTTTGCCTTTAGTGTCCTGGTTATTAGTGGTGCCGCCACTGTTGTTGTTATTGGAGGTAGTACCTGGACGTTTGCCCTTTTCCTCTCCATTTGGGATGTGTAATCCCAGCTGGCGAGCCTTCTTTAACTTTGCCTCTGTATTTGTAGCGCTTATGATGAAAGTCGTCCAATCGTTGAATTGGTCTTTGCCCATCCAGAGGCTGATTACAGGAAGTAATTTCTTTTGACAGATTTTAATTAAGGAGCTTTCAGGATTACCTTGGGGTAATCTCATCGCGGTTTGGCGAAACCGCTCGATGTAGTTTCTCGTTAGCTCCCTTTCTTCTTGAACGACGTCCATAAGAGACGATATTGTCACATTATGCCATATATCATAGAACCTTTCCAGGAACATGTGCTTGAAGCCGTGACAGGAATGGATGTAGTTGTCTAGGAGGTTACGATACCAGTCGAACGTGATTTCCTCCATTGCTTCGACAAATAGTCGTATGAGGATGGCGTCATTATGCGGCAAGTGGTCGGTTGTGACCTCAAAATAAGTCTTCTACCGGCTAGCAGAGGTCTTCCCGTCATATGAATCAATATGAAACAGTTTATACTACGGAGAAAAAGGAACGTCTCTCCATGCAACAGGATATGGCTGCCGTATTCTAAAGTCCCGGATGGAGTCTCGGGCATTGAACATTACTCGAAGCTCCTGAAATTCTCTCTTTGCCTCTCTGGCCTCATCTACAGCTGAGGGAGCAGGAGGATTGTCACCCAGAGGAGGAGCAGTTGTGTTTGAGTCCGCGTTGACTACGGGGTCCAAACTTGTTTGTCCAAGTGTCCTTGCTGGTTGAGTCAGCATGGCAGCTTTGATCTTCTCTACTAACTTGACCAAGATTAGGATCATAGCTTCAAGCGCTTCTATATATTGTCGATCACTAGGCCCTTCATGATCATCTCGTGCCAAAAATACTGTCCGTACGTGTGGAGAGATGGATGGGACCGTAGAGGATGTGCTTTCCGTATTGTACCCTCATACAGAGAAATCGTCGGGGAACGTCAGAATGTCCTCTTCCTCGGACTCGAAAGGGGTGCTACCCCCTGCGCAGGAAGGTGCATCGTCTTGGCGAAGGCGGTCACCCTCGGGGACGTCCAAGTCTGTTGCATAATTCCAGTGGATCGTTACACCCTGCGCATCCTCTTCGAACACCGGGTTGTTGTATATGTTCAGGGGACTGCCACCCCCAGCTTCGTTCACTCCCAGGGACCTCAAGGATGCACCCCCGGGTGTTGGCAGCTTCTTTCTGGAATGGGTGCCTAGGTAGATACCCCCTGTGGTTGTCGATAAAAATTTTCCAAATAAGAGTTTCCTTGCCGTGCTGGCTGAGGTTGCCGAGCTGGAGGAGCCTGTCTTCTTTCCTCCCTTGCCAGTAGGAACCTTTCGAGTTAAATTAAAGGAGGCGAAAGAAAATTCCTCGTCTCCCAAAATTTGTACTTATTTCTCGAGTTATCGTCGGACAGGTGCTGGCTGGTGCAGTCGCTGGAAGACGGAATGTCGGTCTTTAGGTGCTGCCAACTTGTTACAGCAGCAGTTGATAGCAACTTAGGTACAGTAATGTCCTAGAGAGGGCTCACCGCATGCCAAGGTTGTCTCTCTCTTCTTGAGTTTATGGATGAGTACTTCTCGTAAGTCGAGGGCAGATTGATCGACCATTGCATCCGTTTTGTGGGCCCGGGTATCTTGAGCGCACGGGTGCGTAGGTATCATATTTGCTCTCTGATATGAGGCATTTGAAAGCACTTGCTCTCGATCGTTGTAGGGAGATGTTTGGTAACTACCAAGTCCGTTTGCTACAGAGGGTTGGATACGGGAGGTTCTGTACAGCTTTCCATCTGGGGCCCGTATAACAGTTAACGGTACCCGCTGACGGTCAACAGATTGGACAGTTGACTGGGATTGTTGAGCCCGTACTGCCCTAAACTTCTTCGACTTAGCTTCCAAAGTTGCATAGTAGGAAGAGTCCAAGTTGGAAGCTTCAACATTCTAACTGGGCCGCATGGGGTCTGGTCCGCATGAGAGACGATCAAAGACAGAGCTTCTGACAGGGCCGCATGGAGAATCCTATTTGCTGCTAGGATTGGCTGCCGTATAGGCGATCTGTCTGCGGTCGCATGGGGCATCCGGTCTGCGGTCAGGATAGGCTGTCGCATAGGCAATCTGCCTGCGGCCACCTTTCTTATGCGGTCTCTTCTTCGACCGTATGAGTTTTCCTTGTGCCCCCAAAAGTCCACATCGTAATGTTTTTCTCTACTGGATTTAGGGACAGCGGGGTCCTCTGCGGTTCGAAGCGAGGCCGCATGGGAGCTTTGGTCGCCGTCTTGAGTGGCAAGAGGAGTTCCTTCTAGAGCCTGGCGAGGGGGAGTGGTCTTGGGCCTCCGTGTCCTGCTGGCTCTTTTCGGCTTGGCTCACTTCTGTGCTCGAATGGTGCTCCCATCGGAAAGCATTTGCTCGAATGCTTGTTGATCAAAGCGAACAACAAGCATTTGTTGTGTAGAGCCGAGCTTGGACGTGTCAGATTGCGTCACCAATTTCTCATCGGTGAAGAAAGAAGTCCCCAACAGAGTCGCCATCGTATTTGCCATTGATTATCAAACAAGAACTACAGAGGAACTAGATTTAATTACAAACTTTAAAAGTACAACAGAGAGCCCATAAAGAAATCCTAGGAAACAATCTAAGTACAATTATTTAGTTCTGATTCTAGAGGGTGATGGTTAAGGCTCGAAAGAAGTCTAGGAACTCTGCCTTACTCTGTAGACTATCAGACACAGTCTTTGCTCTTAAGAAAATTGCTAGCCTTTATCATGGGTGTGGTACCCTGTTATTTATAATGATTTTGGGATGAAGCATATTTTAGGTCGCATAGATGGTCTCATGGCCAAGTGGCTATAACAGCACACGAAGACTCGGTCATTGGCTGCCAATTGGTGGTTCGTTGAGATTTTTTTGTTGCAGCAAATCTGGGTGGTTGATACTTGGTCAACTTGCCACGTGCCCTATCACAAAATAGAATCAATGTGTTTGAGACAGCAAATGAGGGGCTGTATGGAGTTTAGGGTATTTTGGACCGCATAGGTCTTCTTTGTCCTCTAATGCTCGGCCATACTGGACCGCATAAGGCTCATGCGGCTCTGGTCGTAATTTTCCTAAGCCACGTGTCCCGCCAGCAGTGCCACCAGTCTGCATGAAGTTTGGAGACTTTTGGTCTACATAGATCCTGCAGTCTTCGCAAACTGCTTAGTCATATTTTGTTATTCTGGGCCGCATAAGGCTCATGCGGCTCAGGTCGCAGTCCCCCTGGCCGCATGACACCCTTGCGGACTATGCCTCAAACCGTATAAACTCTCAGACATGTAGGCCCTAGGTTCAGACACGTAGGCCCTATGTCTGGTGACATGACACTTCTTGTCTTTTTCGAAAGATCACCTCTTATCTTCATCTTTTTGTCAGGATGTGTCAGAGTTGTCATCTTTCTCAGATGGGCTTTTGTGGCTGATCAGCTTGGCCGCATAAGTAGTCTTCCTTCTGCGATCCGAATTAGTTTGATCGCATTTTAATATAATCAATCTGTTTGAGACAGCAATGATGGGTCGTAAGGAGTTTGGGGCATTTTGGACCGCATAGGTCCTGCAGACCCTTATCTTCTAGCGTTCTCATGCCTCCCAAGGCAGTCAAAAAAAAAGGTTGCTGAGTTATGCGTTGTTATTTTGGGCCGCATAAGGCTCATACGGCTCTTCCTTCTACGGCCTGGATCAACTTGTCCGCAGAGTTGTCCTAGTGGCCTTTATTCCGCGGCCTGGATCAACTTAGCCGCATAAGACTCATGCGGCTCTTTCTTCTATGTCCTGGATCAACTTGGCCGCATAATGCCTATTTGTTCAGCAATAATTTTGAGAGAATTTCGTTTGTCTCCCTCTTGACTTCTCGATAAAGATGAATTTGATCGATCCTCCTCGTTGGCGAGTGCTAGCACTACGGATTATGGATCTCCTTGTTCGACGAATATTTGATGATGAACTCCCACAAAAGATTGTGATGCGCTGGGCTGAGACAATGTGCCTAACTGAGACATCTGAGTAATGCGTCTAGTTAAGAGTATGCCGTTACAAAGTCTTCAATTGGCATCATTCTTTCGAGATGATGTCGAAAAGGTACAACTGGTTGCGGTCGCTGAAACACAGACTGCCTTGGTGGTTTAGCCACTATCTTGTGGCAGCAGTAGTTGATGGCATCTTGGGTGCAGTGATGTCCTGGAAAGGGCTCATCGCATGCCAATATTGCTTCTCTTTCCGTATATTTGTGAATGACCACATCTCGTAAGTCAAGAGCAGATTGATCTACCTTTGCATCCATTTTGGGGGCCAGGTATCCTAAGCGTCCGGGTGCATAATTATCATATTTGATCCCTAATCTGAGGCTAGTAAAAGAACTTGCTGTCGATCGTTGTAGGAAGACTTTTAGGACCTGTCCCGTCTGTTTGCCGTAGAGGGCTGGACACAGGAGGTTATGTACAACTTTTCATCAGGGGCCCGTGTAACAGTTAACGGGTACCCTCTAACGGTCAGCAGATTGGACAGTTGACTGGGCTTGTTGAGCCCGTACTATCTTAGACTTTTTCGACTTAGAACCCAAAGGTGCGTAGTAGGAAGAGTCCAAGTTGAAAGATTCGACATTCTCAATGGGCCGAATGGGGTCTGGCATGCAAGAGATTTGACTCCCCCTACAATGACTTGGTTCCAGCACATAAAATGCACCCTAGTAGAAGGGGGACTTTAGGAGTTGGCTCGTTGCTGGTGCTAAAGCACCCGAGTCGACTCTGTATAGCTTATCCTCGACTACGCACATGAATTTTTGTGCACATCTCTGGTTCACTCTGGCGTAGCACATTTGGGGCACATGGCCCGTGCTGCCTTGGATTTCTTTGTACTAGCCCGTGAAGGTGCATAGTACTCAGAATCCAAGTTTATCTCTGCCAAAATGGTAAGTGAAGAACTTGCAGCCGATCCAAAAGAAAAAGAAGCACTGTTGCAAATTTTTGTATGCCGAACGGGCTCCCTGGATAAGGGCTACCTTTTTTTATATTATATATATATATATATATATATATATATATATATATATATTATATATATATATATATATATATATATATATTAGTGCCTTTTTTATATATATATATAAAAAAGGAGGCAAGGAGGCTCTATATATAGAATAGAATGAGCCCTTTCTTCTTCTCCTTTCCGATGTGGGACTAAAAGCAATATCCTTTTTTCATGTTTCTAAAGTAAGGTAGTTGCGCCATGTCAGCTTCGTGATCATGAGAGGAATTACCCAACCCATGACTTGGAGTTCGTAGCAGTGGTTTTCGTACTCAAGTTGTGGAGCCATTATTTGTATGGAGATCGGGTGGAGATTTTCACCGACCACACGAGTCTTAAGTATGTGTTTACTCAGAAGGATCTCAACATGCGTTAGAGGAGATGGCTAGAGCTACTTGTGGATTACGACATCAACTTGCAATATCATCTTGGGAAGGCCAATATTATTGTAGATGCAGTGAGCAGAAGAGCCGAAGTTTATTTTCTAACTGCACAGCCAGAATTGTTAGCAGATCTTCAGAAGATGGGTATTGAAGTTGTTCTTCCTACCAATGTGGTATTGATATCCAATATGCAAGTTCAGTCCAGTACAGTTGAGAGGATTAAGTTAGCTCAGTCGACAGATTCTAAGCTTAAGTGGCTCAGGACAGAATATGAAACGGGACGAAGACTAGAGTTATATATTCATGAGGACGGTACACTTCGAGATGGAAGGCATCTTTGTGTACCCAGTGGTGACATAAGACAAGAGATCATGGTAGAAGCTCACAGTTCATAGTATTTCATTCATCCCGGTGGTACGAAGATGTATCATGATATCCGTCAGCATTTCTGGTAGAATGGCATAAAGAGGAAGATAGCCCGGTTTGTCTTTTATTGTTTTGTTTGCCAACAAGTTAAGGCTGAACATCAGAGACCAGCTGGACTTCTTCAACCTTTACCGATCCCAGAGTGGAAGTGGAAGCATATCACCACGGATTTTGTAACTAAGTTACCTAAATCCCCACCTGGGAGAGATGGTATCTAGGTTATAGTTGACATACTCACCAAGGTAGCTCATTTTCTTCCGTTCAGAATCGGCCAATCGACGGAAAAGCTTATAGAGATGTACCTCAGGCAAATAATCAGATTATATGGAGTGCCAATCAGTATTGTGTCCGATAGAGATTTAAGATTTACATCACACTTTTGGCGGAGTCTTCAGAGGAGTTTGGGGACTCGTCTCAAGTTCCGTTTAGCTTATCATCCGCAGATAGATGGTTCGTCAGAACGCACGATCCAGACTCTTGAAGATATGCTACGATCTTGTACGCTTTACTTTGGTGGTTCGTGGGAAGATCACCTGCATCTCGTGGAGTTCTCCTATAATAATAGTTTCCCGGCCAGTATCCAGATGGCACCCTTTGAGGCCTTATACGGTAGGAAGTGCAGATCCCTGTTAGCATGTGATGATATAGGCGAGAGGAAGATGCTTGGTCCAGAGATGATTATACAAACTATTGAGGTAGTCAGACAAGTCAGAGATCTATCTTCGAGTTGTGCAAGATCACCAGCATCATTGGGCCAATTCTTATCGGTGTCCTCTGGAATTTTCTATCAACGACCACGTATTCCTTAGGATCTTGCCTACCCGTGGCGTCATTCATTTTGGTGTACGGGGAAAGCTTAGTCCTAGGTATATAGGGTCGTTCGATATTCTTGAGCGAGTAGGTGATGTGTCCTATCGTTTCGCTCTTCTGTCGTCCTTATGTGAGGTATATTATGTCTTCCATGTATCCTAATTATGACGATATATCTCAGATCTGAGTCATGTCCTTGATCATTCGGAATTGGTTATTGGTACCAACCTTTCGTATGAGAAAAGACCCGTATCCATATTGGACCAGAGAGAGAAGATACTTAAGAACAAGACTATTAGTTTAGTCTGTGTTGCTTTGGGTCATCACTCTTTGGGTGAGTAAACGTGGGAGCATGAGGATGATATCCGATCGCGATATCCACACCTGTTTGACTCATAAGGTATAATGTCTTTCTTATGCCTTATGCTTTTAATTCCTTGCTTGCATGAATGATTGCTTGATTAACTGCAAGTCAAAGATTGCTCATGATTAGTATAGCTTGCCCCGACATCTCTAGCCTCATGATTAAATTCCAAGGACAGAATTCTTTTAAGGTGGGTAGAGTTGTCACTCCCGTTTATACGTATTTCCCGTATACGTGTACGGATATCCAACCCGTATTTTGACTTATCTAGCATAGCTTCGCTTGGTTTGGTCTTGGTTTAACTTGGTTTAGCTTGGCTTGGTTTATTTTGGTTTTGGTTAGAGATGGAGAGGATTGATATAAATATCAACTCCACTCTCTCTCACTTTCTCTCTTCATTATTTTCCTTTACTTCTTCATTTAATTCTTCTTCCTCCATTAATCCTCTCCAACCACCTTAGGCAAGTGCAACTTGCTTCATGGAGGAACTCTATTTTATTTGTTTCATTGTCTTTTCTACAAGCTTCTAAGACTATTTAGTACTTAGCATTTTTGGTTTTGGAGGATCAATTCTTGTAGATCTAAGTTTTCTTAAATCTTGCTTTTCTCTGGTTTTGATCTATCAAACTTCATTATTTCATGTTTTAATTCTTCTATGTTGTAGAAAATTTGATTTCACCCAAAATGAACCTTTGAAAACCCGGATTTCGATTTATTTTGAGTGATTTATGGACCTTGAAAGTTTATGAGTTCCATCGTTCTTCTTTTCGGGTTGGAGAAAAAGAACAGTGTGTGGGCACATGGCATTTTATGCACCCACAGTGACTTCAGCCTTAGGCACATAGCCTTTTATATGCGCCCAAGCATCCTGCCTTCCTTAGTGTGGGCGCATGGCTTTATATGTGCCCATGACTTTTTGTTGCTTATGCACATAACTTCAAATATATGTTAAGTCATAATGTCCCTTTGCTGTGGGCGCATAGCCCTTATTATGCGCCCACATGACCATTATAGATGACTTATGACTTAGCCTCCCATTGCTTCCTGCCTCACTCATGTAGGCGCATAGACGATAGGCGCATGCTTATGGGTGCATAGGCCATGGGCGCATGCACTGTCTTGTGCATTCCTTCCATAGCATATGCCCTACATGATGTGTTTTGTCCTAGGCGCATACATGTGGGCGCATGCCCTTAGGCTCATAGCCTAGGGCGCATGCCACTCTCAGCACATGTATTTTGGGTGCATGCTCTTCATGACACTCCTTTGACCCTTGTGCCATCCATTGTAAATGTTCGTATTAGTCCCCATGGTCCTAAGTGTAAATTGTGACTTTGTTTGTACTTTTTACTTGACTAGTCCTATATTGTTATTTTCTATGTTGTACATGTACTCTGAGCATTAAACATGATCTTGGTATGGCACGTACACTCTCTAACAACTCCTTGATAGTGGCCGGTCGTGGTGCACTTACATGAACACGACATGACAATGTGACTTTACATGACAACTCTCAATAGTGACCCATCGTGGTGCACTCTTGACAAGTAACTTGACAAGTAACTTGACATGATAATTCTTGATGGTGGTCCGTTGTGACGCACTCTTGACTTGATAAATAACATATTATGACATATAATCTTGACAAGTAACATGTAACTCTTGTCTTGACACCGTGGGTGATTTCTCTTGATTGTATCTCTACAAGCTACATGTCTAATCTTGCATCATGTCTAGGACATGAATTCCTGATTTTCACGGTCAGGGATTTATACTGAATTTGACTAAGTTAATGACTAGATTGATCAAATAGACCATAATGAGATTCCCAGTCACAGGCAATCCCGTTATCTGTGCTCTCTAATTGGTCTTGTAGCCTGCCGTTGAGTAGGGCACATTTCCAGCAAGCTGTCATGTGTTGCACCCCCAAGTCACCTAATCATCTCTCTCAACCTGCAGAAGGATAACTGGATAGCTGCAGGGCTTGCGACTGCTGGGATATCTTAATGCATCTTATAGTAATTAGGCTTGTGATAACCCTAGTTAGTTAAAGTATCAAGCCGTATACCTTGCTTGGCCGTGATTGATGAATGGAGCCCCATCTAGTCTAGTCTAGGCAAGGCCAGTACATGGTTACTTCAGTACATTAATGTTTATGCTTACTTATCGATAATAGGTCAGAGACTAAGTTCTGTTAAGGTGAAGGATTACAATCCCGATCCTTGTTTTGTTTACTGGTTGTAACCTGGTTACTGGAATGGTCCTTTAGTTATCTCGTCGTTTGTCCTCTTGTTTCTCTAACTCATGTCTTTCGTTATCATTGATGTATTTATGTGCTAATATGTTGGTTTTAGTTCTTAAGTGAAGTCTCCCTTGTGGCACTTGTTCATTCTGGGATCTGACCCAGCTGGTTTTGTATGGACAGATTTCAGAGTAGCACCCAAGGATCTTCCAGCCTTCCGGCCAGATGGTGAACACTAGACGCAACCCTGGCAATGAGTGTGTTTTATTTTGCTCTTCCACTATATGATAAATTATTCATTTAAGGCGTTTAGCTGCCAAACAAGTGTTAGCTCGTGTTGATTTTATATTCCTGTCTACCTAAGGGTTGTAACATGATTGACAAATCCAATGGTTGATCATGTATGAATTAAACTCTTGCTGGTCTTCGCATTTTGTATGAATAGCTTTATCATCATCTGAATATGTAATATTTGGGATGCCTTACTTTGTACGTCTGATGATCTACCATCTTGTTACATTTACTTGCTTGCTTGAGATTGAAACACTAGGCTTGTTCTTGTTAAGAGACTAACAGCTTGTAGTTAAACCCTCATGCATCTAGACAGCCGTGACCGTATTGCCAGGTGGGATTCACTTCAATGTAAGTAGCTAGCAGTGTCTGTCACCTGCTCTCCAGTATTCTGGTTCTGCGGCATGACTCCAACAAACCGGGCAACGTGGTCACGAACAGAAAGCATCAAAAGGTGCATACCGACTTCACAAACGTATGGGAATCAACGGAACTCGATTTCGTTGTGCGCGCACGACGAAATTGAGGCGTATCGATCAAAATACACTATATCGGTTCCATTGCAAACTAGCCCATAACTTCGTGCATGTTTGTCGGTTTGAGACAAAACTTGCGCCAGTAGGACCGAATTATTTTTCTGGTCCTGAGTACCATATTTGGTCCAATTTTGATAAAATCGACCGGAATGCCTATTTGGCGGGCCCGAGACCCGATCCAACGGGCAAAATTGTGCACGGTCTACCGAAATATAACTTTAGACATACAGTTGGATTTGTCTCATCAAATTGGACCTCTCGGCATATAGTTTGATGACTTTAGAGACCGTAGGTACTGGCACGCTTTTCGGTGCAAAACGGGTCCAACGGCGGACATCGTGTTGAACCAAAATTACGATTTGTACATGTGTCCAGAATGGCACTTATGGGTAGTCTATCCTAGCTATTTTCTTCATTCTGGAAACATTCACGATATTTATTTCAGCATCCGAGGACGTTTGTGGATTTTTACCTCATTGATGATGATTTTGACTGTTGGATTTTGCTACCTCTCGCACCACCCTCAGGCAAGATACCTTGCCATCTACTGTCTATGTACTTTAGCTCATATATTGTATGCATTTATTTTTATTTATTTACTGTAAGATAAATTATGCTAAATAGTCTTATCTTTATACAATTCTACTGCTTATTTATATTCCCTATTGCTTGTACTATACTAATTAAACCTAGATTAGAGAGACTACCTGTATTCATTGGCCTTGACACGGGTTTGCCACGAGTCACGAGTCGCATATAGGTCTTGTACTTGTGTGGTCGGCTGGCCACCGATATATGGGGATGTTCGTTAGGGTATAACCACTATTAGGATTGCATGATAGAAGACTAGTAGTTGTTAAGTTAGAGCATTGGGCAGGGAGAATACAAGTGGACGTTGACCTCCTCCCTACCTATCGTAGACTCTCTCGACACTAAGGAACTATAGGTAGACTATATACTATAGACTCGCTCGATACTGAGGAATGGTATATAGTGTTTAGACTCGCTACTGAGTATTGTATTGTATTATTTTATCTTGACTTGACTTAGAGGTTATGCGACCATGCACTATTCGCAAAATATATTTCCACTTAGAGGGGTTAGGTGACCCTTATCTGTTGGGTGTAGGTACGTATGGTTTGGGTACTTATATCTAATCGTGTCTTGGAACAGTAACTTATCATGGACTAGTTTGCCGCACATTGTCCTTGTTTGGTTGTAGGTGTGGTTCACTGCTTCGATGGGAAGGTACTGAACCTTGTTGTGGTCCGGATACCATATTGGATTCATGGCATGGAAAGATATTTCACCGTGGAATATGGTATCATCTCATGTCCTTGTTTGGTTGGGGGGATGGTGCACTAATTCAAGGATGGAGTATTGGACTATGTTATGATCGGATTTGACTTTTCATTATTGAGCAGTATTTATTCAGTTTATATGGCATGATATTATGCATCTTGTTACGTTCCTCTGAGGACCTGGTGATCTCTCTAGGTGTGTGCTATTATCTTTTCGTAGGTGCTCTAGCCAAGGCCGTGATCTTCAATATCCCTTCGAAGATGATTGCTTTTGGATCGTCCTTTGCTTCGTTTATCAAACTCTTCCATTGTTCATGTATTTCTCTCTTTTAAATAGTTGGTAGTGGATTTTTCTCCACCCAACATGTTGTATAATGACATTAATAGTTGATTATATGATATCTTTTATTCTTTCAGTTTGTGAGTGAGATTAGTTAGCCTTTGTTTTACTGCATTTAAAGCTTATGTATACATACGAGGATTCACTATATTGGAGTATACTTCGTATGTATACAGCTGGCATGTTTACGTACTAAGTCTTAACTATTTTGGGACTGGGGTGTTACATTTTTTGTGTTGGTCCATACAGGTCAAGATAAATTGTTTGGTTACTTTACCGTACCAAACAAGCCTGCGTATATGATTAAAGTTTAGGATCTCATCTACATAACTTGACCTCCTTTCTCGATTCTATTCTTTGAACCCTCGATTGACTCCTTGAATGAATCTTGCTTGATCTCTTCTATCGTAATTCTTATCTTGCCTTCGTGCTTGATAGAGGTTAGAAAATAACTTGTAGCCTTATTGGTACAATTATACTATTAGTTGAACTTTTATAAGTTGGGTAGAGTACCTCACGACCTAGTATTCACATCGACCTTATGACCCATTATAGATGATACTAAGAGGATTACCTAGACTATAAATCCTTAGAGGACCATACCTTATTATCCAACGAAGGCCTTAAACAAGAAGACAGTAGGACGACTGTATAGACACGAACACTGGACAAAACAAAGATTTTTGAGGTACTTGAATCAGTTATATTTCTTCCATCACTATCTCATATACTTATATTTTGGACTAACTCGACTAATGCTGCTAATTTAGCCTAGTTCTGCAAGCATACCTTTTTTTGAGCTTGTTCAAGACATATGTTATTTGGGCGCGTCCACTAACATATTGTCTAATCAGAACCGGTGCATGATGCTCTAATCAACCTAGTGTACTTGGTTCGCTCTTCGTATGATTACTCTACATGGATTGAGATATAGTTGAACTTATCCTTTAGGGTCTCATCCGCAATGGTCTTGACAACTCCCTTTTGAATTATTAAATCATCTTTGAAACCCGTATTTGCAACTCGATCCCATCTTCCTCGAACTCTTATTGGTTTTTGTCATCTATTTCGAAAAACAAATGCTCGTAGACATGAAGTATTCTTCTATGGTCATAAAAACTATATATGCACAATCGTTTCCATCTATTCAAAATCGGAGAACTATCTCCAAACTTGATTCATATCTACCATATCATAATTTCTATTACGTCGTCTAGTATTTCCTTATAATCAAGAGTCGAGGTGCAACATCACGACTTTGAATTTTTTTTAACCTCATTAAACCTAAAATCGTGTCTTAGTTCTATAGAGTATAGATTGCAAGCCATCTAAATTTTAGGATTTACTAGTATTACCGATTGATTAGGATAAGTTGGCTTCTATTAGGATAGTACCTCATGTGCACCCACTTTCTATCTAGATTATTTGATGTGCTCGGCTATGACATTGCTATTCGGAGCACGAGACCAGCTGTTATCTTCCAACAATTTCCATATACAAGACCTAAAGGAGTCCACCTTCATTTAAGCATATCATGTCCCACTCAAACACATCCCCTTGTACTATATTTTTATGATACGACTTTCGGTCAAAAAGGCTAGCTATAACCCTTATCGTAATATCGATGTACTTTCCGACCTCAATTAGAGATTCAACCTCGACTCAAACCTTTCGACCCGTTATATGGTTGATCTATTCGAAGCCCACTACACACACGCCACCAGTTTGCCACTCAATTGAGTTCCCGTGTGCTACTTACACAAAAGTCATGGAAGGCACATCTTCAAGACTTACAGAACCTACTTAACCAACCTGGCTGGCAATTAACCCAACCATATGAGTTGGAACCTATTCTAGGCTACCCTCACCTAATAGGAATGGTTCAGATTGATTTTGTGGATCTTGTTCGGCCAATATAGATTAAAACTAAGAACTTATTCAATCAAAGATTGATGTCCAATTAGGAAACCCCTTATGACCAAGATTAATCCATCCATGCATATCGTCGTATTTAGACCATAAAAACTAAACTTTATGAAATAGGTCCCTACACCTATTATGTAGGCTCCATCTTTTGGTCCACTAATCCCTTTCCATAAATTCATTAACCATATCTTTTCGTAGCCTAAGATATGTGATGAATGGAATCCCGTTGTACAAACTCATTTCCGGTTATGCTCGACCAAGACTTCTCCTACTGCCTTGATGAACATAGTCAAGATATAGGTAATGTTAAATAAGTAATACCTAGGCTTCCTTTGGAGTCCGTGACTACGATTAGAAGTACCTCATATTCTCATACACACTACAAAAATGACCTTGTTATAATGTATAAAAATAGGTTATTACAACGGTTCAGTTATAAGCGTTACAAAATTTTTGCTATAGCAAATAATATAACGGGTTTGAAGAATTTTTGGCCTATTATAGCGATTTATAGTGCTAAACGTTATATATTGTTCATACATATATGACATTGTTACACATAATCGTTATAAAAAGTGATTAAAAAAATTAGAATCCCCTGGTATACCCGCTCAAACCAAATCCTAAAATCAAAAGCCTCATTCCTTCCCCCCTCTCTTTCTCATATTCCTTCTCATGTCCCAAAGCTCTACCCCTCCTTTCGCTTCCCTCATCTCCTTCTTCCTTCCTCTCGCCCAAGGTCCCCATTCTCTACGATTGGTTTGCCAACCACAAGCTCGGCCACCCTTCGCTCTCCTGCAGGTACACCCACACCCTAACCCTAGATTTCTAAGGTTTTGTGTTTCATAGGGGGTTTGGCCCTCGGTCTAGTTCCTGAGGGCTGCTCGATCGATCGGATCGGTAGGTTTCGGGAAACCTTTTTTTGGTAGCTAGGGTTTGGCCATTTCTAGGGTTTCAGGAACCCCTTATCTATACTCTTTGTTAATCTAGCAGAGGAGGGGGAGGAAGAGCGGCCGTGGCGGCTAGGTAGTGGTGGAGGAAGGGAGAAGAAGGAACAGGGGAGGATGTGGGCCCTGTGTGGGTTCGGGTACTGCGTGCAGGGGTTCAGGTGCTTCTCGTGGCTGGCAATCAAGTTCCACATGGCCTACCGCCTGGGCCTCGGCCCCTCTACCCTGCAGCTGGTACAGCATGCCGGGAACCTCCCTATGGTTGGCAAGCCCTTCTTTGACCTCCTCTCTGACGCCGTCTACATCGGCAGGGCCCACAGGCGAGACATGTTCCTGGGGCCATTTGTCGATCTGAGCCTCTTATCAGTCTTTTTTCTTTTGGCTTGCATGTGCTTTGGTGTATTGGGTTGCAAATTGGGTTTGGTTCCTGGAAACTAAATTTTAGAGGTAGTTAAGCCCTAAAAAAACATGGAAGTAGATGCCTTTTATTCAAAAAACAAAAATATGGTGTTTAGCATTTTTGACGTTTAATTAGAGTATTTGTATCATGTACGATATCTGCAGAAATTGACAACCATTTTTGAGTGTATGTGCTTCCTAGCTTACTTGCTTGGATATGCTTATCCAACTTTGATTGCTTCATGGCCATGGAGATGGGGAGGGTTCATAGGCGTATGCCTTTCCGAAGGGTGATCGAAAATGGGAGGCTAGATATATATAGATGAGAGAGCTTTCTTGAAAGGTTTTACTAGTGTTGATATAGATACGGAAGTCGGAAGAGCTTTCTTGAGGTTTCTTGGTAAGTGACAACTGCTCCTTCAACCTCCATATTCTAAATTTTTCCTGAAATAGGAAGCCATCTATGTTGCACAGATACGAATGTGTCACTATTCAGCTTATAAAAGGTATTTTCTGCTACATTTTATTTTATGTCTTTTGGCTTGGCTTGGCTTGTCTGCATTAACTTGGTTGGTATCTTGCTAGAATATTTTGCTGGGTTGATGGTTGGCATCATGGTGGTTGGGTGGTACCTTTGGTGGATGGATGTGATCTGACCCTAACTTTGTTTGTTGTATTTTCTTGAAGTAAGATACTTCAAGAAGTTGCAGAAATTTATCTTTGCTTGCCTTTGTGGAATTCTTTTGTTGGGTTTGCAATTTTGCTTTATTACAGGTTAAGATTTCCTGGTTTTAGTGCTCTTGCTAACTTGGTGCTCTTGCATTATCTGGATTGTTTCAGGTTTGCAATTTGGGTGAAAAAATATATACTACATTTGCATTTCTTGGCTTTAGTACCGAAAGGTCCGTTGCTGTATTGTAGTCTTCTTTGCTTTATTTTTGGCAAGTTGGATTTTCAGTATTAAAAATTGGTAAGTTGATACAATTTAGTCATATATTATTAATAATTTTGAAGTATTCTTGTATTAATATAAATTATATATATAACTATTATGATTTATGGGCGTTGATGAGATACTTTGGACTTTGGAGGTTCTATGTTGCTTGTAGGCTATGATTGATGGACATGTTGATGAGATACAAATAGAAAAAGTCCGTTGAGATGCACAAAGAGGTACTTTATCCAGACCATAAGGTATTTCCTCACATGTGCTAAATTTTGTTGAATAAATCATTTTTTTCATGGGATGATAGAAAATGATCTTTATTACTATCTTTTTCTAGTGCAAACCTGGGGAAGATTTTGCAATTGCATGCTTGAGTTAGCAAGTTATATGAGACTTGAGGGGAAGTCTGTATAAAGCTTCACAGAAGAAATTGTTGGCAATACATGTAGTATGCTGAGGTCAAAAGTTTTAGTATTGGTAATTTTCTAAAACCTACTTCCTGAGACCCTCATAGTTTTAACTACTTACACTACGTCCAGTTGTCTCTGCATGTTGATGGTGAGCAGAACATTTTAATGCTTATGGTTGACCATTGCCGGAAATGAAGTTTCATCGTTTTTCAAGATATTGTGTATGTATTCCTTTTACAGATGTATTATTTTGCTTTCTGCTATCTTCAGGAAAGACACTTATGTTGTTTTGTACCTCCAATCTCTCAACTTGACCGAATAATTTTCTATAAGTAGAACGCATCAACTTTTCTTATAAGTTGTTCTCAATTTCCCATAACTGTATGTTCAGTTAGAGAAAAGATGATATTCTCAATAAGTAAAATTATACTCATATTATGTATTTACTTGATTAGGATATTGTCGACATGAGAGGACAGTCATAGAAATGTCTGCATTATACTTGAATTGGCTTATCGAGAAGTGGGAAGGCCTGTAGATATAAATGTTGAGATAATGAATATCAATGGATACATCTCAAAGCAGGAGTTTGGTTCCAGCAAGTTTATTCTTCCTTGTCTTTATTATTTTTATCCATCATTTGATTCAAATAATGGATTTGTTTTCTCTTCAGCTTATTCTGAGGAAGTTGACATCCCATGCTAAATGGAGGAACATAAATTAAGTTGGAAATCTATTTTTTTATTAATCATTAATTTGTCTACCTGAAGTTCATTATTGTTGATCTGGATGGTTTACTAACCTGTGTATAGGTTAATTTCTCATTGTTTCAGGAGAGTGATGTGAATCTCATCATTACAAACTACTGCATGCCTGGCGATTTGCATGTGGAGTAACTTCCCAGTTAATTGGATAATTTATGTTTTCTGGACTGAACTATTGTTAGACTATAACTATAACTTCTTAGCTTATTGGATATTTTCTCAGTTTTTAGATTTTTATACCATTCTCCGTTTATATTATAATTTCTCAGTTTTTTGTTTGCAAATTAATGTGCAGATAGTACGAGTCGGTGAGTTTGGAGCTCTAGGTACGTAACTTTGCATGCTATGTCATTTGCGATATATGAAGGAATTTTGGTGCTGAAGATTAGTTACATTTTATTTTTTACCTTTATCGATTATCAAGTTTCTCCTTTTAACTTATGTGTTGACAGTTTTGAAGGGATATACAATGTTGGCTTTTGAAGGGATGTCACTATTTGGTATTGGTGAATGCAATATTTCATTGTTTTGAGGCCGGCTACCCTAAAAGGGAAAGATGTATATATTTTTGGATTTTGAAATGTAATGGTGAAATGTTGGTGAAACAAAAGTTGAAAAAAGAGTGATATGTTTAGAAATGTAATTAAGATGATATGATATTTGGATATTTTTTAATGAAATGTTTCAAATGTTAGTTAAATTTCATATTTTTGTTGTCTTAGGAAATTAAAATAATTTTTATAACGCATTGAATTATGAGCATTGACAGGTGATATATATGTGTACGAATGGCAAGAACAGAACGTTATAAAGTGTCATATATAAGTTTTTTATAACGTTTCATGAATGCTTTCTGAATAGTTTCAGAACCAGTAATTTTAGTAAACGTTATGTATATATATTCTATTCATAACACTTTAGAATAGATATGTTATATATAATGATAATATTAATATTGTTTTCAAATTTAATGTTATATATAATTGACTTAATTATGTCATTTTTAATTAAAAAAAGAGTCACATAAGTGTAAGTCAAATATAACAGTTTTTTTAAACTTTTATAATACCCGTATTCATGACGGTTGCCTGCTTCAAAATAACCGTCATAAATTGTCATATGTGACGGTTTTTACCCGTCATAAAATGGTATTTTTCTTGTAGTGACATCTCCTCAAAATTTGACTTTCTTAGAAGTCCTATTGTGCTTTCCACGATTAACCAACTTCTATAAGTTGGGAAGAACCTTGAACTTAGTGTACTCTACCCCTTAGAATGGGATGCCAAACTTGGATTCCATTCGTAACTGTTCTTTCATCTGTTTGGAAGTTGCGATCCGATCTTCTTATTGTATTTTATATCTCTTTGCTCGTGCATTTAGATAATCACGGTAAAAGATCGTGACCTTGATTTTCAAATTCTATTCTATCGTAGTATCGTGTCTTAGCTTTAATTTCGAGAAACAGAATTTTTTGTAATGCATAGATAGCAATCCTCTCTAAGAAACATAGGGCTTCTTTGTGTTAGCAAATGATTAGGATAGATTGGTTCCAATTTAGCTAATAAATCAGTGGCTTATAACATTCACTTCAATCCAAATCATCTGATAGAATCTACCGTGACTTTGATATTTGGAGCGCAACACTAGCTATTTCCTTCACACAAACTTCACACTCATGAACTAGACTAGCCACTCTACACATATGACATATATGTCCCACACAAATTCATAATCTTGTGCTCTATTTCAAATACGTCACATGTATAACACAGTTTCCTTTACGCAAACCATAGATGCCCATTTTTGTCCCATTTAGTTTTTAACCATGTAATACCGACCCATTTCCTTAAATGGACTGAATACACATAATACATGCAAGGACAAGAATACCATATTATGTAGAATATGTTGTCAGTTTGGATTCCTTCTATAACTACCACCTCCATCTTTTCGGGAACCGATTATTGATTTGAGAAACTTACTCTCCCTTCGTATTCAGCCTAAATAATTTCTTTTGTTATATTTTTTTATTAAGATTTACTTTAATTTCGAGGACGAAATTTTTAAAAGTTGGGTAGGATATAATCTCCCAAAAATTTGGAGAATTTTTTATATCATTTTTAATTTTTTAAATAAATTGATTTGAAATATTTTGGTATTTAGTTATAGATAATATCTTAGTCGTGCTTAAATTTTATTATGCACATCAACTAGACATTTTGGCATGGCTAGTACAGTTGAGTGCCCTAACTAGCATACTAGCCGTACCCTTAAGTCATTTGTTGTAATATTTATATTCATTTGAACCATTTTATACTTGTTTACAATTTTCCTTTTTACATTAATTACGTATTTTAGAAATATTTGGTAATTAAGTTTTATTTATTAATATTAAGGGTTTCAAAATTTATTAAGTGTGGTTTGCATATAAGGTAAATAAATATTGGCTACGAAAGTATTTTTAGATATTTTTGGATTTTAAAAAATATATATACTTTACAAAGGCATTCAGTTGGTTTAAATATTCTAGTATTTTTTTTATATACAAAATGTTGACTTTATAAATTATGTATTGATTTTTTTTATAAATTATGTATTGATATTGATATATACATGTACATATACATATAGCTAAATCATTCTATATATTATTGTATATACTTTGATATATATATATATATATATATATATATATATATATATATATATATATATATATATATATAAATATATATATATATATATATATATATATATATATATATATATATATAAAAGAAGGATGGTGTATATATTTTTAGATATATTTGTATATATTTAAGCAATTAGATTTGATTCACTTCCAAATAGACATAACTATATATACACTTATAAAAGAGAAAAATATATACAAAAGGCTATACAGTGCTATTGTTCCCAAAGGAACAGTATACTCAAAAATCTGTTTCTTCCCACCCCATTTTTCTTTTTCCTTTCCGCGAGCAAACACAGCCGAGAATTACGTTCAAATCTTTTTGAAATCCCTTTGAATCAAATCCTACACAATCTTAATATTATCATCTACTGACTAAACCAAAAATCTGGTATAAATCGAAATCAACTTTGATTTTAAAATCAAACAAAAACCTACCTATATGTATCGACCCAATTTTCGAAAGCGTCAATCCATAGCCCTAAAAAATTATCCAAGTTAAGTCTTGAGGCTTCGTAGAATGCGCGCATGCCTTCTGATCATTCTCGACCACCTACGCACCATCGCTGGCCACCTCAATAATGCTACGCTGCCCAAAACCGACCCAAAATAGAGCACTGCCCTGTTTGAAGCAAACACGAGTACACCCTTTCCAAACAAAATTATTCCTCGATACTTGCTCATTTTTAATTTCACAAATACCTCTTGAAACCCAACATAACTCTCTAAAAGTCCCCACAAATAGGATTCGACGGGGACGAGCCATCAAACCATTAACTCGCTGCAAATATTGAGGAAAAACTGCCTCGAAAATAGTTTGTAAGCATCCTAGGTGCCAATGTTTGAGAATGACTACCTGACAACCTATTAATTATTTAGAAAATCTAATTAGAGACAGTCCTAGACGACCTATAGAACTCCAGAACCCTTTTTGTAGTTTTGAAATTTATCACTTATATGCCAAGAAAACAAATTTCCAAAACTGTAAAAAAAACTCGTTTTCAAAACAATAGAAATTTTAGGAATTTACCGAAACAGCATGCACCCCGACAAACCGGGCGACGTGGTTACGAACCGAAAGCATCGAATGATGCATATCGACTTCACGGACGTGTGGGAATCGATGAAACTCAATTTCGTTGTGTGTGCGCGACAAAATCGAGGCGTACAGGTCAAAATACACTATATCGGTCCCATTGCAAACTAGCCGATAACCTCGTGCACGTTCGTCGGTTTGGGATGAAACTTGCGCCAGCAGGACCAAATCGTTTTCCTGGTCTTGTGTGCCAAGTTTGGTCTGATTCTGAGAAGGTCGACTGGAACGCCTATTTGACGGGCCCACGACCTGATCCAATGGGCAAAATTGTGTACGGCCCACCAGAATCAAACTTTAGACATACGATTGGGTTTTTCTCATCAAACCGGACCTGTAGACATGAAGTTTAATGACTTTAGAGATCGTAGGTACTGGCACGCTTTTTGGTACAAAACGGGTCCAACGGCGGACATCGTTTTGACCAGAAATTATGATTTGCCCCTATATCTAGAATTTGACTTATGGGTTGTCTATCCTAGCTATTTTCCTCATTTTGGAAATGTTCATGGGGTTTATTTTTGCATCCTAGGATGTTTGTGGATTTTTACTTTATTGATGGTGATTCTGACTGTTGGATTTTGCTTCCTCTTGCACCACCCTCGGGAAAGATATCTTGCCATCTACTGTCTATGTACTTTAGCTCATATATTGCATGTATTATTTCTTATTTATTTACTGCAAGATAAATTGTCCTAAATAGTCTTATCTTGATGCAATTCTACTGCTTATTTATATTCCATGTTGCTTGCACTATGCCAATTAAACCTAGATTAGAGAGACTACATGCATTCATTGGCCTTGACACAGGTTTGCCATGAGTTATGAGTCATATATATGTCTCGTACTTGCGTGGTCAGCTGGCCACCGATACGTGGGGACATTCGTTAGGCTATAACTACTATTAGGATTGCATGATAGAGGACTAGTAATTATTAGAGTTAGAGCATTGGGTGGGAAGAATACAAGTGGACGTTAACCTCCTCCCTATCTATCAAAGACTCCCTCGACACTTTGGAACGATAGATAGACTATTTACTATTTACTCGCTTGATACTGAGGAATGGTATATAGTATTTAGACTCGCTACTAAGTATTGTATTGTATTATTTTATCTTGACTTGACTTAGAGGTTATGCGACCATACATTATTCCCAAAATGCGTTTCTACTTAGAGTGGTTAGGTAACCCGATCCGTTTGGTGTAGGTACCTTTGAGTTAGGTACTTATATCTGATCGTGGCTTGGAACAGTAACTTGTCGCGTACTAGTTTGTCATACCTTGTCCTTGTTTGGTTGTAGGTGTGGTTTACAGCTCCGACAAGAAAGTACTGAACCTTGTTGTGGTCCGGATACCATATTGGATTCATGACATGGAAAGATACTTCACCGTGGATTAAGGTGTCATCTTCTGTCCTTATTTGGTTGGGAGGATAGTGCACTAATTCAAGGGTGGAGTATTGGACTATGTTATGATCGATTTGACTTATCATTATTGAGCAGTATTTATTCAGTTTATATGGCATGGTATTATGTATCTTGTTACGTCCCTCTTAGGACCTGGTGATCTCTCTAGGTGTGTGCTTGTCTTTTTGCAGGTGTTCTAGCCAAGGTCGTGATCTTCAATATCCCTTCGAAGATGATTGATCTTAGATCGTCCTTTGCTTCGTTTATCAAACTCTTCCATTGTTCATGTATTCCTCTCTTTTAAAAAGTTGGTAGTAGATTTGTCTCCACCCAACATGTTGTACAAAGACATTCATAGTTGATTATATGATATCTTTTATTCTTTCAGTTTATGGGTGAGATTAGTTAGCCTTTATTTTACTGCATTTACAGCTTATGTATATATACGAGGATTCACTATATTGGAGTATACTCCGTATGTATACAGCTGGCATGTCTACGTACTTAGTCCTAAGTATTTCGGGACTGGGGCGTTACAACTTTTTTCTATTTCTTGTCTTATTGTGAATAATGGTATTCAATTATATTTTGAGTGATAAATTCATTTTGCAAAACTAATAATTATATTTTTGGATTAATTATTTATACTAATTAATATAGTGCATATGCTATATTATTGTATATGATTAGTGGTTAGCCGTTAGTTAGAATAGTTGTTAGTGACCCTAGAGGACCTAAACCAAGTTGATATGGCCACCTAATTAAATGATTAGGACTAGCCTAATTAAACTTTAGTTGGCCTCTAGTTAGACTAGCAAGATTAATTAGAAAGTTAGGTTAAACGCCTAATTAGGGAGTATGGCTTTTTTCCTAAACTTTTCCTGAGGAAAGCGAAGGGCTTAGTAGACATTTTCCATTAGCCAAAACCTAATATGGCAGCCTCTTTTCCTATATAAGCCTAACATCTTCTTCTTCCTCCTCCTTTCATTCAAAACCCTAACCCTAATTTAGAGACTTCCTCTAAATTGTTCCTACCACTAATACTCATCCAAATTGGCCCAAATTAATTCCATTCTCTTCCCCATGGGGAGTAGAAGACTCTAGAACCAAGGCATTGGAGGTTGGAGCACTTGGAGCTTGAGGAATTTTGGATCTTGGAGCTATTTCATTGGAAATCCATCTCCCACTTGGTAAAATGGTTTCTAAACCATCTAATTAGTGTTAAATAGTATAGAGCCATCAAATAGGAACCCCCATGCATTAGGGTTACCTATGGTGAGGAGTTTTGACACTTCTTCCTTCATTTGGAGACTTTCCCCTTTGTATTTTGACCCATTTTGGGGAAAATCATAGAATAACTTTTCTAGAATATATGAATAGGTTTGTTAGGTCATATTTGTGATTTAGAACATGTGGGTATGCTTAGGGTCAAGTTTGGATCTATTTGGAGTGCGTATCATAGACGTATCTCAACGTATCCCGATACGCACACCAAATGTTTGACAAAATGACCAAATAGACCCCCAATATTCTAAACTTAGATTTGACACTTGATTTTAGTTATATATTATTTTGGATTATCATTTATATATTTATTTAGTGCTATATATCAGTACTGCATGATTTTGAATTGGTTGGGACAATGTGGACTATTTTAGAGATTGAAGGAATGGGGATTCATTTTGGGTTAAGTTTGAATGTGTGTGTGTGTGTGTATATACTTGGGATAGGGGTATCAGTTGTGTAGCAATGAGGACTATTTTTGGACTGTTATTAATATATTTGTTTGTGAGTTGAGAGGAAGGGCTACTGATATAGGTAGTGCATTACATTATCAGTAACTGTATTGCAGGGGAGTCATGTAGGGAGGAAGCAGTGCACATAACAACAACTTACCTTGTTGTAACTGCAGGTAGCATGGCATGAAGGGGCTATGTAGACTATTTTGAGTTTGTAAGTGTGTCTCTATATATATATATTGAATAGTGTGTGTGTGTGTGTGTAGAAGAGTAGATATGGATTGATTTTGAGTTATATTTGTATTGTATGCATAGCTTGATTAAGGGTATCAGTTATATGGATTGATTGAGTATATGATTATATTGTATATGTGTGTAGTTTAGCTACTATGTTAGAAAGGAGAGGTTTGCAATTACACATAGAGGCAGTTCATGTAGAAAGGGCCTTGATACTCAGTAGTTGTGTTTAGGGGCTCGAACAATAAAATGAAGCATAGAGCAGTAGCAGTAATAGCATTTGCTGCTTTATAGCCACAGTAAGTTAGATGAAATGGTATGAAGTTAGAGGCTCGGATATGAAAGTGAAGCTACAGCAACAGAATAAGGGGGTATCTTATTAGCAATAGGAAACGTTAGAGGAGGGGTAAAATATGGAGTACCACTTGACGGTAGAGGGCAGTGGGAGATATGGCAGCAGCATGTTAGTGGTATAGGGTGAGTGTTGTTCCGATGAGTGAGAGTGTCAAATGGTCATTCCACTTTGGCACATATCAATAGTGTCAAACCCCACAAATAGGTATTAGGTAAATGTTAGGAAGCTACGTAAACTAGGTAGTGGGCTGCCTTGGTAGGGCTTGGCCTTGGCCTACATGCTTGGATGGCTAGTAGACAGGAAGAGAGGGGGTGCCATGTGCCATAGAGTATAAAGTGCCTTCTAATGTGTCCCTATGTACTGATACAGTAGGATAACAGGAAAACAATATTAGGAATGTCAGCTTATGAATGTGAGGTTTACACATATAGGAATCAATATTATAGTGTGAGTGATGGGGCCAGTCGCCTGTAAATATTTCACAAAGAGTACCTATGAGTGATGAGTGGTGGCCCATGCAGGTCGAGTTTATGTAGTGGTATTTGAACAAGAGTATCATTACAGCCTGCAGTAGGATTAGGATATTTTGAAGGTACTCAATCACATTAGAAAAAACTCCTTATCAGATCCCTTTTATCTAAATTGGCTGCTTATTGTTTTTCCTTGAATATAAACTGTCCTCCCTTGAAATTTTGCTTCATTCTCAGAAATTGTTTCTTGTTTTGATCTGTCTTCATGATGGTTATGGAGACATGATCTCATCGCTTCGGTGCGGAGGATACAATCGAGAGGCTGGTCACCTCTCGTCTTGTTCATCAGGGCCTCGAGACCGCAGCTCCTGTTGTGCCGACTCAGGTTGGCGTTTCTGCTACATTGGAGGTGCACCTCTGTCTGTACAGAGACTTTTTCCCCTCATTCTCGATTTCTCTTAGCAGCAGCGGTTCATGCATCATCAGCAGCAGACTAGGGGAAACCAGTAGGGCGAGCTATCGTTAGGACAGTCGAGGATGCACAGACCATTAGAGATCTTGCCGCAAGTTCAGTTCTTCTCTGTTCCATTCCCGCAATTGTCTTTTATAACTACCTTAAAATCTGATTCCATCTGTTCCTTGCTGATGGATTAAATTTTGTCGTGTTGCTCTTTAGTTATGTTTGTTTTTCTTCTAAGAAAATCATATGGGCTAGGTCACCTCAGTTATGGGATATAGAATCTTCGATAGTCGTATTAGTTGGCATAGTGAGGACATGTAGTCAGATTTTGGATGTATTTCTCGGGTATAGGAATTTAACGTTTTTGCCGTTGCATGCGACAATACGAAAATTTTAAATACCATAAACCTAGAGGTACGTACCTTAGTCAAGGACTCTGTGATTATCGTAGCCTTGCTCACTAGCATGATGAAGACTCAGGACAACATGATTTTGGACAGACGCATATGATTAACAGATTGTATCTTGAGAAGGTTTTAAACATCATACCCTTCTGTTGTTATAAATGACTTAGGAGTAGGGATATTTTAGTTTGTAGAGCTTATTCATAGGTAGTTCCTTCATAGTATAATGATATGATGACTTGTAGAGTGCCTGTGCCCTGGGGATGATAGTTATCATTGGTATTAGAATAGTAACCCAGTGTAGGTGACTCCCATGTTATTTATATCAACCAGTTATGTATAGGATGTTAGTATGCCTTGCAGCCTATATGATTATTATTTTTTTTTTCAATGAGGCACCCAGCGACCAGAGCCTGCCCTTGAGTATAGTTGTAGTTTCACCTAAGACTGAGAGTTCTATATATATCGATAGATTGCAAATAATATACTTAGGATATATGTAATGGGTTGTTGTTCCTGAGCTTATGTATATGTGGTATTTGGGATTTGTGTGCTTAGATTTTGGGTATTTAGTTATGGGTGACTTGATAGGATTGGAAAGTTGAGAGCCAGCCTATTATAGAGTTTCTTCTTTTTTTTTCCTAAATTCTGGCTGCCAACACTTAGGTAGCTAGCATGGGTAAAATCCTAAGAAGTTGACCAGCTGATAACCAAGTACTAGGATGTTGAGAAAATTGACTAGTGATTGACCCTTGACTATGTTTGACCTAGAAGGGGGTACGATCATCTTAATTTTGAGGACGAAATTTTTATAAGGTGGGTAGGATTGTAACACCCAGTTTCTAAAAAGAGGGTAATTTTGAAAATTTGTGTTTAATTTATCTAATTATGATATTTAAATAATAATATGATTTTTAGTGGATTTTAATCATTTTTAAAAACTATTTTAAGTTATGACTTATGATTTGGTGTTTGGCTAGTGTAACCTTAGAGACTGTTGACCTAGAGCCTAGCCATGTGATTAGGATGTTTAACTAGTACATTTTAGCCTAGAGGGTATTGTGGTCATTTTAGGATTTATTTGAATTTATTATGATTTATGGTTCAGCCTTGTCTAAATGTCAGTACAGTTAGAGAAGAGAGTAGCTTGAGATACCATCTCATTGGTTCAGCCTTGTCTAAATGTCTGTCCATCACCCACATAGCCATGTTCAGTCTAATGTGTTATGTCCTGCATCCCAAGGATCAGCCAACATACCATGTTGCAGTCCACCTCATTAGAGTTCCAGCCCATATTTGGACAGTACATGAGCACTCATGCTTAGGAACCTGTAGCTGTTGGACAGGAGTTAGAGTCCTAGTAGAGCCAGAGTTCAGGCCAAACTGTCTTCCTGTCCAGCCTTCCCCTGATGACACACATGTTTGATGTAACAGCTACACTAAGGAGTCCAACCTCCTTGTTTGGATGTTCTGACCAGTACCTTCACTTCAGACAATTGAAACTTCAAGTTCAGTTATTGAACTTTATTTTGGAAGAATGAACTTCAAGTCCAGGCCATTGGACCTGTGTGTAGGTTATCTTGTTATCCTAACCCCAGGTTAGCTTGCAATCTGTCTACCTTAATCCTGTCCACTGTAATTCATGTAGGTTACTGCATTTCCTGGATTAAATCATACTGTGACACTGTAATTTTAGGTTGCTACTAGGGGTACCAATTGTAGTTATAACAGTTGCACTTTGTATCTTGTACCAGTTGCAGGGGAGTCGTAGTGACCTTCAGTTGAAGGGTGGTGTAGCTAAGAGGTAAAGGATTCGACATGGGATGGCAGTTTAGTTTGCGCATTGATGGCACATGTGACTTCAGTTGAAGTTGGTACCATTTCTGTGATACCTTGAAGCTTAAGTGCGGATTATTGGTGGTTCTCTGAAGTAAGGCCCAGTATATGGGTTCCTATTATTTACTGATATCCTTTTTCCATGGCCCTTCATCACCCCTCACTTCTTCCCTAAGTAAGGGTATAGCCCATGTACTATTAAGGGTTTGGCAACGGCCTAGCTTAGAAGGAGCTGGGTAATTTATATAATAAAAGAGGCTAGTAGGGCCTTACAGTTCTACACCAATAAGCAAAGAGCTTTAGCTGTACCTGTGTTAAGACTCACACATCAGTACAAGTTACAGTTGTGTCATCCCCACCATAGCAGTAAAAAGAAATCCATATTAGGAATACACCATATCAGGGTGCACTGGTAAGCCCCTGCATACACATAGATATATATTATATATATGTAAAGATAACTAAGGGTATGGGTATATACAAGTGCAGGTGTCCAACTAATGAGGGGCAGGTAGACATTAACCAAAGACTGACTACTTAGAGTGTCTATTAATTTAGAAGGTGAAAAGGGGGAGCGTGGCAATGACTAAAGAAATATTTTCTTGTTGTTAATTTCATGTGTTAATTAGATTTTAATTCATAATATAGGTCTGTTGGACTCTGATTTGACATTTGACTCGCATACCCAGCACAGGACAACAGACAAGTATACTTTATGATCTACTTCCAATTCTGATGGTTTTGTGCAGTATATATTATTCATATGTTCTTTTGCTTGATGACACAATAGACACACGAGTAGTATCATGAACCCCTATTTATTATACTCTTGTTTAGCTTCCTTTCGTGACTTATTTGGGTTCATGAGTACTGGTTGGAAGGGGAAAATATCCTAGTAGACGTGTGAACTTCCTATTCTATTTCCCGTGTCTTTCATAGAGAATAGCAGCTGCACACGACACGTACAGGGTGCCGGATTACCCCATAGTCGTTCACATGTCGAAACAGATATTTCAATTCACTTAGATAGCTTGTCTTTTATTATTTTTCACCACCTGCCATGTCACTATGCTGTCACATTCTTTCTAGTTGACATATTACATTCTGCGATTCATACTTTATTCTAGATATACCATGTCATCAGCTCACTGTTCAGTTTCTCTTTCATATATGTTATATTCATGTACTGTTAACTCTATTATGTTGAGGATAGTTTTTTAGTTTGTGTGCTTGTTCCAATCCTGACTGGATAACCAATATTTTAGGTGATGAGTTAGAGGATTTTTGTACCACGTATTATGAGCACACTGCAAATCCAGACTTTGGCGCACAAGACGAGCTGGAGGCTGCTTATGCAGATTTGCCTGCTACATATAGCTTTTAGTAGTTTTTGTTTAGTATTTTCACAGCTTATTTAGATGTATTTCCTATTTGAGACTCATGAGTTGTTTAGTAGATGTTCTCTAGTACATTGCTTTTCTTTGGAGATTGTGACACTTAGTACTTTTGATTGATATTGGAGTTTTGTCAAATTATTCATTATCTATCTCTCAAAACTATTTATAGAAATTTATTATATTTAGCCTATCTGTGAATTGGTTTACTTTGTGAAAATGAATATAAACTGCGTGGTTGTGTTTATAAATTATGGAGATGACAAGACAACATTCTACCGCCGATACTGCGGCGTAGGCTGGACGTACCCACGGCTCATGCCCAAATATTAGGTGCGGGTCATGATAGAGTACAGATATCTCAAGATAGAAAACTTCATCGGTCGATCCCGCTTTGGGCAAGATCGAAAAAAATATAATCCGATGGAGTTCATAGAAGTAGGGGTTGAGAAATTTTTCTCTAAGCTTGCAAGGACGTGTGTTAGGCGTACACAAGTCGTCCTTGAAGCTTTCAAGAGAAGATCCATCGAGAAATTGAAACCGGCAGGCATCGACGAGTTTCTCCCATGAGTTGGGTTTCGAGATTTGTAGATAGTCGACAAGCTCAAAGTCATCAAATGATATATCAATACCGGCGACACGGGAATAGATTCGCGTGTCGTCATGAGTCAAATTGCAGTAGAACATTTATATGGTATTTAAATAGACAATAGATGAAGTTGATACAAGTTTATCTAGATTTAAGTCATGAAATAGTAAATCATAATCTGAAAATATAGTAAAGTTGATCGGATGTCCCGAAAACATGCTACGTGAGAGAAAGTCGGAAAATCACTCAATGAAAGCATCCAATAAGACAAAAAGTTGCTCATTGTAGGTGTTAGGGTTTTATGGAGGTGGTGGATTGAATAATGGATGGATAGGAGGAGGATTAGAGGAAGATGCTACTTCACTTCTTCTCCTCTTTCCTCTACCAACAAGTTTAGGTGCCATTGATAGATAATAAAAAGAGAGAATTGGAAAGAGAGAAGAAAAAGGAGTTATACCTCACACAAATGGTTGGAGATGGAAGAGATCCTTCAAAACTCCTTAGATCTTGGGTTTGTGAGAAAATAGTTTGGATGGTGGTAGAAGAAGATGAAAGTGAAGAGAGAGAGAGAGAAGGGTAGGTTTCTCGGGTTTAAGAAGGTTAGGGCCAGCAGGTCGGGTGAAATCCTGGCCGTCGGATAAAAAAATTGAATGGCTGAGAGCAACTGGAGGTTTTTTGAACAAGCAGACAGTGTTTGGCCCAAACTCTGTGTGGGGCAGAGTACATCCCGAACTCTGTCTGTCTGTTCCAGAACACAGTAAAGGCAATATTTGAATAGTAAAAAGTCTATAATTTGAAAAATGGAGTGATATTAGTCAGAAAACAATGTAGCCATATAATAAATGACTGTTAAGACAGCAATCAGTACAATAAAACTGCCTTGGGGTAGCTGTAGGGGCCGGATCCCGGCTAGCGATAGTCCGAAGACTAGTGCACCGTATCGCTTAGGCTTTTACGCCTTGTTGTCAGAAGGGCCCTTTCGGCTTGTACCCAAAGCCGAGTCATTATAAATGATGCATAACCATTTTTTATGCAGGTACATATTATTGTATGACGGTTTCATCCAAGACATCTAACTCTCGATGAAAAAATTGAAATGCTCTTCGGCTAGTAGTTTAGTAAAGAAATCGGCTAGCTGATATTCGGTGTCAATAAACTCTAAGTTAATTATGCCATGTTGTTGATGATCATGCAAGAAATGGTATCTAATCTCTATATGCTTTGTGAGTGAGTAACATACTGGATTCATGGTCAAATTTATGGCTATGGGTATGCGCTTGAAAGATAACTTATAGTCTTTAAGAGTTTGTTTCATCCATAGAATCTGTGCACAACAATGACCAACTGCAATATACTCAACTTCTGTTGTGGATAGTGTGACAGAATTATGCTTCTTGCTAAACCATGAGACTAAAGCCTTTCCTAAGAAATGACACGTGCCGCTAGTACTCTTACGGTCGACTTTGTATTCCGTAAAATCAACATCGGAATATCCGATTAATTCCAAGGAAGTAGTTTTGGGATACCACAAGCCTACCGTAATCGTTCTCTTAAGATATCTAAAGATACGCTTAACAGCGGTCATGTATAATTCTTTAGGATTTGCTTGATTTCTAGCATATAGACAAACACTAAACATAATATCGGGACGACTAGCATTTAAATACAATAGTCTACCAATCATACCTCGATACTTACGTTGATAGATCGGTTTGCCGCTTTCATCAGGTTCCAGCTTTGTTGTAGTAGCCATATGAGTGTTGATAGGTTTGATGTTGTCACTACAAGAAAATAGGTCTTTTCCAACGTTTATTCCTCCAACATTTTTGTAAACGTTGGCTAAGTTAGCATATAACGACGTATTTAAAAAAACGTTGGTCATGACCGGCATTTGTCTTTAAACGTCGCACAATATACCAACGTTTGTAAACAAACATTGATAATTACCTGCATTTTCCCTTAAACGTTGAGCAATATACCAACATTTTTAAACAAAGGTTGACAATTACCTTCATTTGTCTTTAAACGTCGAGAAATATACCAACATTTTTAAAACAAACATTGATAATTACTTGCGTTTTTCTTTAAACGTCGAGCAATATACCAATATTTGACAGTTACCTGCGTTTGTCTTTAAACGTCGAGAAATATACCAACATTTTGAAAACAAACGTTGTTAATTACCTGCGTTTTTCTTTAAACGTCGAGCAATATACCAACGTTTTGTGAAGCATGTCACATATTTGGAAACCCTTTTCGACATTTCTTTGACTTTTTTTTGGGCATTTACACTTATTTGACGTGTAAAGGAATTTTTTTTTCTAATCCTACATAAATTAGGCAGATTTTGTTTATGGAAATTAAGGTGAACCATTGACTAAATTAAAAAGTCTGCTTTATACATATAGCAAATGACCTCTAGCCTAGTGGTTAAGAGAGATGCATGCGGCCCGAGTGGTCAGGAGTTCGAATCCCAGTGGGAGCGATTCCAGAAACAATTTACCTGGTTCCAAAAAAAAACCCAACAGTTTTTGAAAAAATTTGGCCATACAAAACCTAACGTTTGTTTAAAATGGTTAGGAAATCAAAATTTGACGTTTTTGGAAAAAGGTTGGGAAAACTCATCGTTTGAAAAAACGTTGGAAAGTTCTCTTTTGCGACGTTTTTGTGAGAAACTGTTGGAAATATTGTAATCATTATAGAACAATTAATGGCGTTTATAAACGTCGTCTAAACCCTATGCCAACGTTTTACGTAAATGTTGTAAATTGCCAACTAGAGCAACGACGACGTTTGCAAAAACCGTTGAACAAACGTCGGTAACGCCTATGCCAACGTTTTGCACAGTTTTGCCAACGCTAATAAAACGTTGGAAAAAATCATTTTTCTTGTAGTGTGTCAAGATCGAACTTTTTTAGCATGTCCTTTGTATACTTTGACTGGCTGATGAAGACGCCTTGCTAGTATTGTTTGATTTGCAGTTCAAGGAAGTAGTTGAGCTCCCCCATCATGATCATCTCAAACTCGTTTTGCATACACATGGCAAAATCTTTGCATAGACCCTCATCAGTAGACCCAAATATGATATTAGCTACATAAATTTGTACTAACAAAATAGTGTCATCAAGGGATTTTATGAAAAGTGTAGTGTCAATTTTTTCTTTTGAAAAACCTTTATCAAGTAAGAAAGTACTAAGGTGTTCATACCAAGCACGAGGAGCTTGTTTGAGACCATAAAGAGCTTTCTTAAGTTTAAAGACGTGGTCGAAAAATTTATGATTTTCAAAACCAGGGGTTGCTTGATAAAAACCTCTTCTTTAATAAAAACTATTTAGAAAAGCACTTTTCACATCCAGTAAAAAAGATTAAAGTTTTGGAAGTTTGCAAAGACGTAAAGCATTCGAATAGATTCAAGTCGTACAACAGGAGCATACGTCTCATCATAGTCGATACCCTCCTCTTGGTTGTATCCTTGAGCTACAAGATGAGCCTTGTTGCGAGTGACCGAACCGTCTTCATTAACTTTGTTACAAAAAACCTATTTAGTACCAATAATTTAATGACCAACAGGTCTAGGAACAAGTTCCCAAACCTGATTTCGTTCAAATTGGTTGAGTTCTTCTTGCATTACAGATATCCAAAATTTATCGTTAAAAGCTTTTAAAACATTTTTAGGTTCAATCTGAGAAATAAAAGCAGTGCTAACAAGAGAATATCACAAAGAAGATCGAGTAGTTACCCCTTTCGATACCTCACCTATTTCCAAGTTTTCTGGATACGAAGGTTTGAATTGGAACTTCTTTGGTAAGCCCTCCAGAGAGTTGGTATCGGGTGGTGTATCCGCAGGAGTGAAGGTTGTTGTTTCATCACCATCGAAAATGATAGATATACTATTGTCCTCATCAAAAGTTACGTTTGTGGACTATTCAATAATTATGGAGTGTTTGTTGAACACTCTATATCCCTTACTCTTGGCAGCATAACCAATAAGAATACCTTCGTCAGCTTTGGCATCAAATTTGCCCAAGTTGTCTTTGGTATTCAGGATAAAACAGCGACAACCAAACACTCGAAAGTAAGAAACATTTGGAGTTCTACCAAACCAAAGCTAGTAGGGTATTTTTTTCGAAATCGGTCGAAACAAAACCCTATTCAAAATGTGGCACACTGTGCTGACAGCTTCTGCCCAAAAATATTTTAGAAAAAAAAATGGTTCAACATGACTCTAGCCATATTGCCAAGAGTCCTATTCTTCTACTCCACAACACCATTTTATTGAGGAGTTCTAGGACAAGAAAACTCATGATTAAAACCATTTAAACCACAAAACTTTTCAAAATTAAAATTTTCGAATTCGCCACCATGATCACTTCGGATATGAGTAATCATGTAGCCTTTTTCGTTTTGGACCTTTTTAGCAAAAACTTTGAAAACTGAAATGGTATTATTTTTATTTGCAAGAAATAAAACCCAAGTAAATCTTGAAAAGTCATCAACGATAACAAAAACATAGAGTTTACCGCCAAGACTGGCTACTCTACTAGGTCCAAATAGATCCATATGAAGTAATTGCAATAGTCGGGTAGTACTTACAATGTTTATGGATTTAAAGGAAAATTTGGTAGCCTTATTCTTTGCACATTCGGCACATACCGTGTCCTTCTTGAATGTGATGTCTGGCCGGCCTCTCACTAGCTTCTTGGTTGATAATCTGGATATGGTATCCATGTTGGCATGACCAAGACGCTGGTGCCATAATAGCCTTTCGTCTTTGTGAGCATAGAGGCATCTTCCTGTATTGTTAGTATCTCTAGATAGATAGAAAATATATATGTTATCTTCTCTTATCCCTTCAAAAGCGATGTCTCCAGTTGATTTATCATATATAAAGCATTTAGTTTTTCCAAAGTTAATATCATATCCATGATCAGCAAGATGACTAATGTTGAGCAAGTTATGTTTTAACTCGATCACTAAACAGACATCCTTAATGACAGGAGAAGGAGGATAACCAATTGTATCATTACCTATGATATAGCCTTTTATATTATTGTCGAAGGATACATATCCTTTCCTTTTCATCGATAGTGTTGCGAATATATTAGCATCTCCAGTCATATTTCGCGAGCACCGACTATCGAGAATCCATTTGCTTCTAGTTTGAGAGGAAAGGTCCACCTACACCATGAGTAGATGTGGCCTTTGGTACCCATATTCTTTTGGGTCCTGAAAAGTTAGTCTTTGGTACCCATGCATATAGATTGATATCAACTAGTTTTCTAAATCTACATTACGGTGATATGTGTCCATGTAGACAACAGTAAGTGCAGGTAGCTTGCATATTAGTATTGGGTGCAGGATAATAGTTGTGTCTATATGTGGGTGCAGAATGATTATAGTTATTTGTAGCAGTAGGATGACTGTAGTGAGTGTGTGCAGCAGCATGATGATAATGGTGATTGTGTGTAGCAGGATGATGATAGAGTTTACGTGTGTGTGTTTTTTGTGCTGCATGTGAATAGGTGTACATAAAGGCATAATTTTGAGTAGTATGTGGATGAGTGTTCTTGTGGTGACATGCTCTCTTGTGTTGAGCCGTCTCGTGTATGAAAGTGTTGTGACTGTGAGACTGAGTTTGAGGTTGAATAACCTGCTTGCCCAGTCTAATCACTAATTTCTTAAAGGCAACATGCAACTCATCATATTTAGTAGTAAGGCCATGTATTCTAGTAGTAGCAATGTTGTACTTGTTTTTCTCTTCAGCAAGTTCTTTATTTAAAGCAGTGATATCATGTGTTTGCTTCTCAACAAGAGATTCGGCATCGTATAAGCCTATTTTAAGCTTAGATACCTCCTCAGTGCTTTCCGTGGGTGTAGTGTTTCTAACATTCTCAAGTATGCAAGACAGTCTATGGATCTCGACTTCATGGGTCTTGATCTTTTCCTTAGCATGCTTATACTTGTTAATAAGCTTTTTGTGGTCTTCAAGAAGATCACTAAAGGCGTCACCCAGTGCATCAAAGGAGAAATATTCAAAAGGGTCGTTTACCTTGTCCGAAGTTGCCATTAGGCAGACGTTTGCAGTGTCTTGCAGAGAGTCCTCTTCTTCGTCTGAATCGTTGGCCTCGCTTTCGTGCCAGATGCTAGTGTTGGCATACTTCTTTGAGGTTGGCCTCTTGTACGATTTTTCATATATGCTTCCTTTCTTTTCTATAGGACAATCTTTTTTGACGTGTCTCGTCTTCTTACATCCGAAGCAGGTGTGTTCTTCCTCATTATCTTTTTGTTCATTCTTCCTTCGGTTGAAGCGTAGAAACTTATTAAAATTTTGAACCATGAGTGCTTGATCGTCACCTTCGGAATCGTCGTCGTCTGTTTCCTCTGTGATGGTTCTTCGACGATAAGCTCTCAAGGCAATTTCTTTTTCTTTAGGAGTCGTTTCTTCAAAATCCTTGAGGTCGAGCTCATACGTCATCAGCTTGCCCATCAGAGTTTCCAGTGACATAGTCGTAAGATCATTCCATTTGATAATTGCTGTGACCTTGGGGTTCCAGATCTTCGACAATCCTCTAAGCACTTTGCATATCTTCTTATGGTTGGAATATGCTTTGCCAAGGGAAGATAGAGTTTTGACAAAGTCAAGGAATCTGGTAAACAATTGAGTAATTATCTCGTTTGGCTTCATTTTGAATGCCTCGTATTCTTGTGTCAGACGACTGATTTTTGATTCTTTAACCTATGTGGTTCCTTCATGAGTCACCTTCCAAAGCTTTCATACTTCGTGTGAGGTGGAGCATGTAGAGACCCTGTTGAATTCAGTCATGTCTGTTGCACAAAAGAGAGCATTAATAGCCCTAGTATCTAGACTTGCCGGGTTTTTTTTCTGGTCAAAATATTTATCTTGGGGTTTTTCAACAATAGTCCCCTCGATAGCTATTCTGGCAGGCTTCTTGTAACCATCCGTGATGATGGTCCACGGATCAAAGTCTTGAGACTTAAGATAAAAATTCATCCTAGTTTTCTAATAGGTGTAGTTAGTTCCGTCAAATAGGGGTAGCCTATTTTTGGACTATCCCTCACCATAGTTGGAAAGTGTAGGTTGTGTGGTTGCCATGGTTCAGCTCTTAGAATGTTAATCCGATATAAGAGAATATAGCTCTGATACCAATTGAAATACGTGTAGGCAACTCTAGATAGGGTGGATAGAGTATGTGTTGATAATACCCAATTAAAATAACTCTATTCAAGTTCAGCCAACAGAAATAATAATCAGAGTATAAATGCAGAATATAAATAGAGATCAGAGAAGCATAGGTAGACACAGCAGTTTTTAACCTGGTTTTTCTCTTGGAGGACTAGTCCAGGCCTGAGAACTCTAGCTCAGGATTAAAAGCCACTATTTGTGAAATAGCGTACAACCACGTGCCTTTACTCAGAAGAGCATGCCAACTTCTTACAGATTCGCAAATGGCGAGACTTAAAATTGTCCAAGTGACTTCTTTTGGAACTCGTGCACACAAACTTGTAGTTAACTCGCACTGAGCACCTTGGGGGCTTGGAAAGTTTTGTGGCTAGTTAGATGAGAAGGATAAGCTCTTGAATGTTTAGTCCATAGGAGAAGAGAAGATTGGATTATTTAAAAAAAGAGAAATAAAGGCCTATATATACTAGTCCAGAGGGGCAGAGTTCGGCCTGAACTCTGTGTCACCTCCAGTTTTCTAGAACATGAGTATTTTTGTCATTTTTCATTTTAGAATATTTTTTAAAATTTATTTTATTATTTATGATATTATTATGGGGTTATTTGAGTCGGGTTCGAATTTTAACTCAATCCGATTTGTATCGGGGACCCGGGGTAGTTTTGACTCTAGTGGGACCCACCCATTAGTTAGACATGACCCACATGATATTTATTTTAGTTAGTGGTTAGTCTAATTAATTATGGATAGGGTTTAGTTCGATTAGAGTTTTAGAATGACTAAAATAGCCTCAACCATTAACTATTTTTCTAATTTTAATTAAATAGGCTAGTAGGGGCATTTTAGATATTGCAAAATAGATCCAAAACAGCCCATACATGGCCGGCCCTAGCATGAGAGGGAGGAGAGAGACTCTTGTTATTTTCCACTTCATTTTTCTCTCTCTAGTTCTTCCCCAAATTTCTAGAGAGAGTTTCCATTGATTTCTCCACCAAATCTCTTCATTCTTCCACCCAACCTTCTTCTTTTCTTCTCTACTCAAGCCGGGTAGGAAGCTAGCCAAGTTTGGGAGGAGTCGGAGCTCGTTCGTGTCCATTCGGGATTCCTACGAGTCGGTGTCGCATCGGGAAGGCTTTTCTTCGATTCGATCTACCGGGAGGTATAAATCCCTTCTTCTTCTCATTTTTCTCATGCATTTAGGTTGATTTTGACCCGTAGGAATGACCCCCATGGTTGTGTCTCCATTTGTGTCCATTTCGTGTCCATTTGGAGACTTATAGGTGTGTCCTATGTGTAGGCTCGTATCTTAGTGGGAAAATCCCTATTTGGACACATGTAGATTATATATATATTGTTTAAATGTTGTTTTAATATTAAATCACATATTTCTAATAGTTTAGAGGTGAATTTTCTAAGTATCATATTGTACCATATTTATTTACCTATATATTGTATATATATGTGGGTTATATATATGTTATTCTCTCTCTCTCTCTCTCTATATATATATCTATATATATTTTGGTTTTATATATATGTATAAATATTATGGTGTGTAATGTGTGTATTTCTCTATGTTGTGGGTAGGGTGTGGATTTCGGCCAAGGCTAGGGGAGGATTGAGAGTGGGATGGTGGAGCTATTGTATATGTGTATGTGTGTGGTATGGAGAGTGTTTGAGAGTTGGTTTGAATAGAGGGATTGAGTGTGGAGTTAGAGAGGGGAATGAGAGTGGAGTAGTGAGTGTTAGGGGGAGGGGAGAACAACTGCTAATATTAGTAGGTTCAGCAGCAATGGCAGGACTTGCTGTCCACTTTTAGCTCCCCAAAACCTGTCTTAAACCCCCCACAATCAACCACATAGCAGTCCCCTTAACAGTCCTCAACCCACCACCATTTCTAGCCTTCAAAAACCTGTCAAAATAGTCCATTCAACCATAGATGGCTGTCCCCTTTGCTCCCATTAACAGCCCCTACAAACCACCACCATAACCCCCCTTGTTGGCTGTCATTTCCTGTCTAAAACCAGCCCAATACAGCTCCTAACCACAGCCCTTTGGCTGTCCATATTTAGCCCCTTCAAATACCCCTAAACCCACTCCATTGCTACCAAAATTAGCCCCCATAGCTGTCCCCTTTTTGATGTACAATAACCTGTCATGGCTGCCCCATATTCAGTCAAATAACAGTCCAATACAGTCCAGATATCAGCCCCAAACAAGCCCACACATTATTGTCCCCAACTGTCCATATATCAGTCCATTTTAGCACTCTAAATGCTTTCCCTAACCATCCTAAATTTCAGTCCTCAAACCACTACAAATGAGCCCATGTATGCACCCATAACCACCCCACAAATCAGTCTACTAACACCACCCATATCAGTCCCTTCAATGCCATTTGTGTGTGTGTGTTTATGAGTTTGTGTGTGTGTGTGTGAGCCTAGTGTGTGTAGCTAGTAGCCTATAGGTATTAGCCTATGTGTAAACCTATAGGAAAGCCTATATGAGTGTGGTATCATGAGTGTTGTGTGTGAGTGAGTTGTGTGGGTGAGTGCTAGAATGATGTGAGAGTGGTATGTGATATTGGTAGGGTAATGTGTAGGGTAAACCAACACATGTTCTAAGATAGCCTAGATACCTAGGATACCTATATTTCTTGGTAGGTAAACCCTAGATAGGATAGTATCTAGCTACCCAAAGGAGCCTAGGCTAGTATCTTTGGTATTAGCGAGGTTTTCTTGTATTGGGCAAGGTATCAAAATTTACCTTGGTAAGGGTAATGTAGGTTTTACCTAGAACTAGGGTATTTGAGTCTAGAGTCTAAGATATAGTTAGAACTTAGTTCCCTTGGTTGGTAATGATCAAATATAGTGCTCCTAGACTAGTTTTGACTTTGGTTGACCATATTGACCAAAAGTCAACAAAAGTCTACCGAGAGTCAAACTTAGCCTTTAATTGACTAGATTTGACCGAAACCAAACCAGAGTTGACAAGTTGACTGAAAGTCAACAGTTGGTCAACATTAGACTAGTTCGACCTAGGGTTGACCTAGAGTTGACCAAGAGTTGACCAGAGTTGACCATGGTTGACGAGTTGACCAAAAGTCAACTATAAGCCAACCTTTGACCCGTTTGACCTAGTTTGGCTTGGATTGACTCCCAGTGACCTGGTATAACCTGGTTTGACTCAGTTTGACCCAGATTGACCTAGTTTTGACTTAGACTTGCATTCATGACTTAAATTAGTTTCCTTTTTCAGTATAAAGCCCTGTTTGACTCATAGTATCTTATTTTAGGTCTGTGATTACTCTGAACTTCTGTTCACCTTATCAGCTCAGGACCACAGGCGAGTACATTTACTGATAGTTTTCATTGTCTTGACATCTGCTATATCCGATTCAGTTGTAGTGTCTTACTCAATTTCTAGTCACGATAGTTCACGGACTAGTATACGTTGGATCATGACATGGGATATTGTTCCTAGATTTACATGGTTTATTGGTACATGTTCTGTCTTATTTTCATGTATTGGTATACACACCGATTCCAAAGGGGACTTACTACCCTCTTATGAAATCCCGTGTCATAACGTGTCATGTCCCGATCTATTATACTATTCGGGGATGGGGGAGTTATTAGTGGTTGTGTGATCAAAATTCTCGTATTGTTCTATTATACATATGGTTCATAGCTATACCCTCGCCTCACGACGGGTAAAGCCTTACCCTATATGGTTCATAGCTTTCCATGGTGATCGGTCTTACCGCTCTATTGTATATATTGTTCATAGCCGGTCAGATGGAAAGCCTGAGTATATTTTCCTTAGCCGATCACATAACACACTAACAATTCAAGGCACCTTTTATATTTATTATCGTTGGAGACTAAGTTCTGTTCGGGAGAAAGGTTACAGCCCCGGTCCTTGTTTAGTTTAGGGGTTGTATCTCGGCTTCCGAATAGTCCCCAAATCGTCCTATATATATATTGTCGTCCTATTCAGTACTCACATCTCGATATATATATTTTCTGTTGATTTTGTCTTGTATTTCATTACACTGTCTCTTATAGAATTTGTCAATTCATATGGAACTGCTATTGGCGTTTGTACTTGCTCATTTTCCTGACAAGATACCGTTGACAATTTTACAGATGATTCAGAGGCAGATTGCCCGACCTATTATGGGGTCGAGTTAGATGGAGTAGACCTGGACCGTGGCTTGTTAGTAGAGCCACTAGACTTTGCTCACCCTGAGTAGAGTAGCTTAGTTAGGTTTGCCTGGCCTGCGAGCTAGTTAGTACCTTCAGTTTGTAATATTTTATATTATATTTATATGACTCTGTGTAGTTGTGTAGAGCTTTGGGCTTGTGTGGATCTCGAACTTATTTCCTGCTTTTATTTATCATATTTCCTTTCCTGCTATCTATCCTAGTTTGCTTTTGTGATTGAGACTGTATTGCTATGTCACCTCCATTCGGAGTGTATATACTATACAGGTATATTTATCTATTTAGTTGTAGTATTTATAGATGACCTAGACAGCGTTCTACCATTGATGCTGCGGCATAGGCTGAACGTAACCACGTACTCGTGCCCCTAATCAGGGTGCGGATTGTGACACATTTTTGTGGTGGCCCATGCAGGTCAGTGTCGCAATTAGTACAATCTCGTAATGGTGCTCGACTTAGAGTGCTAATTACGAGCCTGCGACTAGGACGTAGGATCTAGGGTATGATAGGAGTTACTCAATCATATTTTAGAAAATTTTTGATCTTTTGATTACCATGACAACTCTTCTTGCTTTTGAGTTCAATTGTCCTTCTTTGAAAATATCTTATCTTGTGCCATATTGATCTCTTGTGTTCAATTCGTCTTCAGGATGACAGTGACCCATTCTCAGGCAGCCGGGCCTAGTGCAGTTCCAGAGAGGTCCGATCCAGTGGGGCTTTCGTCTCCGGCTACGGGAGTAGCAGTCAAGGGAGCAGTAGCCTCAGTTCATGCCCTTCAAGCAGGAGTAGCAGCGGCAGTTCCTGGAGGTCTTCCACCTCCAGCTTAGGGAGCTGCAGTTGAGGGAGCTGCCACCTCAGTTCCTGCCCTTCAGGCGGAAGAAGCAGCGACAGATCCAGGAGGTCTTCCACCTCCAACAGTGGGACCGTCCATCGTCATTCCTGATATTCTTCCACCGCTGTCTCCGCTACCGACTGATACTCAAGGGATGATGGCCCTTCTACAGCAGATGTTACAGACTCAGAGTACACATGCAGAGTTGTTACGATGGGCCATGGAGAACTCCCATCAGCTGGCGATAGCAGCAGTAGAGAGGGGCGCACCGGGTACAGTTCAGGGAGCCCCAGTTCAGCAGTACGGTTAGGGGAGGCCTGGCACACACCTAGACTTCAGAAAGATGAACCCGAGGGAGTTCAAGGGTACAAAGGGTATCATGTATGCGGATAACTGGCTGGAGGATGTCCAGCAGAGTCTGGAGTTGGCAGAGGTCCCGAGAGGGCTTTGGGTGACATCTATAGCGAGCCAGTTTTTCGATATAGCTTTGACTTGGTTTCGCACGGATCCGCATGCGTCGGTGAGGGATTTGGCTTGGGAGAGCTTCAGGACGCTCTCTATGGAGAAGTTCTATGCAGATGTGGCCTTGACAGCTCTGCTGGCCCAATTCCTCGTATTGGAGCAGGAGAACTCGTCGGTGGACGAGTATGCAGCGGAGTTCTTTCGCCTGAGTAGGTTTGCACCGGGTCTGATCCAGGATGAGGGGTACAAGGCCCGCAAGTTTCGGAGGGGTCTTATCCACGTAGTGCGCACTCGTACCGCTGGGAGACGTGACGCGACCTTCGACCAGATCCTGATGGAGGCGCAGATTACAGAGGAGGACTTCGGCCTCAAGCCGAAGAGGGGCAGTGACGTTCTCGGAGCTAGCTCGAGTGCGGGACCGACGAAGCGCCCTCATTTCCAGCAGAGGCAGTTTCAGCAGCAGCCTCAGTTACAGTTTCAGCAGGCACCAGCGCGTGCCCAGTAGCACCAGGGACAGGGCCAGAGGCAGGCTATCCAGTATGCCTTCTGCAAGAAGATGGGGCACACCCGGGAGGTTTGTAGGATGAAGGAGGGAGTTTGTTTATTCTGTGGAGCTCCAGACCACCAGGTGAAGAACTGTGATATCCGTGCAGCCAGACAGGCAGGCCAGGACAGAGTGCAGCAGACTAGAGGAGGCTAGCAGGGGCAAGCTTTCACCATGACATTTGAGCCCACTCAGACAGTAGCAGAGCAGATAGCAGATTCCAATATTTTGAATCCCTTTCCGCATTTGCCTTCTTATAAACTGTCTTGAACTTCGATTCTATCTGTTCTTTGATCGTTGGATGAAAATTGTTCTTGTGATGTAATTTTCTTCTGTGATAAGTCTTATGGGCTAGATCGCCTCGATTATGAGATTTTAGAGTCCTTTAGGGTCATGCTAGTAGGTATAGTGAGGACATATAGTCGGATTATGGTCGTATTTCTCGGGTGTGGAAATTTAAGGTTTTCGCTGCCAAGCATGCGGCAATGCAAAAATTTTAAATACAATAATTCTAGAGGTATGAATCGTTGTTGAGGACTCTGTGATTATCGTAGCCTTGCTCACTGGCATGACAGAGATTCTGAGTATCATGATGATTGGACAGACGTATACGATTATCGATTTGCATAATTTTTCTGTGTTTACCTTGTTTTAATTTTTGAAGATGATTCTTTTAAGGTGGATAGACTTATAGCACCTAGTTTCTATTTGAGAGTAATTTTAAATTTTATAATTTTAGTCATTTAAATTCATGCTTTGATTTTTGAGATTTTAAATCATTTTAAATTTTAAGCCATAACTTGTGATTTTGATAATTTACTATTGTTTGGTTTTAATTTCGAGGACAAAGTTTTTTTAAGGTGGATAGATTTGTCACCTCCAGTTTTCTGGAACAGGGGTATTTTTTTCATTTTTCATTTTAGAATATTTTTTTAAAATTTATTTTATTATTTATGATATTATTATGGGGTTATTTGAGTCGGGTTCGAATTTCTACTCAATCTGACTTGTATCGGGGACCCGGGACAGTTTTGACTCTAGTGGGACCCACCCATTAGTTAGACATAGCCCACATGATATTTATTTTAGTTAGTGGTTAGTCTAATTAATTATGGATAGGGTTTGGTTAGATTAGAGTTTTAGAATGACTAAAATAGCCTCAACCATTAACCCTTTTTCTAATTTTAATTAAATAGGCTAGTTGGGGTATTTTAGACATTGCAAAATAGGTCCAAAACAGCCCATACATGGCCGGCCCTAGCATGAGAGGGAGGAGAGAGACTCTTGTTATTTTCTACTTTATTTTTCTCTCTCTAGTTCTTCTCCAAATTTCTAGATAGAGTTTCCATTGATTTCTCCATGAAATCTCTTCATTCTTCCACCCAACCTTCTTCTTTTCTTCGCTACTCAAGCCGAGGAGGAAGCTAGCCAAGTTTGGGAGGAGTCAGAGCTCGTTCATGTCCATTCGGGATTCCTACGAGTCGGTGTCGCATTGGGAAGGCTTTTCTTCGATTCGATCTACCGGGAGGTATAAATCCCTTCTCTTTCTCATTTTTCTCATGCATTTAGGTTGATTTTGACCCATAGGAATGACCCCCATGGTTGTGTCTCCATTTGTGTCCATTTCGTGTCCATTTAGAGACTTATAGGTGTGTCCTATGTGTAGGCTCGTGTCCTAGTGGGAAAATCCCTATTTGGACACATGTAGATTATATATATATTGTTTAAAGGTTGTTTTAATATTAAATCTCAGATTTCTAATAGTTTAGAGGTACGTTTTCTAAGTATCATATTGTACCATATTTATTTACCTATATATTGTATATATATGTGGGTTATATATATGTTATTCTATATATATATATATATATATACATATATATATATTTTTTTTTTATATATACATATATATATATATTTATATATATATATATATATATATATATATATATATATATATATATATACATATATAATATATATATATATATATATATATATATATATATATATATCTTTATATATATAATATATATATAAAGAAATATATAAAAATATATATATATATATATATATATATATATATATATATATATATATATATATATATATAAAAATATATATATATATATATATATATATATATATATATATAAAATATATATATATATATAAATATATATATAAAGAAATATATATATATATATATATATATATATATATATATATATATAAAATATATATATATATATATATATATATATATAAAATATATATATATATATATATATATATATATATATATATATATATATATATATATATATATTTTGGCTTATATATATATGTATAAATATTATGGTATGTAATGTGTGTATTTCTCTATGTTGTGGGTAGGGTGTGGATTTCGGCCAAGGCTAGGGGAGGATTGAGAGTGGGATGGTGGAGCTATTGTATATGTGTATGTGTGTGGTATGAAGAGTGTTTGAGAGTTGGTTTGAAAAGAGGGATTGAGTGTGGAGTTAGAGAGGAGAAGGAGAGTGGAGTAGTGAGTGTTAGGGGGAGGGAAGAACAACTGCTAACAGCAGTAGGTTCAGCAGTAATGGCAGGACTTGTTGTCCCCTTTTAGCTCCACAAAACCTGTCTTAGACCCCCCACAATCAACCACATAGCAGTCCCCTTAACAGTCCTCAACCCACCACCAGTTCCAGCCTTCAAAAACTTGTCAAAATAGTCCATTCAACCATAGATGGCTGTCCCCATTGCTCCCAATAACAGCCCCTACAAACCACCACCATAACCCTCCTTGTTGGCTGTCATTTCCTGTCCAAAACTAGCCCAATACAGCTCCTAACCACAGCCCTTTGGCTGTCCATATTTAGCCCCTTCAAACACCCCTAAACCCACTCCATTGCTACCATAATTAGCCCCCATAGCTGTCCCCTTTTTAATGTCCAATAACCTGTCATGGTTGCCCCATATTCAGTCAAATAACAGTCCAATACAGTCCAGATATCAGCCCTAAACAAGCCCACACATTGCTGTCCCCAACTGTCCATATATCAATCCATTTTAGCACTCTAATGGCTGTCCCTAACCACCCTAAATTTCAGTCCTTAAACTACTACAAATTAGCCCATATATGCACCCATAACCACCCCACAAATCAGTCCACTAACACAACCCATATCAGTCCCTTCAATATCATTTGTGTGTGTGTGTTTATGATTGTGTGTGTGTGAGAGAGAGCCTAGTGTGTGTAGCTAGTAGCCTATAGGTATTAGCCTATGTGTAAACCTATAGGAAAGCCTATATGAGTGTGGTATCATGAGTGTTGTGTGTGAGTGAGTTGTGTGGGTGAGAGCTAGAATGATGTGAGAGTGGTATGTGATATTGGTAGGGTAATGGGTAGGGTAAACCAACACATGTTCTAAGATAGGCTAGATACCTAGGATACCTATATTTCTTGGTAGGTAAACCCTAGATAGGATAGTATATAGCTACCCTAAGGAGCCTAGGCTAGTATCTTGGGTATTAGCGGGGTTTCCTTGTATTGGGCAAGGTATCAGAATTTACCATGGTAAGGGTAATATAGGTTTTACCTAGAACTAGGATATTTGAGTCTAGAGTCTAAGATATGGTTAGAACTTGGTTCCCTATGTTGGTAATGATCAAATATAGTGCTTCTAGACTAGTTTTGACTTCGGTTGACCATTTTGACCAAAAGTCAACAAAAGTTAACCGAGAGTCAAACTTAGCCTTTAAGCGACTAGATTTGACCGAAACCAAATCAGAGTTGACCAGTTGACTGAAATTCAGCAGTTGGTCAACATTAGACTAGTTTAACCTAGGGTTGACCTAGAGTTGACCTGGAGTTGACCAGAGTTGACCAGAGTTGACCTGTTGACCAAAAGTCAACTATAAGCCAACCATTGACCCGTTTGACCTAGTTTGGCTTAGATTGACTCCTAGTAACCTGGTATGACTCCGTTTGACCTAGATTGACCTAGTTTTGACTTAGACTTGCATTCATAACTTAAATTAGTTTCCTTTTTCAGTATAAAGCCATGTTTGACTCATAGTATCTTATTTTAGGTATGTGATTACTCTGAGCGTCTGTTCACCTTATCAGCTCAGGACCACAGGCGAGTACATTCAATAATAGTTTTTATTGTCTTGATAACTGCTATATCCGATTCAGTTGTTGTTTCTTACTCGATTTTTAGTCACAATAGTTCACGGACTAGTATACGTTCGATCATGACATGGGATGTTGTTCCTAGATTTACATGGTATATTGGTACATGTTCTGTCTTATTTCTATGTATTGGTATTGACACCAATTCCAAAGGGGACTTGCTACCCTCTTATGAAATCCCGTGTCATAATGTGTCATGTCCCGATCCCTTATACTATTCGGAGATGGGGAGTTATTAGTGGTTGTGTGATCAAAATTCCCTCATTGTTCTATTGTACATATGGTTCATAGCTATACCCTCGCCTTACGATGGGTAAAGCCTTACCCTTTATGGTTCATAGCTTTCCATGGTGATCGACCTTACCGCTCTATTGTATATATTATTCATAGCCGGTCGGATGGAAAGCCTTAGTATATTTTCCTAAGCCGATCATATAACACACTAATAATTCATGGCACCTTTTATATTTACTATCGTTGGAGACTAAGTTCTGTTCGGGAGAAGAGTTACAGCCCCAGTCCTTGTTTGGTTTAGGGGTTGTAACTCGGCTTCCGAATAGTCCCCAAGTCGTCATATATATATATATTGTCGTCCTATTCAGTACTCACATCTCGATATATATATTTTCTGTTGATTATGTCTTGCATTTCATTATAATGTCTCTTATAGAATTTCTTAATTCATGTGGAACTGCTATTGGTGTTTGTACTTGCTCATTTTCCTGACAGGATACCGTTGACAATTTTATAGATGATTCAGTGGCAGATTGCCCGACCTATTATGGGTCGAGTCAGATGGAGTAGACCTGGACCGTGGCTTGTTAGTAGAGCCACTAGACTTTGCTCACCCTGAGTAGAGTAGCTTAGTTAGGTTTGCCTCGCCTGCGAGCCAGCTAGTACCTTCAGTTTGTAGCATTTTATATTATATTTATATGACTCTGTGTAGTTGTGTATAGCTTTGGGCTTGTGTGGATCTCGAATTTATTTCCTGCTTTCATCTATCATATTTTCTTTTGTGCTATCTATCCTAGTTTGCTTTTGTGATTGAGACTGTATTGCTATGTCACCTCCATTCGGAGTGTATATACTGTACAAGTACCTTTATCTGTTTAGTTGTAGTATTTATGGATGACCTAGACAGCGTTCTACCGCCAATGCTGCGGCGTAGGCTGGACGTAACCACGTACTCGTGTCCCTAATCAGGGTGCGGATCGTGAGACTCTGTCCAAACTATTCAAAAATTTAGTCGTAGGACAACTAGCAACCAGCAAACCCTAAAAATTAGGCCCTAAAATTAGGGGGGCAGAGTTAGGCCCGAACTCTATGTGGGGCAGAGTTCGGCCCCAACTCTATCTCCTTGGGGACAGAATGTTCATAGGCTATTTATGGGTTTCGCAGGTTTTGGGACTTTTGTTTGTGGAGCTTTAGGTGTAAAGCCTAGGATTGAGATCCTCAGTGCGACTCAACTTACAATAGCCTAGACTCAATAAAAAGTAAAAATACAGACTCAAAGAATAAGTAAACAACAGCATGTCATTGTAATTGTCGATGACGTTCGTCTTGATCTGATGTGTGGTGATTTTCTGTTTTAGAGCTTGGTGGAGCTTGTTGTGTCAAATTGGATCATAAAAGATATCGTCTTGTTAGTTATCAAGATTAGGTTGACTGCGATCCAGTTTGGGTCAATAAGGTAGACTATCCAGATGACTTGATGTGATTGTATCTTTAGGACTGTCATCAATAGCTTTCATTACATCATCATCGTATCTATCATTTGATATTTTATTGTTAAGTTCACCGAAAGTGACGTTGATAGACTGTTCAATAGTTAGCGATTGCTTGTTGAAGACCCGTTAACCCTTGCTTTTGGCGACATAACCTAGAAAAATATCTTCATCGACCTTGGAGTAAAACTTTCCTAGATTATTTTTAGTATTAAGAATAAAGCACTTGCAGCCAAAAACTTTCAAATACTTATGTTAGAAATTCTATCAAATCATAGCTCATAGGGTATCTTTTTCGATATAGGTCGAATAAGAACCCTATTCAAAATATGGCATACTGTATTTACAACTTCAGCCCAAAAATATTTCAGAAGATTGTACTGATTAAGCATGACTAGCCATATCGGCAAGAGTTCTGTTCTTCCTCTCCACATCACTATTTAGTTGCGGAGTTATAGCAAAGGAATTTTCATACAAAAAATAATTTTCTTTACAAAATTTTTTGAAACCACTATTTTTGAATTTGCCTCTATGATCACTTCGGATATGAGTAATCATGAAGCCTTTTTCGTTTTGTACCCTTTTACAAAAATTGACAAACTCAAAAAAGTCTCCTCTTATTTGCAAGAAAGGAAAACCATGTGTATCTAGATAAATCGTCCATAATGACATATGTAGAAAGCTTACCGCCAATATTGGCGACCCTGTTAGGTCCAAATAAGTCCATATCCAGAAGTTGAAGGGGTCTAGAGTTACATACAACGTTTATTGATTTAAAGGAGGATTTGGTAGCCTTGTTCTTTTTACAGTCAGAACATACCATATCATTCTTGAAGGGGATATCTTAAAGTCCTCTTACCAATTTCTTTGTGGATAGTCTAGAGATGGTAACCATTTCAACATGTCCTAGTCGCAAGTGTCAAAGCCAGCTATCATACTTGTTGGCATATAGGCACCTTCCTGCATGGTTAGTATCTTTTGTCAAATAAAAAATATAGATATTGTTTTCTTTTATACTTTCAAATATGATATTGTTGGTAGTCCTTTCATACATGGAAAATTTGTCTTTTATAAAGTTAATGCCATAAATGTGATCAACAAGGTGACTTATGTTGTGTAGATTATGTTCTAATTTCGTAACTAGACAGACGTTCTTGATGACATGATAGGAAGGAATACCTATATTAATATTACCAATGATATAGCCTTTAAGGTTGTTAATGAAGAAAGTGTATCCTTCCTTTTTCATCGGTAGCTTTGCAAATAGGTTGGCATCACCGGTCATATGTCCTGAACAACCGCTATCGAGAATCCACTTGCTCCTAGCATGAAAAGGAGGTTCCATGTACAAAACAAGTTGTAGATGTAACCTTTCGTACCCATACATAAATATTTGTATCTACCAACTTTCTAGTTCTAGATAACCTAGAAATGTCATTTTCGTCCGTAGTAGTGACATATGGCATGGTTGTTGGTGCTAGGTGTAGGATGATAGATCTATGAAGTCGTGCTTTATGAGTTACGCGGATAATTATAGTAGAATGCGTGATTATGTAGCACGGTGTGTTATGATTTGCATGCATAGTGATGATTTGGATTGGTGTGTTTTGCATGCATGATGATGAGATATATTATCCTTTCCTGGATAAGACTTATTGTACGTGTTCACATGCTTGGCTACGTATCTCGTATTTGGTTGGATAGTGTTGTTCAACCAATTTACCCAATCTAGTCTTTATTCTTTTAGAGGTAGCACATATTTCATCATACTTAGTAGTTAAAGCGTGTATTCTAAGAGTAGCTATGTGATACTTCTTTTCAGATTCGAGTTCCTCCTTGACTTTAGTATTTCTCTTGAGATTTCTTGTTAGTGCAATCAAGAGCCTCATGAAGACTAAGCTTAAGTTTGGATATCTCATCTTGATTATTATAAGAAAATGTATCCTTAACTTCTCTTGGTAGAGTATTAAGTTCTTCAATCTCAGTCTGATAGGACTGAATACCTTTTTTGACATGCATGAACTTACTATTGAGCTTTTTATATTCCTCTAGTAGATCACTGAAGGCATCACCTAATTCATCAAAAGTAAAATTATCATAGTTGGTCTTATTTGCTACCTGATCAGTTAGTGCCATGAAGCAGAGGTTTACAAATTCTCGAGTCTTTTCTTCTACTTAAGAATCACTTGCTTTGCTTTCATGCCAGATGCTTATGTTAGCATACTTTCTTGATGAAGTTCTTCTGGATGGGCGATCCCTTTAATTTATCATCGAATATTCCCTGTTTATGTGACCAGGCATTTTACAGTTATAGCACATTGGCTCTTCCTCACTGTTGTTGTTTGACTCCTTCTTCTTTGATCTTTCAATTTTTAAAAATTTTCTAAAGTTTTTGGTAATCAGGGCAACATCATCATCTTGAGAGTCATCATCGTCAGATTCATAGTTGAAGGCTTTCTTGTGATGATGTGTCTTGAGTACAATCGTCTTTTCTTTTGGTGCGGGCTCTTCAAATTCTTTGAGATCTAACTCACGAGTCATTAGCTTCCCATAAGTTTCTCGAGGGTCATTATTGTTAGATCATTCCCCTCGACGATTGTTGTGGCCTTGGGATTCCAGTTTTTGGTGAGTCCTCTGAGTACCTTTTGAATCTTCTCATGGTTACTGTACTCCTTGCCAAGAGAGGATAGAGAGTTTACGATGTCTAGGAACCGTGTGAACATTTGACTCACCGTCTTATTTTGCTTCATCTTGAATACTTCAAATTCTTGTGTTAGACGACTTATCTTTGATTCTTTTACTTGCATGGTTCCTTCATGAGTTACCTCAAGAAGTTTCCATACTTCGTGTGAAGTGGTACAAGTAGAGACCCCATTGAATTTTGTTCTGTTTAAAGCACAAAATAATACATTAATAGCTTTAGACTGGCATGTTTCTTTCTATATCTGTGTATTTATCATAGGACTTCTCAGTAAGTTGCCATCTATGACTATCCTTGGTGGCTTATTATACCCATATATTACTACAAACCATATATCAAAATTAAGAGACTCTAAGTAAAAGCTAATACGTGTCTTCTAGTATGTGTAGTTTGTACTGTCAAATAGGGGTAGCCTATTTGTCGACTATCATTCGCCATTGTTGGTGTGGATAGATCCAATAGTTACCATAACTATAGGATGTTAGTCCGGTAAAAAGAGATCTAGCTATGATACCAAATATAGAAAGCAACACTAGAGAGGGGTGAATAGAGTACAGCGGAAATATTTATCCAATTAAAATGTATTCTAAGTGAAGGAAGCATGCAATCAGAATAAAATTGCGTGTGTATAAGACAAGTATTAGAAGCAGGAGAGTTCAGAAAGCAAACACAAACATCAAGATTTTATCCTAGTTTTTCTCTTAGAGGACTAGTCCAGGCCAGAGAACTCTTGCCTGAAGTTGAATACACTATAGTCATAATAGTGAAACACAAGCTTTGAATCAGAAGCACTTGCAGATCCTTACATATTGTACTTCTATCCGAAGGGCACAACAACTTCACTACTTGTGCTTTGAACAGAAAAGCACAATAACTTCAAGAGAGAAAAAAAAACTTTTTGAGCCAAGCTCTGCATAATCGAGATTGCACTTGGAACTAGAAGGCTGAGAAGTTGATCTTGGAGATGGAAAGCTTAAAGCTCAAAGATCACTCTATAGGATAAGAAAGATGAGAATAGATGAGTGAGTGGTAATATGGAAATACATGCTTATTTATATGATATTTGTGGACAGAGTTCGGCCAGAATTTGGGTGTATATTTAATTTTTTTCAAATTTGGGAACCACAATATGAGGTATTGCATAGCTATCTGGGATGTCCAAATATGTCAAGGCCGAGTTCGAACGAGTTCAGCTGGAGCTCAGTCCGAGTTCGGTTGCTAAAATAGGTATGGACTTTTGGCTTGTTTTAGAATAATTTTGCTTTGAATGGATTGGGCTTTTGTAGATGGATTTGTAGGCTGTTTGAGTGAATTTGTTGCATTTATATGAGTGGACTTCTGGTACCAAGTGCGACTCGATGTACACATGTCCTAAACTCAATAAAATTCAAAATTATATAATTGACCACAAGTAAAACCTTCAAGCATCTCAGCATTATTGAATCTTAATTGGAGCCATACTGCATCATACCGAGACAAGGTTTGGTTAAATATCAAAATCAACTTGACTGAGACCGAATGGGCCAAAAAATATATAGACCTGTGAAGTGTTATAAGTTACAATAAAACATATGAATGGCGTTGGAATAAATATGATGTGCAACTTGAACTAAATCAATAATTCCAAGAGTTACAAAAATGAAAGATGATCCGAAAAAATTATGAAAGTAATTGGATTCTCCGGACGAATTTTTTTCTTTTGGAAATCCCCAAACTATTTATATGATACTTCTAGATTCCTAAAGAAATATCAGTCAAATTCACCTTCTTCGGGTTCTGAAGGGCTAAACAAGTTAGGCATAGGATCTTGAGTTGGGTTAGATGAGGATGCCTCATCAACTCGTCCCTTTTTTTGGAAAATAACTTATGTGCCATAGAGAAATTGAGAGGAGTTAAGAGATTATACCTCAGAAAATTGATGTAGAATGGAAGAAAACTTCGAAAAATCCTTAGATCCAAACTTTGGAACGATGAAAACCCTAGAATTCTGAGGGATTTTTTGGCTAAGGTTTTGATTTTTAGGTTTTGGATGGGGGTCTATTTGGCTGCTTTTTGGAGAGTAAGGGGAAAAGAAGAAGAAGAAGATGTAATTTATAAGAGTGGGCCAGTTCTCGGGTTCGAGTGTAGAACTAGGGGACCAAGTTCGGCCAGAACTCGATCAGAGTTCGGTTCCCTTGTTCCTAGCATAACTAATTATGTAAATAAAATAAAATGATTTAATCTTTTAATTGATAAAGTATTAACTATATCATATTAGCTGTAGTGGCCGGATCCCAGCGAGCAGTAGTCCGAAGATGCTTAAGCTCCATGTCGCTTCAGAATCTTTATATTTGTGTGACAGAAAATCAAGTCAAAAATGAACACCAAGAATCAAATTCAACAACGAACAAAGAAAGTAGAAAAAAACTATTGTAATCAAATTTCGAGATAGTTTATGATGAGATTTTAAAGGGTCTTCCCAGAAATCTTCTCAAGTAGTCCTAACTGTGATTGAGTAACCTCTCACGCCAAAGCCTATTCCTTATCTCTTACCGCAGGCCCGCAGTAGTGCAACTAATTGTCGCACTACCAAGACTTCGCACTAATGCGTATCTCGACCTGCATGGGCAACAACTAAAAAAGTGTCACAACCCGCACCTGGTATAAGGGTACAAGTGTGTAACAGTGCCCAACCTACACCACAGAATTGGCGGTAGAATGCTGTACTAGGTCACTATATAAACACCTCACACAATTATACAATATACCTGTCATGGATCTCAACTCCTAATGGAGGACAAGTAAAGATATAGTAAAACTCAATCACAGTCTAAGCACGATATATAACACAAAAGTCTAAATAACTACTAAGACTAAATAAACAATAACTTAAAATAAACTACTAAATAATAATATCTCAAACAATCTCAAATACAAAGTTAAGTATCTCTACTTATTACAATTCAAGTTCTATACATGAAATCTAAAATAAGTCTACTAAACTAGTCTTCTGAACACTCCTGAGAATCGGGACCAAAGGTAGCTAATCCCTCCTCGGTTCTATAGCAAGTAGGGCATGTATCCTCAAGGCAAATATCTGTAATATTTTGTCAACGTATCCAGTCAGGATTGGAACGAGCACATCTCATCTAGAAATTCCATGTAAATGGCAAAGACTATAAAGTAGTTATAGACAGTTATATTGATGAAGCATGGAAGTTTTAGACAGGAAAGATGTAGAACAACTATTTAAAGTACATGAGAAGTAATATAACAAATTAGAAGATCATGGCAATGAAGACTACAAATAAAAGCTAGCTGAACTAGAGTAATGTGACATAAGTCGAGACAGTACATTGTAAGTCAAGTGTGATCCCAATGTGGGTCTAGAACAACATGAGTCGAGTTTGATTCCAATCAATGATTCTAGTAGAGTAATTCTTGTAGGTAATTCGAGTATTGGTGATTCGAGTTTGGTGATACTTGTAATGATCCTTATGATGATTCTAGTGATGATTCTAGATAATACTCAAAAGTGTGTTTTAAAATACTGAGATCAACATATAAACGGCTAGGGATAAATCTATCACATCGTACATTGGCCAAGTGTGGGATGGCTATCGTTCGAGTATAGTTCACAGCAAGGTGGTTCGAGTATTTAGGAATATTTACATGTCTACTCAGTATTTCTCTGTCCGATAAATACAAGTGAATTCATAATCCGATACTAAAGTAGAGTACAAGTACAGCTGGAACATGAAGGTGCTAGTCGGTGATTCGATTGGTGGTTCGAGTAATAGAGGCTAGACGAGTAAAGTATGTGTGTCGTATACATGAATTCAGCAATACCAATTCGTGTTTGTAACAGAGAATCAAATATATCTAACTAGAACTGAAATACAGTAATCGACAAGTAAATAAAAGAACTATCAAAAAATATACTCGCCTAATACCCTGTGCGACTAATGTAAATAGATGTCCGAATCGGAGTCACAAAGTCCTATTTAGAGCAATACAGGTTATAATGTGTTCAATAGGTAATAATTGAATTTTACAACGCAATTTACATGATTCTAGGTCAATCTAGGTCAAAGTCAACTCTTGGTCAACCTTCTAGTCAAACTAGGTCAACAACAAGGCTATCTTGGTCAACTGTCTAGGGTTTGGTCAAACTCCAATCTACAAGTTCAATTAGGTCTATTTGGGTCAAATCTAGATCATCTATAATCTTTCTCGAGGTAGACTAGGAAACCAAGATACCACAACCCAGGGTATAATACAATACCTATATATATATATATATATATATATATATATATATATATATATATATATTTTAATTTAGGAGCAGATGGTTGAGTACACGCGGCGCGATTGCGCCCACACTGACACGCGCTGTCGCGCGCTGGCGGCTGAAACACGCACAGACACGCGCACCACACGAGTTTGTGTCCACTGTAGACACGTATTGGACACATATCAGGACCGTAGAAACTTATCCCTATCCTAGGCGAACCTATAGGCACGGGCACGTGACCTAATTCGTGTCATGTCGTGTCCACGAATGACGTGCACGCGTGCACGATGATTGTGTGCACAGTTTGTGTCTATATTTGTGTGTTGTGATTGGACACGGTTTGTGTCATATTTTTGGACACGAATGACTCTCAGGACACCTACATATGCTACACTAATTACCAACTCTCTATTTGTAATTTTGATGTTTAAATTGATTTTGAATATATTAATTCCCTAAAACCTGATACGCGCTGATGCCACTTCACTAAATTTGATTTTCTGGTTTTAAATTGTTTTTTAACTATTTTTATGATGATTACTGTTAGAATTAGTTCACTTACACATGTAATAGTATACTGCAATGTTGAGTCATGGGTTGGCGTGAGGAAAAATAGGGAATTGGAATTTCGAAATATGATGAACTGTCATTTTGGTTTCATTGCTGAGTTCACCAAGTTAATCTGAGACTGTTTTACATGTTAATCTGAGATTTGATATTGGATCCTAATGTTAGGTTATTTCAGAGCTTGATACCTGGATGATTAAGCTGAGTAATATGTTAGTTCATTAGGTTCATGCTAGGTTCATTCAGTGGAATGTAGGCACACTGTCATGTTGCCAAATACCTGAGACACACACCCATATTGGTTCACATGATACACTACTGAACACACATCCTATATCTACATGTGTCACACACATTCCTTTCTGGAAACTGAGCTGCCAAGTTAATCTTAGACACTTACACCAAGTTGACACATTGAACCCCCTTTCACATGTTCTTGGACCTACACTAGATGCTAACATAAACTAGTATACATGATCCATTCCTTAGAATTCCTGACATTCATTCATGTCCTAATATCCTAATGAGACCTAGCATAACATAAACTAAGCATTCATACAACTGAATTGAACTATCGTTTAGTTCCTAAAACCTGAGAACACAATATCCTATAGCCCATGTACCCATGCGACACACACACACTCTATTCTATAATTCCTGTCACTAAGATTCCTGAAATCATATGACACTATACACACATGAGACACAGAGCCTATCCACATACACCCCCACCTAATGGAGACACACACACAGGTACACCAAAACCACACTCACATACATTCCACATATATGACACTTTGCACACACACTCTATTCTAGTTATTTCTATGTCACGCATACACACACACACATATGCCTAGTTCCCCTCTCTACCTCTATGTATATTTACATATATATATATAATGTGGGTAAATAGATAAATATAAATATGAATGTGTAATATGATAATGTAAGGTGATAGGGTAAATTGAATTCAATATCGCATTGCCTATATGAATGTGACCTATGTAATGTGAGTGTATGTATATAGCCTAATGTGATATGTGCAAGGTAATGCAATTATTGCATTTGCCTATGTGTATGGCATAAAAACACCTGTGTTTATGTGTTGTAGACTAGTATGATTTAGTGATGGTGTGTGCTTGATTATGATAGTTGTTTAGACCTAGATGGCCTTGTTAAGCCTAGGTTTGACCAACCTAGACTTGTTTGACCTAGTTTAACCTTATTTGACCTTGATTGACCTAACTAGACTAGAGTTGACCTAGTTTGACTATCAGGATTGACTAGAGTTGACCAAAGGTTTACTTTAGCCTAGATTGACCCCAAACATTATGTAGATGCATTGTAGCAGTCGATTTTATTATTTTAGACATGTAGTGACTTGTACTGTTCTATAGGAGACAGACACCACTCCTCGGATAGTAGATACTCTTCAGATACTCAGGATACATACGAGTACATTCTCTGACCGTTTCATACTTGTCTGGATTTACATTCTTGCTCTAGATTACTATACTTGATGCTGACACGATTATTATCACGGATTGGTACTATATGGATCTTCTTTTGAGATGTTATCCCCTTATATTCACTAAATATATATTGTAAAGTGCGTTTCACTTACATATTATATTTATTGAATACCCTCATCCTTGTATGCTCATTGTGCATATTGTACTCTCATTATCACATGAGTCCCATGGATAGACCATTGTACAACTATTGTATAACATTGTACATCTATTGTATAACATTGTACACTATAGTATAAGATAACGTAACTGGAGTGGATCCTTGTGTATTGATTGGGGAGGGGGAGTAAAATTGGTTATGTAATCAAATCCTATTGTACAACATTGTATAACTATTGTATATGTCCATTGTGCACTCACGTACAAAGGAGTTACCATTGCATTGTCCTAAACCGTTTACATAACCATATTGTACTCTAAATCACATATTGCTTACAGTTCATACTTATCATATATAGATATTTTCAATTATCAAATCTCTGCTATTTTTCATATACATTCTTCTTTCAGCGTTTCGTGTATCTTACTCTATTGCATGCTTTATATTTCTTAACTTGATATGAACTGTGTGAGATGTATTGTGCTCGCTCCTGTCCTGATTGGACCTGTTGAAAATATTACAGATGATGAGGATGAGGCCCGCGTAGACATCTACTATGGGACAGCTATAGACAACACTTGTGACTTGGACCCCCTTGCAGAAGAGGATCTACCACATGTGGTTTCGACTGCTAGCTTAGACTCTTACCTATCTTTCTCATTGATACATTATTATATATATTGGGAGTTGTTTTATTTGGATGTTTGTTGAGATGTTATCATAGACACTTAGTCCTTATCTGGATTGTACCTCTATGGATTTTCTTCTGTTCATATCTATCTATCTGTCTGTTATCGTATTCTACCTCAGATGTGATTGAGACTGTATTTGTTATGTCACCTCCATTCGGAGTGTATATACTGTACAGGTACCTTATATTGTTAGATAATTGACCTAGGACAGCGTTCTACCGCCGACACTGCGGCGTAGGCTGGACGTACCCACTTCTCGTGCCCTTACTCTAGGGTGCGGGTCGTGACACATTTTTGTGGTGGCCCATGCAGATCGAGTTTATGTAGTGGTATTCGAACTAGAGTATCACTATGGCCTGCAGTAGGATTAGGATATTTTGAAGGTACTCAATCACATTAGGAAAAACGCTTATCTGTTTCATACCATCTCAGTTCTTGCTGATATTGTTCGCCTTTGAATATAACTGTCCTCCTTTGCTATTTCGACCCATTCTCAGCAATTGTGTCTTTTGATCTGTCTCCAGGATGGTTGAGACAAGATCACATCGCCAGGGCTAGGGGACGCCGATGAGAGGTCTGCCACCTCTCATACCCAGCAGCTAGCCCCTGGTACCGCAACCCCAGTCATGCCAGATGGGGTAGGCATTTCAGCTGCGTTCGGAGGAGCCCCACCACCACCAGCAGGGGGTATGCCTCCACCAGTTCGGAGGCAGGAACCAGTCATCCCAGAGGTGCCTTTTCATCAGCCACCGCCTACAGGATACGTGGACGCGGCATAGATGTTCGCCTACTTTCAGCAGTTTATGGAGGCGCAGCAGGCCCTGCAGGCCAGGGGCATATAGTTGGCCCTTACGACAATCGCAGCTCAACCAACAGTCCAGCAGCCGAAGACATCTTGGATAGAGCAGTTCCAGAAGATGAGCCCCAGAGACTTCCTGGGGACGGAGAGGATTTTATATGCTGACGAGTGGATCGAGCATATAGAGGAGATCTTTCGCCTGGCCCGGATACCGACAGATCTCCAGATAGAGGCAGCAGCTAGCCGGATGCGAGATCTTGCTCGCACCTGGTATCAGTCAGACCCCAGGATGGGGGTAGCTGGACAGACCTGGGCGGAGTTCAAGGGCTTCTTCAAGAAGAAGTTCTATCCAGATATAGCGCTTCGAGCCTTGGAGTCGCAGTTTGAGAGCTTAGTTCAGGGGAGCCTGTCAGTAGAGGAGTACGCTGGGGAGTTCGGCCGCCTCGACAGATTCGTAGATGGCTTCAGCGAGACGGAGATGGCCCAGAGGTTCCGAAAGGGTCTCGTCAAGGAAGTCAAGTCCTTTACAAAGGGCAACAGGGATACCACTTTCGAGGAGATTTTGACGGGAGCTTTATTAGCTGAGGACAATCTTGAGCTGAAGCTCAAGAGGGGTCAAGACACTGTCGGAGCCAGTAGCAGCGGAGGCCAGGCCAAGAGGCCTCACATACAGATTCAGCAGCAGTATCAGCAGCCGATGGTCCACTTCCAGTAGCAGCAGAGGCCTGTTCAACATCAGGGACGTAGACAGGTACTGTATCAGCAGGCACCCAGGTAGCAGCAGAACACTGTAGACAACTTCTGCAAGAAGCAAGGCCATGGGTGGGACGACTGTAGAAAGAGGCTGGGCATGTGTTTACTTTGCGGTTCAGCGAAGCATCAGTGTAGAGAGTATCTCAAGAACCCGACACCATTGGCTCAGGTAGCACCAGGAGCTAGGGCTCCGACAGGACAGCAGAGGGGACCACCATTGCAGACTCAGCAACAGAGGTTCGTACAGCATCAGCAGCAGGCCAGGGGAGGCCAGCCAGGGCGAGCTTTCGCCACGGCAGACGAGGATGCTCAGGCCGTTAGAGATCTAGTTGCAGGTTCCGTTCTTTTGATTCAAATTTTATAATTACTGCCTTGAAAATTCGATTCCCTCTGTTCCTGGTTGATTTATCAACTTTGTTCTGTTGTTCATGTGTTATGTTTGATTTTCTTCTGAGATGAATCATATGGGCTAGGTCACCTCAGTTATGGGATCTAGAATCTTCGATGGTCGTGTTTAGCTGGCATAGTGAGGACATATAGTCAGATTTAGGACGTATTTCTCGAGTGTGGGAATTTAAGGTTTTCGCTGCCAAGCATGCGGCAATGCAAAAATTTTAAATACCATAATTCTAGAGGTATGTGCCTTAGTCAAGGACTCTGTGATTATCGTAGCCTTGCTCACTAGCACGACGAAGATTCTGAGTATCATGATTTTGGACAGACGCATATGATTATCTGACGGTATGTTTGAGACTTTGATTGTGGGGTGTTTGACCTAGAAGGACTACTACCATTTTAATTTCGAGGACAAAATTTTTCTAAGGTGGGTAGACTTGTAACACCCACTTTCTAAAATGAGGATAATTTTGAAATTTTATATTTTAATTTATCTAATTATGATATTTAAATAATAATATGTTTTTTAGTGAGCTTTAATCATTTTAAAACTATTTAAAATTATGACTTGTGATTGGTGTCTTGCTAGTGTAACCCTAGAGCCTAGCCATGTGATTAGGGTATTTCATTTATCATTTCTAGCTTGAGGGTATTTTAGTCATTTTTGAAATTTTAGGATTTATTTGGTATTATTTTGTATTAATTAGAATTATTGGAATTTAGGTGATTTTTAGTATAATTTAATGTGCTATTCTTGACTTTGACTCAGGATGACTTAGGAGACAGTCCTAGAAGCTAACCCTAGTCATGACTACTTGGTTAGAGTATGAAATCCTAGTTTGACCTAAGTTAGTCATGTAGGAGTCAAGACTTGAATAGAAGGCTTAGTGATTTGGTTAATAGGATTGATACTTAGAAATTGGTTCAATGACTAGTGCAAATAGATCCATAGCCTATTAGACTCAACCCTAACCCTAACTATCACTTTATGACCAGCCACCTAGGGCTATTCCCTCCATAAATAATCTCTTCATTTATTGTTCTTGCCTCTTTATTGAGATTTCAACATTTTGGAGAAGGAGGTAATGTCATTTCTTCCCCAATCCCTAGATTCTTTATTTTAATTCCTTTTCCACTCTAGTCTTTTGCATTAGTTCCTAATTCATCTCTATTTCATATCCATGGAGAGAAATCTCAGGTTTGGACCAATTTGGAGCACTTGGCCATCAAGAAGAAACCCCCTTTTTTGAAGCTTTTTCATGCAAATTGCACATATAGGTAAATCCCTATTCCCGCCATCAAATTTTGTTTTCTTTGTATGGATAGGAAGCCCTAGGTGTCCCCTAGCCGTAGGTATTATATTTGTGTCAAGTCGTGTCCATTTCGTGTCCGTATCGAACACATATCAGTCCTAGAACCTAGGTGTTTGTTAAAATGCTTCTTAGGAATTTATTTTCGAATTTTGAAATTCTAATTACATAGATCTGTAGCTCTTCATGTGTGTATTAACTTTTGTGAAGGGTGTTTGGTGTTTCGTGTTGGTTTGTGTCGTGTTTTTGGCCTTGGACATGCTGCACGAGCCACACGCCTGTGTCCTGCCTATCGGGGTCCATATCTCGTGACACAGGACACTTCAGGACACAATTTTTTGTGGAAAGCAGGGGCAATGTCTGACATCATGCTCCCAAAATTTGGGAGCAGATGGTTGAGTACACGCGGCACAATCGCGCACGCACTGACATGCGCTGTCACGTACTGGCGGCTGAAACACGCACAGACACGCACACCACACAAGTTCGTGTCCACTGTAGACACGTATTGGATACATATCAGGACCCTAGACACTTAGCCCTATCCTAGGCGAACCTATAGGCATAGGCACGTGACCTAATTCGTGTCGTGCCGTGTCCACGAATGATGTGCAAGCGTGCACGATGATTGTGTGCACAGTTTGTGTCTGTATTTGTGTGTTGTGATTGGACACGATTTGTGTCATGTTTTTGGACACAAAATGACTCTCAGGACACCTACATATGCTACACTAATTACCAACTCTCTATTTGTAATTTTGATGTTTAAATTGATTTCGAATCCATTAATTTCCTAAAACCTGATATGCGCTGATACCACTTCACTAAATTTGATTTTTTGGTTTTAAATTGTTTTTAACTGTTTTTATGATGATTACTGTTAGAATTAGTTCACTTACACATGTAATAGTATACTGCAATGTTGAGTCATGGGTTGGTGTGAGGAAAAACAGGGAATTGGGATTTCGAAATAGGATGAACTGTCATTTTGGTTTCATTGCTGAGTTCACCAAGTTAATCTGAGACTATTTTATATGTTAATCTGAGATTTGATATTGGATCCTAATGTTAGGTTATTTCAGAGCTTGATACTTGGATGATTAAGCTGAGTAATATGTTAGTTCATTTGGTTCATGCTAGGTTTATTCAGTGGAATGTAGGCACACTGTCATATTGCCAAATACCTGAGACACACATCCATATTGGTTCACATGATACACTACTGAACATACATCCTATATCTATGTGTCACACACATTCTTTACTGGAAACTGAGCTACCAAGTTAATCTGAGACACTTACACCATGTTGACACATTGAACCCCCTTTCACATGTTCTTGGACCTACACTAGATGCTAACATAAATTAGTATACACGATGCATTCCTTAGAATTCCTGACATTCATTCATGTCCTAATGTCCTAATGAGACCTAGCATGACATAAACTAAGCATTCATACAACTGAATTGAACTATCGTTTTGTTACAGAAACCTGAGAACACAATATCCTATAGCCCATGTACCCATGCCACACACACACACTCTATTCTATAATTCCTGTCACTAAGATTCCTGAAATCATATGACACTATACACACATGAGACACATAGCCTATCCACATACACCCCCACCTAATGGATACACACACAGGTACACCAAAACCATACTCACACACATTCTACACACATGACACTTTACACACACACTCTATTCTAGTTATTTCCCTGTCACACATACACACACACACACACACATATGCCTAGTTCCCCTCTCTACCTCTATGTATATTTATATATATATATATATAATGTGGGTAAATAGATAAATATAAATGTGAATGTGTAATATGATAATGTAAGGTGATAGGGTAAATTGAATTCAATATCGCATTGCCTATATGAATGTGACCTATGTAATGTGAGTGTAATTTATATAGCCTAATGTGATATGTGTAAGGTAATGCAATTATTGCATTTGCCTATGTGTATGGCATGAAAACACCTGTGTTTGTGTGTGGTAGACTAGTATGATTTGGTGATGGTGTGTGCTTGATTATGATAGTTGGTTAGACCTAGATGGCCTTGTTAAGCCTAGGTTTGACCTTGTTTGACCTTGATTGACCTAACTAGACTAGAGTTGACCTAGTTTGACTGTCAGGGTTGACTAGAGTTGACCAAAGGTTGACTTTAGCCTAGATTGAACCTAAACATCATGTAGATGCATTATAGCAGTCTATTTTATTATTTTAGACATGTAGGGACTTGTACTATTCTATAGGAGACAGACACCACTCCTCGGACAGTAGATACTCTTCAGATACTCAGGATACATGAGAGTACATTCTCTGACCGTTTTATACTTGTCTGGATTTACATTCTTGCTCTAGATTACTGTACTTGATGCTGACACGATTGTTATCACGGATTGGTACTATATGGATCTTCTTTTGAGATGTTATTCCCTTGTATTCACTAAATACATATTGGGATGTGCCTTTTACTTATATATTGTATTTATTGAATACCCTTATCCTTGTATACTCGTTGTGCATATTGTACTTTCATTATCACATGAGTCCCATGGATAGACCATTGTACAACTATTGTATAACAATGTACATCTATTGTATAACATTGTACACTATTGTATAAGATAACGTAACTGGAGTGGATCCTTGTGTATTAATTGGGGAGGGGGAGTAGAATTGGTTATGTAATCAAATCCTATTGTACAATATTGTATAACTATTGTATATGTCCATTGTGCACTCACGTACAAAGGAGTTACCATTACATTGTCCTAAACCGTTTACATAACCATATTGTACTCTAAATTACATATTGCTTACAGTTCTTACTTATCATATATAGATATTTCCTATTATCAAATCTCTGATGTTTTTCTTATATATTCTTCTTTCATCGTTTCCTGTATCTTACTCTATTGCATGATTTCTCTTTCCTAACTTGATATGAACTATGTGAGATGTATTGTGCTTGCTCCTGTCCTGACTGGACCTGTTGAAAATATTACAGAGGATGAGGATGAGGCCTGCGTAGACACCTACTATAGGACAGCTATAGACAACACTTGTGACTTGGACCCACTTGCAGAAGAGGATCTACCACCTGTGGTTTAGACTGCTAGCTTAGACTCTTACCTGTCTTTCTCATTGATACATTATTATATATATTGGGAGTTGTTTTATTTGGATGTTTGTGGAGATGTTATCATAGACACTTAGTCCTTATCTGGATTGTACCTCTGTGGATTTTCTTCTGTTCATATCTATCTATCTATCTATCTATCTGTTATCGTATTCTACCTCAGATGTGATTGAGACTGTATTTGTTGTGTCACCTCCATTTGGAGTGTATATACTCTACTAGTACCTTATATTTTTAGATGATTGACCTAGGACAGCGTTCTACCGCCGATACTACGGCGTAGGATGGACGTACCCACTTCTCGTGCCCTTACTCTAGGGTGCGGGTCATGACATTACCGAGTGGCCTCCCTTGATCCCAGACATATCTGTCTTCACCTATCATCCGATTCAGACCACAGGACCGTCTGGTCCAAAGGCACTTGCAGGATTGATTCCCACCAGATGAAGATCATCAAGTGGTCAGCAGGCTTTAGCACCAAAGAAGACTCGACGAAGGTCGGCGCCTGGGTAACCCTGCCTAATCTACCCCTCATTTGCTTTGACCGAGCGGCTCTTAGGCGTATTGGCAACTCCTTCGGAACGTATGTGGCCTCAGCCCCTGAGACCAACAACCTTTCTAAGGCTCACTATGCAAAATCTGTGTGGAACTCGACCTCACATCCGAACCACCCAATTTTATTACTATCGAACTTGGCAACCAGACCCACACCCAATAAATCCTCTACGACAACCGCATTATGTTCTGTAACCACTGCCATTTAAGAGGTCACCTCATAAAGCACTGCCACCGTCTTCATCCTGAGCTAAAGAAGAAACCCCACCGGAACTACAACGTGTCTACAGAGGGGAGGATACACAAACCACCCCTTCAACCACGTCCGAACTCGCACACTCGATTTGGCTCCAGTTCCAACAAGACAGATAAGAGCGGACCCTCCAACACAGCATTGATCCCCTTCAACACCCAAGCTCTCACCCTCTCTAACCAATTCGACGCTATATATTCGGGGACGTGGAATCCCCATCGGAGACAGCTCTCTCCTAAGTCGACTGCACGCTCACCAAGATACACCCCAACCTGGAGGACGTAGAAGCGTTCACCGACACCATCGATACTGATCATCAACTCAACATCGAAGACTCTGTAGAAGAAGCTCTAGCAATTCTGTGGCCAGAACAAGTTCGGAGAGGAATACTGGTCCAAGCCGCAAGTTATCCTCTCCAACAAACTATTCTTCAGATTAGAAGCACCAGTGTTTCCATAGTCATTTCCCCTAAGAATCCTATTCTGGACTCCGCCGGGGAATCGGTCAGTCCTCCTCCAGACCCACAGGAGCAATCAAGCAGCGACCATCCCACCTCAACAAAGGCAGGAGTAGCAACCTCAAGCGGGGCCAAGGTAAACCAAGGACCCACTGAAACCACAACCATCCAAACCAGATCCATAGCCAAGCGGAACAAAACACCCTTCCACAACGTCCTTAATGCTTAACATCCTATCCGGGAATGTTCGCGGGCTGGCGAACAAACCTACATTAAGGAGAATAACCAGTCTTCGAAAAATGCACAAGATCGATATCCTCATTATTTTAGAACCCAAAATCCCCCCAAAAGATTAAAATCTATCCATCTGCAGCTGGGCCTCCCCACGGCCATAGCAGGCAGACACGATATTTGGATCCTATGCACGAAGGACGTCAAAATCGGAGTCATACAGGACTCCTGGCAGGCCCTCTCATGCTGGTTTGAACACCCCACACTACTAGATCCTGCCATCCTATCCGCGGTCCATGGCAACTGTGATATAGCAGAGCAGAAACACCTCTGGAATGACCACCTTGACATCCACCTCCACCACATCAACTCTCCTTGGCTTTGCATTGGGGACTTTAATGCGATTACCTACAGAGAAGAGAAAACCGAGGGCCGGCCCCCTCCCATCTCGGCCATGCAAGACTTCAACAACTTCATCTTCAATGCCCATCTAGACTATCAACAGTTCACCGATAATGCCTTCACCTAGTGCAACATGCAGGATGCAGACCATCGTCAATATTCCTGGCTGGACTGGGCCCTCGCGAATGCAGTATGACACGGAATGAGGATCACTACCAACCTGTCACATCTCAACTCCTCAGAATCAGACCACGCACCTCTGCTGGTTGAAATTAAAAAATACTCACTCATTCAAAAAGAACTTCCAATTCCTCGACTTCTGGACCGAGCACCCATAATTTTTGGGCATCATCGCGGAGGCGTGGAATCGAGGGGACTCTACTAATCCCCTCTCCTGGGTGAGCAACAAGCTCAAGGCTATGAGGAAAGCCCTGTCCAATTGGAGCAAACTTGCCTACGGGGACATTTTTTAAGCAGTTCGGGTTGCAGAGGACGACGTCACCCGAGCCGAAGCCGTATTCGCCACGGACCGCTCGTTAGCGGCCATGAGAGCCCTGAACATCACCAAGACTATTCTCAAATTCAGGCTCAAAGTGGAGACTGATTTCTGGAAGCAGAAAGCGAGGTTGAAATAGGATAACGAGGGGGATAAAAACTTGAAGTATTTTTATGCCTGTATTAACGACCGCAGACAGAATTTATCGATTCACCATACAGTTGACGACAACGGGAACATCATTACCGACAAAAGGAGCATCCAAGCGGCTGCCACAGATTTCTATTCCAAATTATTCTCCAAAGAGACGGTTCACAAAGATAGACCCTTCCTTGATCAAATCTCTCTCCTCATTAATGAAACCGACAACGTCCAGTTGGAACATCCCCCTACAGCCTAGGAAGTTAAAAAAGCTGTGTGAGATCTGAACGAGCACAGCGCTCCTGGACCGGACGACTTTTTGGGGGTATTCTTTTGTACCTGCTGGGATATTATCAAGCAGGACATCACCGAAGAGGCTATTGCATTCTTCAAAGGTGCTATATATCCCAAAGCCATTTCTAGCGCCAAGCTGATCCTTATTTCGAAAAAAGATAACCCGAAGTCCTTTTGCGACTTTCGCCCCATCAGTCTTTGCACCTTCACCAACAAGATTATCACAACTAGAATGCCAAAAATTCTCCCCAAGATCATTTCTGAGGAGCAAAGCGAGTTTGTTCGTGGAAGGAATATCCAGGACAATATTATGCTGGCCCAAGAGTTAATCACGTGCATGAAATTTCCAGTTAGAGGGGGCAACATCGCTATCAAAATCGACATGGAGAAAGCTTATGACAGACTAGATTGGTAACTCATGATCTGGGTTTTCAGAGCATTCAGATTCTTGGAAACTTGGACCAATATCGTGTGGAGATCCATCAGCAACTCGTGGTTCTCCACGGTAATCAACGACCAAGTCGAGGGGTTTTTCAAATCCAATAGTGGGGTTAGACAGGGCGACCCTCTATCTTCTACTGTCTTCATCATAGCTGCAGATGTCCTGAGTAGGAACCTTAACAACATGGTCAACACCCCTAACTTCTAGCACTATCAC
>JANAVB010029815.1:14195224-14355224 GCA_029216955.1 Iris pallida | reverse complement strand
ATGAATTGACATGACAAGACATGACAAGCAAGCCTGTTGGAAACTATTGAATGTTGTTGCGACGGCTAGCATGACATGACAAGAATGAATGGCCTGGACACCGTGGACGATTATGTTTGTATAAATAAACAAATACTGTCTTACATCATTTCTAGGGTAGGGACCCCTGAGTACCACGGTCAGGGTACCTACTAAAATTGACTAAGGCTAATAACTAGAATAACCCAGTAGTCATAAAAAGATTTTCCAGCTACAGGCAATCCCGTTATCTGGGCACGGAAGTGGACTTGTAGCCTGCCGACGAATAGGGCACATTTCCAGCACACTGTCATGTGTTGTACCCTTCATGAACGGATATTCGACCTGGATAACTTGGATGGTCTGCAGGGCTTGTGGCTGATCGAATAATCTTATTGCATCTTGCTAGTAACTAGGCCTGTGATAACCCTAGTTAGTTGAGTATCAAGCCGTACTCATTGCTTGGCCGTGATTGATTGGATGGAGTCTAACCCAGTCTAGTCTTGTCCTGATCCTGTACAAGATGTAACATGACCTGATTGCTTGTGCTTTATTTTATCGATTAATGGTAGAAAATCAAGTTCCGTTCAGATGAAGGGTTACAACCCCGGTCCTTGATTGGTTTAAGGGTTGTAACCTGGCCATCTGAATAGTCCCATGGTTATATCATCGTATATCATCATGATTTTCTATATTTCTAGTCTTTTATTATATAATTATGTTTGTGCTAATTGCTGGTTTTAGTTCTTAAGTGAAGCCTCCATTGTGGCACTTGCTCTTTCTGGGATCTGATCCAGCTGGTTTTGTATGGCCAGATACTGGAATAGCTCCAGAAGATCTCCCTACCTTCCAGCCAGATGGTGAGCACCAGGTGTAACCCTGGCAACGAATGGGTTTTATTTTTCTCTCCCACTCTATTATAAAAATATTTATTTAAGGAGTTTAGCCGACGAGCACGTGTTAGCTCGATTGCACTTTATTTACTGTCTGCCTAAGGGCTGTAGCATGATTAACAAATCCTAGGGTTGATCATGTATGACAGAAACTCTTGCTAGTCTTCACATTTTGTATGACTAGCTTCATGATCATCCAAATATGTAATGTATGGGACACCTTACTATTGTATATTTGATGCTCTAACATCTTGTAACTGCTACTACTTGCTTGAGATTGAGACAATAGGATTGTTCATGACCATAAGAGACTGATGGCTTGTAGTTAAACCCACATGTATCTAGACAGCCGTGACCATAAGCGAGGTGGATTCTATTTCAATATACGTAGCTGGCTACGTATGCCCCCGCTCTCCAGTATTCTGGTTCTGGAGCGTTACATCGTTTAAGTGGTAGCCCATGCAAGTCTTGTGAATCAAGATATATGAGGGTTTACCAAATAGATGTCGCAATCAGCACTCGCCTTTGATCTCTGCTCGTATCCTCTAAATCTCTGAAATCTTGACCTGACTACCTGCTTGTGTCTTTGATCTTTCCTGGTCCTTCCTTATTGTTCCCTGTGTCGTCTTCTTCAGCGGTATTGTTCCTGGTCCTACCGATCGGCAAGTCGGAGCACCTTCCGTGGGCCAGCAGCAACCTGGAGATCAAGTCCAGCATTCAGGTGTAGCCTCCAGAGTCATACCTACTAGGGGTCAAGAGCCACCAGTTCAGCCAGTCCAGCCTGCAGAGCCTGATAATGGCACCTTGGTGGGTCTCATTAGGACGTTGCTAGCATCTCAAGATCGTCAGGGCGATACCCTGCACCAGGCAGTACAAGATGCTTTGAATAGAGGCGGTCATCAAGGGAACCAGGCAGCCAACAACTTCAAGCGTTTGAACCCTCCCCTCTTCGACGGCAGTGAGGATGCGATTACCGCAGATGCTTGGCTGCAGAATACAGAAGTGATTTTAGAAGCGGCGACGATGCCCAAAAATGAGAAGGTGTCGGTAGTACGCCTACATTTATTGGATCTTGCCTGCAGCTGGTGGGCAGCGCAGGCCATTGGATTAGTAGCACCTATTGTATGGACAGTATTTCATGAGAGATTCCAGACCAAGTACTTCGATTCTATAGCTCGGTATGATCTACAGACGAGGTTCACCAATCTGAAGCAGATGGGCAGGTTGGTCGACGGATATGAGGCCGAGTTTTCGAGGCTTAGTCAGTTTGCTCCCACCTTGGCAGCGACCGAGTTCGACGGAGCCCAGCGGTTCCAGCAAGGACTCCACCTGGAGATTTTATTGGCAGTAGAGTAGTTTGAGCATCAGACTTTTGATGCGATATTGAGAGTAGCCAGGAGGCACAAGTATACCTCCCAGAGGATCGTAGACTGGACCGGAGGTCGGAAGCGATCTCATGGCCACATGAATCAGTCTTCGACACTAGCCCCGACAGCTAGGGCTTTGACAATTGGAACTCCGAGGTGGGCGGCCTCAGTGACGTCGGTTCAACATTCAACCCCGACGAACTCTCAGCAGCAGAAACAGAAGCAGAAGCACTCTTCCGCAGTAGGATGTTCACATTATGGGAAGCCAGGACATGTGGTGGCAGAATGTTGCAGAGCACAGGGATTGTGCTTGGTTTGTGGAGCACCGGACTACAGGGTTGGAAACTGTCCGAACAGGGGGAGTTCCTCTTCTTCGACCTTTTTCAGTCCTTCGGTGAGAGGACCAGTACCAGTAACAGTTTTCGAGGTCCTTGCCACCTCAGTCCCAAGTATTCTAGCAGCAAAACCCCCAGTAGTATGCACAAGCCCAAGCCCTGATTCAGAGCAGATATAAAGGTTTTCAGCAGAGGGGACCCGTACCCAAAGGACATGGTCAAGCGATGGCGATGACTGTAGAAGAAGGATTAGCACCAGATGAGGTAGTGGCAGGTACTATTCTCATCAACTCCTCTCCAGCATCATTATTATTTGATTTCGGTGCATTGCATTCATTCATGTCTGCACGATTCACGACACAGATAGGACTGGAGCCCGAGTCTTTATCAGTAAGGCTCAATATACTTACTGGTAATGGTCTTGTGGGAGTAGATAGAGTATTTTCCTTGTGTCGGATCGTGGTTAGCGGTAGAGAGTTCTCCACTAGATTGATAGAGTTCCCGATGGCCGATTATGATATGGTCTTAGGGATGGATTGGTTAAGGAACCAGTATGCTATGATAGATTGCCATGTTGGCAGGGTTGTTTTTAGCATTCCAAGAGAGCCAGAGTTTTCCTTTTCCCGAGGCGAAGTTGAACCTTCCACTCGAGTATTGCGGATGGCAGTAGCAGCAGTACAGTTACCCTAGATAGTCAAGGAGTTTTCATATGTTTTTTCAGAGGAGCTTCCAGGAATGCCGCCAGAGCGAGAGATCGATTTTACTATCGACTTGATCCCAGGGACAGCCCCAGTATCGGAGAGAGTCTACAGGATGGCACCGTCAGAGTTGGAGATATTTTATAAGATGATTGAAGAACTCAGGACCAAGGGATTTATTCGTACAAATGGATCACCTTGGGGAGCCCCGATGCTTTTTGTGAAAAAGAAGGATGGTACGTCCAGATTATGTATAGATTATCGTTCCTTGAACTCAGTGACAATGAAGAACAGATACCCTCTTCCGAGGATAGATGACTTGTTTAATCAACTCAATGGGGCAGAAGTATTCTCGAAGATCGACTTGCGGTCAGGATACCATCAGGTCAGAGTCATAGAGCAGGACATCTCGAAGACAGCTTTCAGATCTAGATATGGACATTGGGAGTTCTTTGTTATACCATTTGGTGTAACCAATGTGCCAGCTATATTCATGGACCTCATGAATCGCATTTTTATGCCATAGTTGGATCATTTCGTGATTGTGTTTATAGATGATATCCTGGTCTACAGTAAGAGTGAAGCGGAGCATGAGCAGCATCTCAGAATTATCCTCCAGATTCTTCGAGAGCACCAGTAGTACGCGAAGTTCAGTAAATACGAGTTCTGGCTCGATCGCATTTCGTACTTGGGTCATATTATTACCAGAGGTAGAGTAGAAGTGGATCCCTAAAAGATAGTGGCCATTGAGACATGGCCAGTACCCAGTACAGTGGCAGAAGTTCGTAGCTTTCTTGGCTTGGCCGGCAACTACCGGCAATTTGTTTCAGATTTTGCTCGAATTTCAGCACCTATGACCCAGTTGACCCGCAAGGATGTGCAATTTTCCTGGACAGCAGAATGTCAGGATTCTTTTGAGAAGTTGAAGCGAGACTTCATGACTGCACCCATTCTCACACTTTCAGATGGGACCGGAGGATTTTTAGTATATTGTGATACTTCAGGCAGAGGTTTAGGATGTGTTTTGATGCAGCATGGGAAGGTAATAGCTTATGTGTCACGTCAACTTCGTGATCATGAAAAGAATTACCCGACCCATGACTTGGAATTGGCAGTAGTAGTATTTGCACTTAAGCTTTAGAACACTACTTGTATGGAGATAGGGTGAAGATTTTTACCGACCACAAGAGCCTGAAGTATGTATTCACCCAAAAGGATCTCAACATGCGTCAGAGAAGGTGGCTAGATCTACTTGTGGATTATGATGTCAACCTAAAATACCACCCAGGGAAGGCCAATGTAGTAGCAGATGCGTTGAGCAGGAGAGCCGGTGTTTATTTCCTTACAACGCAGCCAGAGTTATTGGCAGATCTTCAGAAGATGGATATAGAAGTGGTCCTTCCTACCAGTGTGATATTGATGGCCAGTCTGCAAGTTCAGTCCAGTATAGTTGAGAGGATCAAGTTAGCTCAGTCAACAGATTCTAAGCATCAGCGGCTTAGGGAAGAATGTGTAGCAGGGCAAAGACCAGAGTTATGTATCCATGAGAATGGTACACTTCGGCATGGAAGGCATCTTTATGTACCGAATGGAGATATCAGACAGGAGATCATGGCAGAAGCTCATAGTTCTCAGTATTCCATTCATCCCTGGGCACGAAGATGTACCGTGATATCCGTCAGCACTTTTGGTGGAATGGCTTGAAGAGGAAGATAGCCCAGTTTGTCTCTCGGTGTTTGGTTTGCCAATAAGTTAAAGCTGAGCATCAGAGACCGGCTGGACTTCTTCAGCTCTTGCCGGTTCCAGAATGGAAGTGGGAGCATATAACCATGGATTTCGTGACTGTATGACGTAGGTTCCCGGCCGGTAGAGATACTATTTGGGTTATTACAGACAGGCTCAAGAAGGTGGCTCACTTTCTTCCGTTCAGAGTTGGTCAGTCGACGGCTCAGCTAGCAGAGATGTACCTCAGGAAGATTGTCAAATTTTATGGTATACCAGTCAGTATCACCTCGGACAGAGATTCAAGATTTACGTCGCACTTTTGGAACAGTCTGGAAGAGAGTTTGGGAACTCACCTCTAGTTCAGCTCAATTTATCATCCGCAGACAGTTGGTCAGTCAGAGCGTACCATACCAACCTTGGAAGATATGTTGAGATCTTGTACACTCGACTTCGGTGGTTCGTGGGAGGATCACCTGCACCTGGTGGAGTTCTCGTACAACAACAGTTTCCAAGCCAGTATCCAGATGGCACCGTTCGAGGCACTGTATGGTAGGAAGTACAGATTCCCGCTAGCATGGGATGATATTGGAGAAAGGCAGATGCTCGGTCCGAAAATGATTACTCAGATAGTTGAGGTGGTCAAAAGAATCAGAGATCATCTTTGAGTTGTACAAGATCGCCAGCATCATTGGGCCTATTCTCATCGGCGTTCCCTTGAATTTTTTTTCGGCGACCATGTATTCCTTAGAATCTCGTCTAACCGTGGCGTCATTTGTTTTGGCATACGAGAAAAGCTTATTCCTAGGTATATAGGGTCGTTCGATATCCTCGAGCGAGTAGGAGATATGTCCTATCGTCTCACTCTCTCGCCATCGTTGGGTGATGTGCATAATGTCTTTCATATATCACAATTGCGACGGTATATCCCGAATCCGAGTCTTGTACTTGATCATTCGGAATTAGATGTTCGTACCAAACTTTCGTATGAGGAGAGACCCGTATCCATATTGGACCAAAGAGAGAAGATACTCAAGAACAAGACTATCAAGCTAGTCCGTGTTGCTTGGGGTCATCACTCTTTGGGTGAGTCAACGTGGGATCGTGAGGATGACATCCGATCGCGATATCCCGACCTGTTTGACTCGTGAGGTATAATGTCTTCTTTATGCCTCATACCTTCGATTCCTTGCTTGCATAATTGATTGTTTGATTGATTGCTAAGTATAGCTCACCCTTGCCTCTCTAGTCTCTTAATTAAATTCCAATGACGGAATTCTTTTAAGGTGGGTAGAGTTGTAATGCCCGTAGTATTACATATTTTGGTATACGTGTACGGAGTCCCGATCCATAATTAGACTTATCTTGCTTAGCTTGATCCTGGTTTAATCTTGCCTTATTTTATTTTGGGTTCATCCTGGTTCGACTTGTCTTGACTGGCTAGTCTTAGGTTTTGCATTGGCATGGATTAGTCAGCATTTTCTGGTTTATGTGGTTTATCCTGGCCTTGGCTTGCATTGGGTTCGGTTGGGTTCGGCTTGGTTGGGCTCGGTTTGGGTTGATATGCGAACCCCTACCTACCACCATCCCTCATTTATTAAACCAATAACCATTCTCTCTCCTCATTTATTACCCATTTACTACTTTTTTTCTTCTTTCTCATTTCTTCTCCATCGAGCACCACCGTAGGCAAGTGCAACTTGCTTCATAGAGGAACTCAAGTTTTATTATTCCATTGTCTTCCTCACGAGATTCTAAGACACTTTAGTCTTAGCATTTTTAGTTTTTTTGGTTCATTCCATGTAGATCTAAGTTTGTTGTATTCTTAGATTTCTTGGTTTGATCTACTAAACTGGCTTATTTTTGAAAACTAAGAGTTCTATGTAGAAGGCATTCTGATGTTACGCAAGTTTGGTTTTGAAATGGTTGGATTTCATCGAGTCTTGACCGAGATGGGACTTTCTTGAGCTCTTGAGATTTTACGCCTGCTTGTCTCGGCCTTGGAGAGAAGATAAAGTTTTACGCACACGTCCTTACATGCTAGCGTAGTATTTAGTCTTTACGTACACGTTTTACGTATCAGCGTATCATTTACCCTCTTTACGCAAATATTTTAATGTGATGGCGTAGTGTTTCCCCTTTTACGTACACGTTTTAAACGTACTAGCATAGTATCCCCTTACGCACACGCATTATGTGCCAGCGTAATCCTTTCTACGCAGAGTTCACTTGAACTCTACGCGGGGGCCACTCTCGCTCGCGTAGAGTCGTGCTCGCGTAGACTCTCTCTCGCTCACGTAGAGCCTTTCGTGCGTAGAGTTTCATTTGGGTGCTCGTGCGCGTAAAGTTTCGCTTGCATAGGGAGCTTACTAGCGTAGAGCCTTGCCCGCGTAGAGTTTCCCTCTCTCGTAGGGCTCCCGCTCGCGTAGAAGCGGTCTTTCCTTGGTCTTGCTCGCGTAAAGCCATTTTTTTGGGGCCTCTTGGCCTAGCGTAGAGGTTTGCTAGCGTAGAGTCTTGAGCTCCCTTTTGCGTACCCGATTGTCCTTATGTCCTTGCACTTTTTCATGAACTTGATTATCACGAATTGATTGACACGACTGGACTGATAATTGTACATGGCACGGTATAACAAGTGAATTAACGTGACAAGACATGACAAAAAAGCCTGATGGGAACTATTGAATGTTGTTGCGACGGCTAGCATGACATGACAAGAATGAATGGCCTGGACACGGTGGACGATTGTGTTTGTATAAATGAACCAATATTGTCTCGCATCATATCTAGGGCGGGGACCCCTGAGTACCATGGTCAGGGGTACCTAGTAAAATTGACTAAGGATAATAACTAGAATAACCCAGTAGTCATGAAGAGATTTTCCAGCTACAGGCAATTCCGTTATCTGGGCGCACAAGTGGATTTGTAGCCTGCCAACGAGCAGGGCATATTTCCAGCACACTGTCATGTGTTGCACCCTTCATGAATGGATATTCGACCTGGATAACCTGGATGGTCTGTCGGGCTTGTGGCTGTTGGAATAATCTCATTGCACCTTGCTAGTAACTAGGCCTGTGATAACCCTAGTTAGTTAAGTATCAAGCCGTACTCATTGCTTGGCCGTGATTGATTGGATGGAGTCTAGCCCAGTCTAGTCTTATCCTGATCTTGTACAAGATTGTAACATGACCTTATTGCTTGTGCTTTATTTTATCGATTAATGGTAGAAAACTAAGTTTCGTTCAGAAAAAGGGTTATAACCCCGGTCCTTGTTTGGTTTAAGGGTTGTAACCTGGCCATCTGAATAGTCCCATGGTTATCTCATCGTATATCGTCATGATTTTCTATATTTTTAGTCTTTTATTATATAATTATGTTTGTGCTAATTGCTGGTTTTTGTTCTTAAGTGAAGCTTCCTTTGTGGCACTTGCTCTTTCTGGGATCTGACCCAGCTGGTTTTGTCTGGCCAGATACCGAAGTAGCTCCAGAGGATCTCCCTACCTTCCAGCGAGATGGTGACCACCAGGCGTAACCCTGGAACCGAGTGAATTTTATTTTGCTCTCCCACTCTATTGTAAAAATATTTTTTTAAGGCGTTTAGCCGACGAGCACGTGTTAGCTCGATGCACTTTACTTACTGTCTGCCTGCGGGCTGTAGCATGATTAACAAATCCTAGGGTTGATCATGTATGACTGAAACTCTTGCTAGTCTTCACATTTTGTATGACTAGCTTCATGATCATCCAAATATGTAATGTATAGGACGTCTTACTATTGTATATTTGATGTTCTAACATCTTGTAACTGCTACTACTTGCTTGAGATTGAGACAATAGGCTTGTTCATGACCATAAGAGACTGATGGCTTGTAGTTAAACCCTCATGTATCTAGACAGCCGTGACCGTATAGCGAGGTGGATTCCATTTCAATATACGTAGCCGACTATGTATGCCCTCGCTCTCCAGTATTCTGGTTCTGGGGCGTTACAAGGACCGGCTAGGGCGGGAAGGACATCGAGGGGTCCGGAAGGAAGCTCACGAACATCGTTATGGGACGGAGGTCGAGGAGTCGGAGGCCTTTCACATTAAGACCCTCACCTCCTCCTTCAGAAGGTCTATTATATTCCTAATTTCTAGGGTTAGGGTTAGAGACCTGCACCTTCTCCCAAAAGTTCGACCTACCGCCTAAACTTTAAATTTCCTTTCTCTACCACTCCTCCTCATCTACCAACGAATCGACACTCTTCGATTGTGGTTGCCTTTTTCTAGAATAATCATTTCTGGAATTGCTCATGTCATCGATCTTTACTTTGAACTCGTTGGTTTCGTTCCTGAGGCTGAGGTCGAGTCGAAGAGGAAAAGGCTTCTTGTTGGTGATTCTGTCAATAAAGGCCGGAGGGGTTTGTTTAGGGTTCAGAGGGGTTTCTCGAGATGGATGGAGAGGGAAGTATAGGGAAGAGGAGGATGAGGAAGGGGAGAGGGCGGTGGTAGAGGCGGTAGGGTTTCTCGAAACAATGGCTTCCTTCCTCGAGTGGAAATTGGACCACTCCTCCAACCTTCTGTCGAACTATAACCTCCCTTCTCCTCTCAAGTTCTTCTCTTCCTTTGATAAAGACGACAACATAAGCCATCCTAAGTAAGCATCTTCTTCCACGTTGTCAATAATTTCCATCAGTGCGTGTTTTTTAGCTAAACGATATAAATCTGACTCTCATTCATATGCCTGAACGTTGAGGATTGGATATAAATCAGAATCATGTATAACCAATTTACCGTATCTTTTATTTACTGGGAACAAAGTTTCATGGACCCTCAGCAAAAAAAAAATTCTCTTCCTAGAGCTATATTTTCTCCCTTCTAACTTATTGATTTTTATGTTCTTCTTTAATTTATGATATATTGCTTCATATATTCATACTGATGTAGAAGCTCTCATCCAAACTAGTTATTAGTTTTGTCGGCTTCCTTAGTTGTGGTTGTTGCTTTTCGAGCTCAAAAATATACCTAAATGATTGCGACTTCTCATGTCGTTGTCCAGATCGAATTTGTCTGTTCATTTCTAGTTGCATAAACATTTTTCTTGTAATAGCAAGTCATTCTTGCCTTTTTACCAAATGTTGTATTATTATTTTGTGTTTTTTTCTTAGAGGGGACTTTATTGTGTAGGTTATACTTTGATGCTAATGTTCATGGGGAGAAGACTATTTTCACTTTGTTATATAATATGCCTTATTTATCGCTTTGCTTAGAAGGCAATTAGGAGACTTGGACGTCAATGACAAATACTATATACTGCAAAATAAGGACAAATATACCCATCTATATCTTTAAGTGTTCCTTAGTAAGTGGATAGTCCATGCAAGGATGCATAATGCTAAATGTACTCGTTGTGTCTTTACAGTTTCGTCGCTATGTTGCTATTGTTTGTGAATATGTTTCCTTTCCCAAGGTCTATGCATGTATTATTCAGTTATTATGATTTCCAGCTGCCAATTTTATGACAATGATTTACATTTATGACCATCTATATTTTTGGTTTACAATTGTTAGAAAAGCAAAGGCTGATAGACTTTGCAGAGGCACTTCGAAGTAAGCTCGACTATTTTGACGAATTGGAGAATGTAAGGTCCAATATCTAAGTTCATTTAGTAGTTGTCCTATACTGTTCTTTTTAGGTAAACCCATATTACAAACTTGTAATGTTTCTTTACAAGATTGTGAAACTTCAAATACCATACTTTTTAGCCAGTCATTAATGACCGTCCTTGTCCTATATGGATCAAGATCCTCTCCCATCTAATTGAACTTTGTCTGAGTTGTGATTTGAACCCGAAGCTCACCTCCCTTCCCTAATTAGTGCTACCACTTGACTACCCCTTTGGTAGATAGCGAAAGAACCATATTAGGCTAAAGAATAAGTTATCATTAGATATTTGTTTTAGCGGTGCTTCCAACCTAGCGCTAATTCTTATTTCTTTGATCTTACCCTGAATTGGGGACAACACTTGATTAATTTACCTTTATTATCTGATAGGTCTATATATTTATATAGCAAACACTTTCTTCCATTTTTATTATTGATAATGATGTTCCTATAAATGATTGTGTACATTTCTACCAATTTCTATTCTTCAAACATGAATATTGGGAGTGAAGAGTTCCTCCCTTTGTTGAACGGCTTGATGACTGCATTTTCTAGGATATTCTATCACATTTAGCTAGGCTTTTCTTCTTTATCAATTTGTAAAACTGTATGTTTGAGAAATTGCTAACTGTAATTGTATTTGTTTTCATTGGGGAAGCTTAGGTATGTTGAGAGCAACCCATACTATGCATAATCTGGTGTTCACTTGGTCAAGTTCAGGCAATTGCAGGTCTATAACATGATTGAACCATACATTCTATATACATATAAGCAATTTGTACTACTGAAGTGTTGGAATTCTCATGTGGTTGTTCTAAAATTTCTCTTGTTCTACAATCTCGAGCATTAGGTACGATCTGATGATTCCGATCTATGTCACAGGGCTCACTCATACGATAAGAAGTTAAAGAAAGCATCAAGTGTCACCCAGTGCAGATGGAGAGGAAGGGTTGCCCGAAAGGAACTTAGGATGCTTAAAATGGTCATTAATCTCACCACAAACTTTTATGTTTAAGGGGCTTATGCTGCTTCCATAGTACACTTTATCAATTTGAAGAAGATCTATCTATCGATCATTGTAAGAAAACTTCCAACATATTATGAGAGCATGCTATAATTAAAAAAAATCATGGATATAAGTTTCGTACTCCTATTCTCATGCATGTTGAACTTCTGTGAGATGCATGCTTGTTGAAGATATGACATAGAAAAAAGGAAATAAAAGGTGCAAGAAAGAACAAAATCTGCCATGTGAACAAAATCGGCAAAACAATAATAACATTGAAGGTAGGAGTTCAACTCTCTAGAATTTTACTCGCTTAAAACGGAAGCTAAACTCCAAAAGAACATAAAATTGATTTCCTTGTAGGAGTGCCCGACTTTTATCATATTGGTTAACCTGTAGATGATGTATCGATGCCCTCAGCTACTCGTTTTTTATGTTATCTGAGACAACCTTAAAAAGGATATCCAATGATTTTTGTCAAGATGTCCTCTACTTTCCCACTTTTCCTGACTTGGACCTGCATCCTCCAGGATGCAGGTGCCAGGACTTGCCATTATGTGGTTGGTGCCAAATGACGTCCCTCTGAGAAGTTATTGTTGATATAAAATTGTAATGCGAATTATTAAGTTTTTTTCTACAAAGTGCATCAGATAAGGAAAGATATGAACAGAAAAGATGAAAATCTAGTACTCGTAGTTTTTATCCTGTGTGGAAACAGAGGCCCACTACAACGGATATGGGATATAATAGCGTGCTTAGAACGCTGTAGAATGTCTATTATAGCATATTGCGTCCGCTATAAATGCCCCCGCTATAATAATCCCATGTAAAAGAACGCTATAAAAGTATAGCGTTCCAAAACGCTGTTGATGGTTTATAGCATTTAGGGCCGCTATAGAGCATGTATAGCATTTCGAAACGCTGTAAATGGGTTATAGCATTTGAGAACGCTATAGAGCTTTAATAGCATACATGAACGCTATTCATCAGTTGTAGCGTTCATGAACGCTATAGACATTTTATAGCACTGGAAAATGCTGTATAGGTTTTATAGCGTTTTAGAACGCTATAGCTTATTAATAACATTTGTTTACGCTATAAATATGTTATGGCGTTCCTGAACGCTGTTGAGTAATAATAGCGTTTCATTATATATATGCTATATATATGCATTTTTTTCCTGATATTATATTTGCAACAATAGCATGTCAGAATGCTATTGCAGAGTGAAAATTCTGTATTCGAAAATTTGCAGAATGCAGCCCACAGTTACACAAAATGCAGGTATTCAAATGTTTAAATGCGAATCAATCACAGAATCAAGTAGTACCAAACATATGTAGAACAACGAAGTAGTACCAAACATTCAAAATCCTTAATTTCTCCATGTAGAACAATAAAGTAGTACCAAACATTCAAAATCCTTAATTTCTCCAACAGAACAATGAAGTAGTACCAAACATATGTCCAAATATTAAACATTAATAGTGTATCAGCTACATATATCCCAAAATGTTGACTATCTAACATTTAGCTCCCTTCGAGCCTAGCCACAACCAAAACAACTCAGAAATCATCCTCTTCCTTCATCCAACCTACACAAATATACGGGAAAAACATTAGTGTTCCTTGTTAATAATAAGCAGCTGAATTTATGAGTTAGCTACCAAAAAAACTTGAAATAAAAAACCTCGACCAAACTTTAACATTGTATTGGTCACATATTTTCAAACTTTTTTTCCAGATTAGATTCAGACACAAGATAAAGACACTAGTGAAGTAAATGTGGCAAATAAAGAAAATGACATTATACCCATATATCAACTTGGAAGTGGGGACATCTGTAGTTGACTAAGAAAAGTGATATCATACATCAAAACTGAATATGGTATCATTTTATTCCAAATCATGCGGCTCAGTGTAACCCGCGAGATGTCAGTGTCATGGGCGACCAACCAAGGGGCAACCAAAATTAGTTCCGACCAGGACAAATCGACCTCAACTAGGACAACCCAAACTGATAACGCGTCACAATAAACAGAAATGGATCCTTCGAGACGGTAACAAATACTTGAAAATATCTTAAGCACAGAGTCCTCTACAGGAGTACTTTCTTCCTCCTTAAGGTTTAATTCTAAAGGTTAAACATCACACTCAATATAAACTTCCCTTCAATTTCTGGTCCCCAAGGGTGAATATGATACAAATACCGTGACATGCAATCTAATGGCAACCTCTGCACTTTTAATTTGGCTAGAAATTTATCACACAAATTGATACCCACACCAAACTCATCAGTAATAGAATGTACATCAATGGGGCTTTGTCATACTTAATCAACCAAAATGCAGCATTCCAAAATAAAATGAGAGTACACTCACGAAACAAAACATGTAAATAAACCACAAAACTAAATAAGATGGAAAATGGTGTAGTGTCCCTCTCCTAGCAGAGGCATTGTGTGGGGTTGCGACTTGAATAGCCATTTGGAATCAGATGATTGTAGGAGGATCATGTCGATATCGATTGATCGAGACAGTGAATTGGGACCATGTTTCTCAAACTTTTTCACTATTTGTTTTCATTGAATATTTTTTACTGTTGCTTTTGTTGGATGTCTATTCGTCGATATTTTTCGATGGATGGTTTTCATTATTTGCCTAGATCGATTTTCGCATGTATACCGAATTCTGAGAGAAAGAGAGAGAAAGAATATTGAACCTCCGGTACTGCATATGCTGGTGAACGCATAGAAGAGTCTTGATCAATGCGTAGGGGAAAAAAACTCCACAATTCTCCAATAGCGAATGGCTCTGATCCTTTTCTCATTTATCTCCATGCCATAACAAAAAAAAATCTCCTTTTTTTATGTCCTCCGATGAATGATACATTAACAAGAGAACCTAGATAAAAGAAAGTAACAATATTGTTTTTAGTTCGTTATATAAAACTATGGAATGTTATAACAAACAAATAAAATTGTAGAAAGAAAATTAGGACAATTGGGTCACTAGTTGTGTTAATCCTGGATTGGAATGTATAAAATTACGAACAATGGCTCAAGAACCATTGGGTCACTAGTTGTGTTTATTTCAAGTTGCTATTATCATGCATTATATATTTTATAGCTAAATTGTATATACATACATACATAGTCATGTACTATTTGTGCATAAAATTTTGTTCCCTCGAACTAGAAGTGCATCCTTATTTCAGCACACAACTATGTCTTGGCATAGACACCAGGAAAGATAAACTTGAATATCTTATATAAAAAAGCAGTCAACCAAGCAAATCCAATTTTTTTCCTGGAGAACACATTGCTTCATAATAATATGGGGAAAGAAGTTTTGAAGGACTTCTGTGACGATACATCAATTGAAAAGGTGACAGAATCATAACTTCTATTTCAAAACTCCAGTTTGATCTTAGAAACCAAATATATGCAGAAATAATACATTACCTCATACAAAATTACCTGTACTAGGAAAACTAACCAACACATTATTACAATTTAGAAGATGCAACCAGATTTTACAAAAAAAACCGACATAAATTACTTCCAGTCCAGCAGTTGTACCATTAAGTTATACAACAAAAAGAGTGACTACACTTATAAGATTTAGTAGTTAACTATCTGAGTCTGGAGAAATTCATATGGCAAATAACTAATCCCAAATATCATAGAGATAACTATCACAAGTTAACAAATATAAGCAAAATTATTTCAAGAAAGAACTTCTAGTTAATTAAAAGAAAAACGGTCGAAATAGAATGCTTAACTCAATGTTCTTTATTTATTATAGTTACTCTTCTGTTCAAGATGAAAATTTGCAAATACTTAAAACATGAAGATGGAGAGTTCTACTTGTTTTGAGCATACCTAACAAAGAGGCAAAGGCAAAATACAACAACCTTTGCAGGTGGATTGGAATTTCACCAGCAATATCATGATGGATTATAGGGGAAAATGATGGCCAATTTTTCTCCTCTATTATGATTCCAGCTGTAAAAATGACACAATAATCATCAGATAGTTTGGAGGGTGGTCAAGGTATAAGATACTTGAAATGAGAATGGATTTCTCAGAATATTAAGGAAAGTACATACCATATTGCTAATTAGACTATTTGCTAAATGGGAAAAAAAATTGAACTTACTTCTCAGAATATTAAGGAAAGTACGTACCATATTGCTAATTAGACTATTTGCTAAATAGAAAAAACAATTGAACTTACCTCGTTGTGTAGCTTCTTCCCTCCATTTAAGTTCCTACAGTAAAAGTATTAAGTGATAACATGAAATCAAAATTGGTACTTTACATTATTAGAGATCCATCAACTCATTTTCTTAAGAAGGTTGCCCTATTAAATTATAGAATCAGATGGAAGCATTCATTTGACATACTCAAAAATGCATCAGAAGCGACTTTCTACAAAAACTGAAGTGTATGGGCAGGACCGTAGGAGAGATGACAAATCTCCATTTCTAATGGAAATCACAAATTTCATAACTCAGATCTTCTATCTACAATGATATTTAATTTATTTTTAACTTCTCAGTGTCGACAAGGTATCATAAACAAAAAGAATAGTATCATGGTTTTTAATTTATTTTGTTCTTTCCGGAACATAATAAGCAAAGAAAATGATAGCAAAAGAAATGAAAGAGAGAGAGCATAAAAAACCACCATCGGAGAGACAGCCGTATTGTCACCCCCATTTCCTGTATTACGTATTTATGCTCGTATTTGATTTTGGCACGTATTTTAATTTTCTCGACTTGCGGATTTTGGTTTCTCGTAAATGGGTTTGGACCATGGCTTGGTTTTATTTTGTGAAAGTTGGTTTGGTTTGGTTCATCATGAGTGGAACACTTTAACCTACACTCTACCCTCAACACAACACAACCACCCTCATTATACCTCCACCAAACTTTCTCTCTCCTCTTTACTCTCCATTAATTTTCTTCTTCTTCCTTCTTCCACAACTCCCCAACCCATTAGGCAAGTGCACCTTGCCATCAAATAAGTACCACTTTTTATTTGTCCATTAGCTAGATTAGGCCATAGAGAACAACTTTAGAACTTGACATTTTATGATTTGGAGTTTCCTTTGTTCTAGATCTAGGTTTTTACTATTTTCGGATTTACATGGATTTGATCTATTTAACTTTGATTTTTGTATGTTTTGATGCTTCCATGTGGAAGAGAATTCGATTTTACTCAAGTTAGAACTTTGAAAATCTAGATTTGGTTTTAATTTGGCTAAGTTATGAAGAATTGAAGTTCTTGGTGTTCTTGGACTTGCTCTCGGCCAGGAAGAACAGCCCTCTGCCTTGCGCTTTTTAGCGCATGGACGATTGCACACCCCCGGCCTGTGCTCCTTAGCGCATGGCCGATTGCGCAATCACTTGGCCAGTGCTTTGCGCTGCGCTGGATTGCGCTGGCGCAAGCTAGCCATGCGCAAGCCAGCCATGCGCAAAGTAACCCCTGCGCAATCGACCATTGCGCAATCCACCCCTGCGCAATCCTCCTGTGTGCAATCCATCTGCTGCACCATCCACTCCTGCGCAGTTGGTACCCTGCACAGCTCACTCCTGCGCAGTTGGTACCCTACGTAGCTCATCCTGCGCAGTTGTCCTCCTGGCGCACTTGACTCCTGCGCAATCCAACCCCCTGACCCCTTGCGCAAACCATTGGCTCTTGGAGATTTGGTTTTATTTTCTTTAAGCCTGGCTCTTCTATAGTCCTATATATATTGATATTGTATTAGATATTTTATGCCCATTTTATATCCTTACGCCTTTTGTTATGAACTTGATTTTACTTAATATGTTTGGAATGTCTATTGTACATGGCATGGTATGACAAGGAACTAGCATAACACGACAGTGACCCGTAGTGGTGCACTCCTGACATGACCAACCTGACTTGATAGTGGCCCGTAGTGGCACACTCCTGACAGTACCCTGACATGATTTATCTTGATAACTTGATAGTGGCCCGTGGCGGCGCACCCCTGACTTGACTTGTAACTTGTAACTTGACTCGTATAATCAACTTGACACCGTGGGTGTTCCTGCTTGCTTGTTTGTACAATCCACTTGTCTTGTCTTGTATCATGTCTAGGACGCGACTTCCTGGGTACTACGGCCAGGGACTCGCACTAAATTGGATTAGGCTAAGTATTAGATCAAACTAGAACATGGAGAATTCCTAGTCACATGCAGTCTAGTTATCTGGGTACTTTAATGGACTTGTAGCTTGCCGACGAGTAGAGCACATTTCCAGCACACTGTCATGTGTTGCACCCTCTAAGTCACCTAAGGGTACATTTGTCTCCCGGGCAATGTACCCACCTATAACTCTCAACCCGCGGAAGGATAACTGGATGGTCTGCAGGGCTTGGGACTGGAGTTTCTCACTTGCATCTTGTTAGTAATTAGGCTTGTGATAACCCTAGTTAGTTAAAGTAGTAAGCCGTAGTACTTGCTTGGCCGATTGTGAATGGATGGTATCCAGCCTTGTCTAAGTCTTGTCTAGCTCCAGTACCTGCTATCTCCTGAGCACGTTTGTTTTACTTATCTTAACGATAAATGAGTAGAGACAGTGAGCTATTCAGGCGAAGGGTTACAACCCCGGTCCTTGTCTGGTTTAAGGATTGTAACCTGGCTCCCGGAATGGTTCCGCGTCCCTAGTCGTTTATCGCCCTGTGTACCTTACTACTTGTACTTTCTTTTATTCTTTATGTTCTGATATGCTGGCTTTTGTTCTTATTTGTGGCCTTCTTTGTGGCACTTGCTCTTTCTGGGGTTTGACCCAGCTGGTTTTCTGTGGCCAGATTTCGGAGCAGCTCCCGAGGATCTACCGAGCTTCCAGCCCAATGGTGACAACTAGATGGAACCCGGGCCAAGAGTGGGCTTTCCTTTTTGTTTCACCCACTTATATGTAAATTTATTCTTTTGAGGTATTTAGCCGACGAGCACCTGTTAGCTCGATGCACGTTTACTTACTGTCTGCCTACGGGCTGTAAGCATGATTAACAAATCCTAGGGTTGATCATGTATGACTGAACTCTTGCTAGTCCCATCATTTTGTACGACTAGCTTCATGATCATCCAATATGTAATATTTGGGACGCCTTATATATATATATTTGATGCTCTAATATCTTGTAACTCTGTTAATTGCTTGAGATTGAGACAATAGGCTTGACCTTAAGAGACTGCTGGCTTGTAGTAAACCCTCATATCTAGATAGCCGTGACCGTATAGTTGAGATGTATTCTATTTCAATATACGTAGCTGGCTATGTCTGCCCCCGCTCTCCAGTATTCTGGTTTTGGGGCGTGACATGGTTTAAGTGGTGGCCCATGCAGGTCTTGGCATTCAAGAAATGTGAGGGTTTACCGAATAGATGTCTCAATCAATATTTCGTCCTTGATCTCTGCTCGTATCTTCAAATCCCTGAGATTCTTGACCTGGTCACACGCTTGTATCATTGATCTGTCCTGGTCCTTCCTTACTGTTCCCTATGTCGTCTTCTTCAACGGCATTACTCCCGGACCTGCCAACCAGCCAGAGGAAGCTCGACAAGCACCCCGGTGCCAGGAAGATCAAGCTCAGCACTCTGGAGTAGCCTCCGAGTCATGTTTCCCGGAGGCTCCGTACCTCCAGTTCAGGCAGCTCCGTCCGTTCAACCAGCTAGACAGGATGAGGGACCTTTGGTAGGGCTTATCAGAGAACTTCTTGCATCCCAAGATCATCGAGGCCACGCCTTGCACCAGGAAGTTCATGATGCACTAAACCGAGGAGGTCCCCAAGGGAATCAGGCGGCCAACAGTTTCAAGCGCTTGAACCCTCCCTTCTTTGACGGCAGTGAAGATACGATTGCCGCGGACGCTTGGCTTCAGGATACCGAGGTGGTTCTAGAAGCAGCTAGGACACCTAAAAATGAGAAGGTAGCGGTGGTACGCCTACAGTTGTTAGACTTGGCTCGCGATTGGTGGGCAGCTCAGGCCATAGGGTTAGTGGCACCAGTCACTTGGGCGACGTTCAGAGAGAGGTTCCAGACGAAGTACTTCGATGCGGTGGCACGGTACGACCTGCAGACCAGATTCACCAACTTGAAACAAGGAGGCAGGACGGTCGATGGCTATGCGACCGAGTTTTCCAGGCTGAGTAGGTTCGCCCCCACCTTGGTGGCAACCGAGTTCGATAGGGCTCAGCGGTTCCAGCAAGGGCTGCACTTAGAGATATTATTGGCTGTGGAGCAGTTCGAGCACCAGACGTTCGATGCAGTATTGAAGGCAGCAAGGAGGCATGAGTATACCTCCCGAAGAATTGTGGACAGGACCGGAGACAGGAAGCGGTCCCACAGTCAGATGCACCAATCATCAGCTCCAGCCCCGGCAGCTAGGGGATTGACCATTGGAACTCCGAGGCGGGCAGCCTCAGTGACGTCGGTTCAGCATTCAATCCCGACGTACCCGCAGCAGCAGAAGCAGAAGCAGTCTTCCGCGGTGGGATGTTCGCATTGCGGGAAGCCGGGCCATGTAGTGGCAGAGTGTCGTAGGGCACAGGGATTGTGCCTGGCTTGTGGAGGAGCAGACCACCAGATAGGGACCTGCCCGAATAGGGGAGGTCCATCATCATCCAACCTTTCTAGTTCTTCGGTGAGAGGACCAGCCCCAGTTCCAGTCCAGCAGCAGCAACAACAGCAGTACCCGAGGCCATTGGCGCCTCAGGCCCAGGCCTTTCAGCAGCAGAACCAGCAGCAGTTCACCCAGGCTCCAGCACAGAACCGACAGAGGGGTTTCCAGCAGAGGGGACCCGCAGCTAGAGGTCAGGCTACGATGATGACCGTGGAAGAAGAAGTTGCACCAGGTGAGGTAGTGGCAGGTACTATTCTCGTCAACACCTTTCCAGCATCTGTATTACTTGATTCTGGTGCATCGCATTCATTCATGTCTACATGATTCGCGACACGGATAGGATTGGAGCCCGAGTCATTATCAGTGAGGCACAATATACTTACTGGTAATGGTCTTGTGGGAGTAGATCGAGTGTTTTCCTCGTGTCGGATCGTAGTTAGCGGTAGAGAGTTCCCCGCTAGGCTCATAGAGTTCCCTATGGCAGACTATGATGTAGTCCTAGGCATGGATTGGTTGAGGAACCATTATGCTAGGATAGACTGCCATGTTGGCAGAGTTGTCTTTAGTATTCCCGGAGAGCCAGAGTTTTTATTTTCCAGAGGCACAGTAGAGCCATCTCCCCCAGTATTGCGGATGGCAGTAGCAGCAGTGCAGTTGCCCCGGATAGTTGAAGAGTTTCCAGATGTCTTCCCAGAGGAACTTCCAGGGATGCTGCCAGAGCGGGAGATCGAGTTCACCATCGACTTGATTCCCGAGACAGCACCAGTATCATAGCGAGTCTACAGAATGGCGCCTTCAGAGTTGGAGATTTTGTACAAGATGATTGAAGAACTCAGGACCAAGGGATTCATTCGTGCAAGTGGATCGCCTTGGGGAGCCCCGATGCTTCTTGTGAAAAAGAAGGATGGTACGTCCAGGCTATGTGTTGATTATCGTACCTTGAACTCAGTGACAATCAAGAACAGATACCCTTTCCCGAGGATAGATGACTTGTTTGATCAACTCAAAGGGGCTTCAGTTTTCTCGAAGATAGACTTGCGGTCAGGATATCACCAGATCAGAGTCAGAGAGCAGGACATCCCGAAGACGGCGTTCAGATCTAGGTACGGGCATTGGGAGTTTCTAGTTATGCCCTTTGGAGTGACCAACGCGCCGGCAGTGTTCATGGACCTCATGAACCGTATTTTCATGCCTTATTTGGATCAGTTTGTGATAGTGTTCCTTGATGACATCCTGGTCTATAGCAAGAGTGAAACAGAGCACGAGCAGCATCTCAGAGTTGTCCTCCAGATTCTCAGAGAGCACCAGTTGTACGCCAAGTTTAGTAAATGCGAGTTCTGGTTCGATCGCATTTCTTACTTGGGTCACATCATTACCAGAGGAGGAGTGAAAGTGGATCCCTAGAAGATTGTGGCTATCGAGGCATGGCCAGTACCCAGCTCAGTGGCAGAAGTTCGCAGCTTTCTTGGATTGGCCGGCTACTACTGACGGTTCGTCTCCGATTTTGCAAGGATTTCAGCGCAGATGACCCAATTGACCCGCAAGGATGTACCGTTCGTATGGACAGCAGAATGTCAGGAATCATTTGAGAAGTTGAAGCGAGGTTTGATAACGGCTCCCATTCTCACCCTTCCAGATGGGACCGGAGGATTCACAGTTTATTGCGACGCTTCAGGCAGAGGATTGGGATGTGTTTTGATGCAGCATGGGAAGGTAATTGCTTATGCGTCACGTCAACTCCGTGATCGTGAGAAGAATTATTCGACCCACGACTTGGAGATAGCAGCAGTAGTGTTTGCACTTAAGTTGTGGAGGCACTACTTGTACGGAGACAGAGTGGAGATATTTACTGACCATAAGAGCCTGAAGTATGTTTTCACCCAGAAGGATCTTAATATGCGACAGAGAAGATGGCTCGAGCTACTGGTGGACTACGATGTAGATTTGCAGTATCATCCAGGGAAGGCCAACGTTGTAGCAGATGCGTTGAGCTGGAGAGCCGGAGTTTATTTCCTGACGGCGCAAACAGAGCTATTGGCAGATCTTCAGAAGATGGGTATAGAAGTTATCCTCCCTTCCAATGTGGCCTTGATGGCCTGCCTACAGATTCAGTCCACCATAGTTGAGAGGATCCGGACAGCACAGTTAACAGATTCCAAGATTCAGCGGCTCAGAGCAGAGTACGAGGCAGGAAGAAGGCCAGAGTTATGTATCCCTGAAGATGTACACTTCGACACGGCACGCATCTTTGTGTACCCAGTGGAGATATCAGACAGGAAGCCATGGCAGAGGCTCACAGTTCGCAGTATTCTATCCACCCAGGCAGCACAAAGATGTACAGAGATATTCGTCAACACTTTTGGTGGAATGGTATGAAGAGGGAGACAGCCCGGTATGTCTCTCGATGTTTGGTTTGCCAACAAGTCAAGGCTGAACATCAGAGGCCAGCTGGACTTCTTCAACCCTTGCCGATCCCAGAATGGAAATGGGAGCGCATTGCCATGGATTTCGTGACTGGATTACCCAGATCACCGACAGGCAGAGATACTATTTGGGTCATTGTGGACAGGCTTACCAAGGTGGCACACTTTTTTCCATTTAGAGTTGGACAGTCGACGGCGCAGCTAGCAGAGATGTATCTCAGGCAGATCGTCAGACTTCACGGAGTGCCAGTCAGTATAGTATCAGACAGGGATACGAGATTCATATCGCACTTCTGGCGCAGTCTTCATTAAAGTTTGGGGACTCGTCTCTAGTTCAGCTCAGCGTATCATCCACAGACAGATGGGCAGTCAGAGCGTACTATACAAACTCTCGAAGATATGTTGCGGTCGTGTACCCTTGACTTCGGTGGTTCGTGGGAGGATCACCTACACCTAGTGGAATTCTCGTACAACAATAGTTTCCAGGCCAGTATCCAGATGGCACCCTTCGAGGCTCTGTATGGCAGGAAGTACAGATCCCCGTTAGCATGGGACGATGTCAGAGAGAGGCAGATGCTCGGTCCAGAACTGATTTCTCAAACGGTTGAAGTGGTCAGGAGAGTCAGAGATCACCTCCGAGTTGCTCAGGATCGCCAGCGCCATTGGGCCGATGCTCATCGGCGTCCCTTAGAATTTGCCGTCGGCGACCATGTATTCCTTAGGATCTCGCCTACCCGCGGTGTCATTCGTTTTGGCGTACGGGGAAAGCTTAGTCCTAGGTATATAGGGTCGTTCGATATTCTGGAGCGAGTAGGCGATGTGTCCTATCGTCTCGCTCTTCCGCCGTCGCTAAGTGAGGTACATGATGTATTCCATGTATCCCAATTAAGACGGTACATCCCGGACCCGAGCCATATCCTAGATCATTCGGAATTGGTTGTTGGTACCAACCTTTCGTATGAGGAGAGGCCCGTGTCTATTTTGGACCGGAGGGAAAAGACGCTCAAGAACAAGACTATTAACTTAGTTCGTGTTGCTTGGGATCATCACTCTCTAGGTGAGTCAACGTGGGAGCGTGAGGACGACATCCGATCACGATATCCCTACATATTTGACTCGTGAGGTATAATGTCTTTCTTATGCCTTACGCTTTCCCTTCCTTGCTTGCATTGTATGATTGTATGATTGAACTGCTTAGTGTAGCTTGTCTGTGCTTAGTATAGCTTGTCGTGGCAATCTCTAGCTCCTTGATTAAATTTCGAGGACGGAATTCTTTGAAGGTGGGTAGAGTTGTCACCCCCATTTCCTGTATTACGTATTTATGCTCGTATTTGATTTTGGCACATATTTTAATTTTCTCGACTTGCGGATTTTGGTTTCTCGTAAATGGGTTTGGACCATGGCTTGGTTTTATTTTGTGGAAGTTGGTTTGGTTTGGTTCATCATGAGTGGAACACTTTAACCTACACTCTACCCTCAACACAACACAACCACCCTCATTATACCTCGACCAAACTTTCTCTCTCCTCTTTACTCTCCATTAATTTTCTTCTTCTTCCTTCTTCCACAACTCCCCAACCCATTAGGCAAGTGCACCTTGCCATCAAATAAGCACCACTTTTTATTTGTCCATTAGCTAGATTAGGCCATGGAGAACAACTTTAGAACTTGACATTTTGTGATTTGGAGTTTTCTTTGTTCTAGATCTAGGTTTTTACTATTTTCGAATTTACATGGATTTGATCTATTTAACTTTGATTTTTGTATGTTTTGATGCTTCCATGTGGAAGAAAATTCGATTTTACTCAAGTTAGAACTTTGAAAATCTAGATTTGGTTTTAATTTGGCTAAGTTATGAAGAATTGAAGTTCTTGGTGTTCTTGGACTTGCTCTCGGCCAGGAAGAACAGCCCTCTGCCTTGCGCTTTTTAGCGCATGGCCGATTGCGCACCCCGGCCTGTGCTCCTTAGCGCATGGCCGATTGCGCAATCACTTGGCCAGTGCTTTGCGCTGCCCTGGATTGCGCTGGCGCAAGCTAGCCATGCGTAAGCCAGCCATGCGCAAAGTAACCCCTGCGCAATCGACCATTGCGCAATCCACCCCTGCGCAATCCTCCTGTGCGCAATCCATCTGCTGCGCCATCCACTCCTGCGCAGTTGGTACCCTACGCAGCTCACTCCTGCGCAGTTGGTACCCTGCGCAGCTCACCCTGCGCAGTTGGCCTCCTGGCGCACTTGACTCTTGCGCAATCCAACCCCTGACCCCTTGCGCAAACCATTGGTTCTTGGAGATTTAGTTTTATTTTCTTTAAGCCTGGCTCTTCTATAGTCCTATATATATTGATATTGTATTAGATATTTTATGCCCATTTTATATCCTTACGCCTTTTGTTATGAACTTGATTTTACTTAATATGTTTGGAATGTCTATTGTACATGGCATGGTATGACAAGGAACTAGCATAACACGACAGTGACCCGTAGTGGTGCACTCCTGACATGACCAACCTGACTTGATAGTGGCCCGTAGTGGCGCACTCCTGACAGTACCCTGACATGATTTATCTTGATAACTTGATAGTGGCCCGTGGCGGCGCACCCCTGACTTGACTTGTAACTTGTAACTTGACTCGTATAATCAACTTGACACCGTGGGTGTTCCTGCTTGCTTGTTTGTACAATCCACTTGTCTTGTCTTGCATCATGTCTAGGACGCGACTTTCTGGGTACCACGGCCAGGGACTCGCACTAAATTGGATTAGGCTAAGCATTAGATCAAACTTGAACATGGAGAATTCCCAGTCACAGGCAGTCTCGTTATCTGGGCACTTTAATGGACTTGTAGCTTACCGACGAGTAGAGCACATTTCCAGCACACTGTCATGTGTTGCACCCTCTAAGTCACCTAAGGGTACATTTGTCTCCCGGGCAATGTACCCACCTATAACTCTCAACCCGCGGAAGGATAACTGGATGGTCTGCAGGGCTTGGGACTGGAGTTTCTCATTTGTATCTTGTTAGTAATTAGGCTTGTGATAACCCTAGTTAGTTAAAGTAGTATGCCGTAGTACTTGCTTGGCCGATTGTGAATGGATGGTGTCCAGCCTTGTCTAAGTCTTGTCTAGCTCCAGTACCTGCTATCTCCTGAGCACGTTTGTTTTACTTATCTTAACGATAAATGAGTAGAGACAGTGAGCTATTCAGGCGAAGGGTTACAACCCCGGTCCTTGTCTGGTTTAAGGATTGTAACCTGGCTCCCGGAATGGTTCTGCGTCCCTAGTCGTTTATCGCCCTGTGTACCTTACTACTTGTACTTTCTTTTATTCTTTATGTTCTGATATGCTGGCTTTTGTTCTTATTTGTGGCCTCCTTTGTGGCACTTGCTCTTTCTGGGGTTTGACCCAGCTGGTTTTGTGTGGCCAGATTTCGGAGCAGCTCCCGAGGATCTATCGAGCTTCCAGCCCAATGGTGACAACTAGACGGAACCCGGGCCAAGAGTGGATTTTCCTTTTTGTTTCATCCACTTATATGTAAATTTATTCTTTTGAGGCGTTTAGCCGACGAGCACCTATTAGCTCGATGCACATTTACTTACTGTCTGCCTACGGGCTGTAAGCATGATTAACAAATCCTAGGGTTGATCATGTATGACTGAACTCTTGCTAGTCCCATCATTTTGTACGACTCGCTTCATGATCATCCAATATGTAATATTTGGGACGCCTTATATATATATATTTGATGCTCTAATATCTTGTAACTTTGTTAATTGCTTGAGATTGAGACAATAGGCTTGACCTTAAGAGACTGCTGGCTTGTAGTAAACCCTCATATCTAGACAGCCGTGACCGTATAGTTGAGATGTATTCTATTTCAATATACGTAGCTGGCTATGTCTGCCCCCGCTCTCCAGTATTCTGGTTCTGGGGCGTGACACGTATCCACCTCGAGTGAAGGAAAGCATGGAGGTCATAAGCACGGATGCGACGACGCTGTGCATCGGCAGAAGTGGCTCAACTCCACCGGCGATGTCCAAGTCCAAATTTAAACCAAGTCGAACAAATAAGTAGACAAACTTGAGAACAAAACCTAACCCTAGCGAGGATTCGAAGAGCAGCGATGGGGAGCCTGAAAGCTGAGGCAGAGGGTTTCGGCTTGGTGGCGGTGGCGGTGGCGAGTTTTGCAGTAGTGCTTCGGACGGAGGATGACTGGAGAGCCGATCTGGCGGCGGTGAAGGATGTCATTCTCTAATGCAAAGATGGCAAAACCCTAACCTAATTTTGGATGGAGAAGAAGGAAATTTGGGGCCAGGGTTCGAGATCGAGAAAGAGAGGGAAGGAGGAGAGGATTTTTCAGTAAAAGGTTTCTCTAATAAGGAGATTTATTTCTCAAAAAAGGGGTTTTGTAATCAGTCTGTGGCTTGGGATGGAATTCAATGAGAACGAGTGACGAAGAGAAATTAGGTTATCAAAAACCTGGAGGGAAACCAAAAGATGGGAGGGGAACAATATTTTTGGTCCATGATTTTAAGAAACCCAAAATTTACTTTTCGTTTCCCTCCAGGACTTGTTGGGAGTGGGACGAAAAAAATTCTCTAGTCCTAAATAATATAAATTATTATGATCCATTTACAAATTTATCAAAAATAATAATATTTTTTTGTTACAAAATAAATATCCGTCCCAATTATTAATTTTTTAGGACCCTTTAAAATAGTGTATCTAATTGTGTCGTCCCAAAAGCACTCATTTTTTGTAGTGTATTATAATGCGGCTTAGAACGGGCTCCAAATTAAGTCTTTTGTGTCATATGTTGATAGGTGCGGGAGGATTTGTTATCATATATTTGATTTTTGGAAAATCTCTACTATTATATACATCTTAGAGCGGGCTCTAAATTTTATTGAAAAAAGGAAATATATTCAACCAAAATTATTCTTCACCTAATTTTGAAAAAAAATGTTAAGGTGATAATTTGTTAACATAGATTCATTATAAATCATTTTTATTTATTTGGTGAATTATTTAATTATTTGGAGAAAACTTTTTGATTTGGTGAATTATTTAATTATTTAGAATTTTCTTTTAATTTAATTGAAAAATAGTTTTAATTTATTTCCTGGATTATTTGATTATTTGGATAAACCTTTTTGACTTATTTGGAGAAATATGTTCAATTATTTGATTATTTTAAGAAATATTTTTAATTTATTGGTGAATCATTTAATTATTCCACAAACTTTTTATGATTTATTTGTGAATTATTTGATTTCTGAAGAAAAAAATGGAAAATCTCTACTATTATTATGTGGCTTAGAACGGGCTCCAAATTAAGTCGTTTATGTCATATGTTGATAGGTGATCAGTTCATTACCTCATCATTTACCGACTTGCAAGCTCATACAAGTATGCCAAATCATCGACTTGCCGTCTCAGACGAATATGCCACAACTCGTCTCCAGCTGATTTTTTTTTGAAGTTTCCTTTTCTTCGGGTCGGCGAGAAATGTCGGAGGGGGGGGGGGGTCCGAACCATGCACATCCCCACAGGACCCTCCGGTATACCCAACGGGCTATACACCCACAGACATGTATGAGGGAGCCATGTATCAAAATCTATAAATATGAGCTATGAAGGTATGTAATCAGATTGAAAAATGTACTTAGCTGGTGTTCCCATGTTCGAGTCTTTCTTTCTTGAATCTGTAACCGGCTTCTTCTTCTCCATTCAATAAAATCTTATTCACGTAGTTTATTTTTAAAAAAACCTAAAATTCTCCAAACTACTTAACATATAATCCTCAAATATTTTAAATTTTAAATTATATTTAAAGTAACTAAATAATATCATTTAAAATATTCTAATTTCTACATTTCTATATTTTTACATTCAATAATATCATAAATTTTTATATTTAATTTTATTGTACGTGTAACACACGTTCATTTACTAGTATTTTTTAATTTGTTTGGTGAATTATTTTATTATTTGGATAAATATTTTTAATTTATTTGGAGAATAATTTGGACTTTTATTTTACTATTATTTCTGACAATGTTTACTTATGTATAGAAAATAGTCAACTACTTCTGATGACATAAACAGATCCTTGGAAAAAACACATACTTTCACTTACAATATTTAACTTCCCTCATAAATACAAATTTATTTCTGACAATGTTTAGAGTTTCTCATAAATAAATCCTTATTTACGACCAACTATAATTGTCATCGCAATTAGGCTCATACAAATTTATTTATGTTAACAGCACTACATAATGAATGCTATAGATAATGACATTCTAATAGCAGGGAGGCTTCAACGCTATAGATAAACTGCTATTGTATGAACGTTTAATAGCACTTCAATATGAACGCTATGGATGATTATATTATAATAGCAGGGAGGCTCGAACGCTATAGATAAACTGCTATTGTATTCAATTTTAATCGCACCGCGGAAGGAACGCTATTGATGATGACATTCTATAGCAGGGAGGCTTGAACGCTATAGATAAACTGGTATTGTATGCCCTATTTGTTGTAGTGAGGGATGCTAAACATTATGGAATTTTTTGACTTTCATCCCACTTATTAATATGCATTTGTACTTACATCCCACTTTTTAATTTTTTTAGACTTTCATCCCACTTTTTGTCACTAAAAGTATTTATTTTGTCACGAAAAGTATTCGTTTTGTCACAAAAAATATTTTTAGTGACAAAAGTGGGATGTAAGTCAAATAAAATTAAAAAGTGGGATGTAAGTACAAATGCATATTAATAAGTGGGATGAAAGTCAAAAAATCCCAAACATTATTTGATAGGTGCGGAGTTCTAGGGAAGTTCCAGAAGCAATCATTTTAACTTGTATTTCTTTTGCATCAGGACTCTTCCTTCTTGGTATAATCCATCTAACATAATATTGTGTACAGCAAGTGTTTGTTGCAGTCCCTTATAAGGCATCTCATCAAAAAGGTGTCTATGTAGTTGGACATGTTTCCTTTCTACTTGCCAATAGCCACTTCCACACAGAATTCTGTGTGAAATATAATCTCTCTAGTTAACAGTTTATGTATGCCTCTCCTTTCCTATGTCTATTTATTTGGAACTGAATGCAAAGTTTTTTTAGTTTAACTACAGGCATGTAGACCTTCATGTTACATTATCGTTATAGTTATAATTTATTCTCTTTGTATTTTTTTGTGAACAATCTGAACTATCAAAGATCCAATTTAACCAACTTTGTATACTGCGTTGACTTGTAGGCCCTGTGGTCATTTGATTTTGTTCTCAGTTGATATCAGTTTATACAAACATGTGCACATAAATGATTAAATATATTTCTCTTCTTCTCTCAGAAACTATATGAAAAATGAAGGTACTGTGAATATGGGAGGGATGTGCTCAGGCCGAGTTTGCTACCTATTTTTATTTTATTTGTATAAATATCAGTTTTGGATGTTTAAGATGTATGAAAAATACATACTGTTTGGATATATTTGTAGTTGGACATGTTGGATGTTTTCGGTTGGACGTGTGTTGGATGTATTGAAAGTTTGTGGTGTATGAACAATATACAGTTTATTAATATAAAAATTGGGTTTTATAGTTATTGATGTATGTATATCTTCTGGATTATTGAAATTATATGTGTTTGATTCATATTATATAATTATAAATAGAATTTTTGTTATACAAAATTTAGCTTCTCTTGACGGTTATAAAACGTCAACAATTAACTCAATTTTTCTACAAGAGGGCTTTTCTTGACGGCTAATAGCAATCATCTAGGCCAGAGTCAAGAAAAGTTTTTTCCTATGTTGACAGTTTCTAAAAATTTCTATCTTGATGGTTAAAAACAGTCAAGAAAATTACTTAAAATGACGGCCAAAAACCGTCAAGAAAAGCCATTTCATGGACCGTCAAGAAAAGCGGGGATCTTTTCTTGACTCCGGCCTAGTTGACGGATCTGCAACCGTCAAGATACCCATTTCTTGACGGGAAATCACCGTCAAGAAAAGCCCTTATTCTTGTAGTGCGAACACATAAATAGGACTGAACAACAAGGTTAATTATCAGGTCCTTATATGGTCTGAACAGAGGTATTAGCAGGGAACAGATACAAAACTCAGAGGTCTGATACTAAAGAACTAAAGAAATATGGACTGTACCCTAATGTAAAGGGGTTGTATATACCCTACATATAGGGGCAGAACACTTGGCAATGGTCTGAACATAGTGATATGGGGAACCTGAACATGATACATCTATTTGGACTGACCTTATGCAATATGGCAATGGCAAGGACAGGACATCAATGTGGTAGATTAGTTTAAAAGGAAAAGAGTGCAGTGATTAAACCTACAGAAAAGTGGACTAATGAAAATTAATGGCTCGACTGAACAATTGAGGTTAAAGACAGGTATATCTTTGCTTATGAATAAAGAAATGAACCATTCATGAGAGAGGGTTAATTCTAAGTATGAAAGTGTTCTGAAACCTGAACAATAAGGGAATATGGACTATTTATCTAGGAACTAAAGTACGACAGTATATAAAGAAGGGTCATTCGAATCCAGACACATCAAGACATCTGAACATGCCTTAGCTACATGGACTATTAGGCAGTGGCTGTCAATACATAGAGGCATTTCCTGTGGGTGAATGCAATGCAGGGGATAATGCAAGTATGCAATATTTGATTTGTAGACAGTGTAGTGGATGCAATATGAGATGCAAATGTCATGCAATCTCAGGAATGAATGAATGGCTAAATGCCGGACAGATATAAGAGTAGAGTGCTCGACTGACCAATAAAGGATCTGAGTAAATGGATATGTATGCATGTAATAGGCTATGCATCTAGGAGATTTAGGATTCAACACATCCAATTTGAGTCCAATAAAAATAGATTGCACAAACATTATCCAAAGCAGTGAACAACCCAGGCCCGACTGCACAGGAAAGGATCTGCAGGCCATGCCATAGCTCGAGATGGCCATGGCTCGAACCCCAAACCTAGGACTATGTGTCAGACATCTAGCCTACCCAAAAAAGTGACCAGATAGTTAATCAAAGGTGTATCAGTAGAGAACTAAGTCCCAAGTAGTAGGGGATTACACTGTTAAGGGAATAGTGAACCCAATGCACCACTGTGGCCATTTCACCCATCAAAACACCTAGATTCCAACTTAGTCAATTACTATTGTAACCTTCATATAATTAGCTACCCAAATATATAATTTGTTCAGAAATTAGAGAACAAAAAGTCCTAAGGGGCATTTCGTCGAACACTTGAAATACCCCTTCGATACTCTTGCGATACGCACCCCAAATAGACAGAAAATCAAACCAAACTTAACCAAATGCTAGGGGGACCCAAAATGAATGCATCTATGGGAAGAAAACAGAATTTTAATAGGTTTAGAAGTCATTACCTATTGAGAGATGGAATCTCAATGAAAAGCCCTTAGATGTAGATCTCCACCAAGCTACAATGGTTAAATTACTCCCAATTATTGCTAACTATCCAATAGAGACCTCCTCTACACCAGGAGATTGTATTGCAATTGATTTGGTTCAATTTGGAGGTGATTTGGAGAAAGGGAGCAAAGTTGGGAAAGAACACCAATTTATGGTTAGGGTTTGCAAATGAAAGGAGGCAAGGGGCTAATGTTCACTTATATAGGGGGAAGGAGGCTGTCTTGTCCGATCATGTAGTGGGCTAGGGTTAGGGTTTAGTGAAAGTGGCTAAAAGGCCTTCCTAACATGCAAATTAAGGCCCTTTAAGGGAAGGGTCCAAAGTGACTTAAGGTTTTAGCTAACTAATGGGTTCTAAATGGTATGATAGTTAGATTAGAGTCTAACTTAAGTCATCTAATCTCTCTAACAAGTTTCTATGGTCATGGCTAACCTCTACACAAAGTAGTTCTAGGGTTTCACTAACTAATGACAAAATCATAATGCATCAATTTAAATAATAATAAAATAATCAAAAATCACTAATTTACCACTAACATGATTTAAATCCATTATTTAATAGCTAACATGATAAATTTTATAAAATTTCAAAATTACCCTCATTTTAGAAAAATGGTAGTTACATTAAGCTCTCCCTTCATGCTCATCTTTAATTCACTCTACATACACTTAGTAAAATCTTGAAAAGGTATCTCATTAGTTGAACCAAAGATAATGTTATCAACATATATTTGCAATAGCAAAATATTGTCATCAAGAGATTTGATAGACAAAGTAGTATCTACTTTCCTTTTTGACAAACCAATTTCAAGCAGAAAGGTTCTTAGGAGATCATAACCAAGCTCTAGGGGCTTGTTTGAGTGTTTGAGTCCATATAGTGCCTTCTGGAGTTTGAAAACGTGATCAGGATGTTTAAAATCTTCAAAGCCACAGGGGTTGTTTTAGAAAAACCTCTTCTTTTATAAAACCAATTAAAAATGCACTCTTGATGTCCATTTGAAAAATTTTAAAATCATGAAAGCATGCATAAACATAAAGGAACAGAAGTACTTTGTTGCGAACGACTTGTCCATCCTCATTATGTTTATTTCGGAATACCTATTTGGTAGCAATTATGGGGTGACCAATAGGTTATGGAAACAAGTTCCCAAACTTGCTTCCTCACAAATAGTTTAATTCCTCTTGCATGGTATAAGTCCAAAATTTGTCAATAAAAGCATATGCTACTGTCTTAGGTTTTATTTGTGATATAAAGGAAACATTAGCAGCTATATCTCTAGTAAATAAATGCGTACTTAATCCCTTCGATACATTACCTTTAATTAAAGTCTCTAGATGGTCTGACATGAACCTCATATTCTTTGGCAAACTCTCCAAATAGCTTGTTCAAGGGTCAGTATCTTCAGGTGCTTTGCTGGACGTTTTTCCTATTTCTTCGTTATCACTTCCACTTGGTAATTGATTGTTAAATTCATCAATGTAACATCTATAGACTCTTCAACAATCATAGACCTTTTATTAAAAAACTCTAAAACCTTTACTCTTGGTAGCATATCCAAGAAATATTCCTTCATCTGCCTCAGAGTCGAACTTATCCAATTTATTCTTGGTGTTCAAAATAAAACAGCGGCAACCAAAAACTTTAATGTAAGAAAATTTTGGAATCCTATTAAACCATAATGCATAGGGAGTCTTCTTTGATTTAGTTCGAATCAGAACAGAAACTGTACTTACAGCTTTAGCCGAAAAATATTCAAAAGATTATACTAGTTAAGCATAACTCTAGCTATTTTGCTAAGTGTTATATTCTTCGGCTCTATAATCCTATTCTGTTGGAGAGTCCTAGGACAAGAAAATTCATAAAAGTAGCCATTTGAATCAAAAAACTTTTTGAAATTTGAATTTTTGAATTCGTCTCCATGATCATTTCGGATGCGAGTAATCAAGAAGACCTTTTCATTTTATACCTTTTTGCAAAATATATCAAATTCAAAAAGTGCATCACTTTTGTTAGTTAAAAAGAAAATCCATGTGTAACGAGAGAAATCATCTACAATAACAAGAGCATAGAGTTTAGAACCAAGACTGGCGACTCTACTTGGTCCAAATAAATCTATGTGTAATAATTGCAAGGGTATTGAAGTACTTACAATGTTAATGATTTAAAAAAAGACTTAGTTGCTTTGTGTTTCTCGTAGTTAGCACATACCATATCTATCTTAAGGAAATTTATGGTAATCCTTTTACCAATTTCTTCGTGGATAGCTTTGAGTTGGTGTCCATATTCGCATGTTCTAGTCTCATGTGCCATAGCCAGCTTTATCTTTGTTGAGTATAAGGCACTTACCTGCATTGTTAGTATTATCTTATAGATAAAAGGTGACCTGACCCGCACCCATTTTTCGGATACGAGACGTGTCTGTAGGAGCGTAAAAAGTGCTTCAAAGAAAGAGTCATCTCATTCATAAGTGATCTGTTTTACGCCAAGAAGAGCGGGTAATCTCTTTACTCCCAAGACTAGGCTAATCGCTTTACGCCTAAGCAGGCTAATCATTTTACGCTCGGGTCTACACCCATGGTTTTATGCCAAAGACAGAGCAGCCACTTTTACGCTGGAAAATGCTATCAAATCTCGCATTTAATGCAAACTCTGACATGGAGATATTAATGATGGCATATATCACAAAGGGATTTATTTTTACACAGAGACCAATGTTGTCGTTTAGTGTGTGGATTGAGCTACTTTACGCTCACACTACGGCTTCTTTTACGCACGAAGATTATACGAGCCTTTACGCTCAATAGTCGACGTGTGCGTAAAGTCTATTTGAGCTGCTTTTACGCTCAAGGTTATTTAATAACCACTTTATGCGGAAAGTCTATGTCAGGGCTATTTTAAGCCAAATCTACTGCTTTACGCTCAGAGTACATTGGGGCTATTTTTACGCCCTATTCTCCTCTACCAGTTTGGAACGTGGTTTGCTTACGTGGCTTTCACGCCATTCTTCTCGAAGAACGTGTGTACATGCATCCTATTCTAACTGAAGTGATGGGACATACGTCAACATATGCAGAGGATGGCTTCGATCATGGGTGGCAGTTGTAAGCATAAAGATAGAATTTTTGCTGAGTTTTTACGCACAAGAGCCTAAGTCTATAAATAGACTTATTTTTCTCATAACAGAGAGACAGAGGGAGAGAAGAGAGAGAGACAGGAGAGAATACAGAGATCAGAACTTAGAGATTTTGATTCTCCAGAGTATTCTTCTTCAACTTTTCTTTCAGAGCAGAGTGAAGCAAAGCAGGAAAGCATTCGGCCTCGCCATCAGTGCCCAAGTGCGTCGATACCTTTCTGGTGACTTACTTCTTCCAGTTGTTCTACTTCAAGCAGTGATCTTCATCATCATCATATGGTCCAAGGAACAAAGTGATCATTTACGAATCAGACTTCCATAGCAATACTTCCCCAGAATCAAGTTTGTACTTCTTGTACTTTTTCTCATTTTATTTTCAAAAGCCAATTTCTCTAAGGCATTTTGTTAAGTGAAACAAAAATGGCGACTCTGCTGGTGATGACCTTCTCCTCTGACGAGGAGGTAATTGCTCAATATGATGATGTTTCGGACGGTTCGACCAAGAAGACTCTGGTTGTGCACTTCGACCAGACTGCCTACGAAGAAATGCTCCGAACTGGGGGTGGTTCTCGCTGCTCCAATGTTCAAAAGTCTCGCAAAGCACGAAAAGTTTGGATCCCTAAGTCCAAAGTAGCTGTTGATCTCTCTGTTGCTTCTGATAACAAGGGAATTCTTCCCTCTCCTGTCGTAGGGGCTCCCGTTCATAACGAGGCAGTCCTTACTTCGGCGTCGCTCTCTAAGTGTGACAATTTGTCTCCCGTCTGTGATGGTGTAGATGATCAGGTTCTACGTCCACTGCGTAAGAACCAAGTTTTACGCCCACTGGGTAAAAACCAAGTTTTACGCTCAAGGTATAAGAATGAGTCTCCCATTTGTAATGTGGCAGATTCTAATGCTTTTGAGTGTAAAAATAAGTCTCCCGTCTGTGACGTGGTAGACACACACAAATTACGCTCCTCGCGTAAAACAAAATCTTCCATCTGTGACGTGGTAGATAATCAATTTTTACGTTTTACGCGTAAAGGTAAGTCTCCTGTCTGTGACAGGGTAGATAAAATTCACAACGATGTTTGCACATCTAATCTTAATGTACCTAAACACATACAGCGTAAATTTTTTTTTGGTAAAACTTCTGTCCTACACCAGCAACCTTCTTATACTGCTTTACGCAAAGTACCAAACTTGCAAATTACGTGCCATGAAGATGGAGTCCTTCGTGCTCAAAAATCTCAAGATTTATGCACATAACTCCAAACGCATAGAAGTGTACAATTTGGTTCTGCGAATGCTGCTAGTAATCTTCTTTACACACAGGGTACTAAACGTTTTTCTACCCCTAATGTGATAAAGAAGAATACTCCCTCCACTCCTTATGACTTACGTGAATTGCTAATACAAAGGCGTAAGAATTCACAATCTTCGGTGACGCTCCCCCAAGAAAAATATCATTGTGAATATCACCAGGTTGTGATCAATTGTTGTTGTTCAGCTTCAAAACAATCAGTTTTTGATCGATTGAGTTTTAATTCGATTCAACATCAAGCTGAAGACCAAGAATATGAGCTGTCATATGCATCAGTCAAGATGGCATCTCATACTAACAGAGGACGACGTCCGAGACGGAACATGTCCCAAACTCCAGGTCAACAACAGTTCAACAGACTTCTTGATTCCTTTGAAGGAGTATATCAGAATACTCGATCAAGAAGACAAAGGCAATTACAGACTTCTGATTCAGAAGCTGGGGGTACTCAATCTTTTGAGTCTGATACCGATAGTGTGTATTCATACTTCTATACAAATCCTTACATATCTTCACGAGAGGTTGAATCCTATGCTGTTGGAGATAAACCAGAGACGTCATCTGCTAATACAGAACAACGTCTAACTGCCGTTGAGCAATCACTGAAAGATATGCTTAACATGGTGCAAAGTATGCATCAGATAATTTTGAATCAGCAAACTGCTCAGCCGACGGTAATAACACCAGTACCAGTCGCAGTACAAACTCAAGATAGTCAAGGGGCTGAAATACCTTTGAATACTCAAGAGCCAGCTGTTAATCAGAATTCTGCATCTCCAGATCCCATCATTCCTGAAGATGTACCACCTCCAGTGGGGGTTACGGTACATCCAACAACCATTCAATCAAATGTGCTTCCCCAAACCAGTGAAGCCATTCAAGCAGTACGTGAGCTCAAAGCACAGTTTGAAGTTTTGAGGCACAAAGATCAACTCCAGAGGTTAGGGATCAAGCAACCTTATCCTCCTCATTGGAATGATGTACCCTTTCCACTGAAATTCAAGCCACAATCTATGGTTTTTTTGGATAAAAAAGCATCTCCCAGTCAATATATTAATTATTTTGATATTATGACTGTACACTTGCAAAAAAATGATGCTCTTCTTACTCGAGTGTTCATCGGGTGCCTGACAGGTTCAGCTTACGACTGGTATCGTAGTTTACCCGATAATTCTATTTCGTCTTTTGACGAATTCAAGGCAATGTTTCTCTCCTGTTTCTATGAAGGAGGAATGGACATGAACATGTCTTTCTTGATAGAAATCAAATAAAAGGAGAAAGAAGATACTCGGACGTTCATCGAACGTTTCTGACAGGCTACTTTAAAGATGCCTTCTTGTATGCCAGATTCAGCGTTGATTGATACATGCAAGATGAATCTGCGACCATCCATCGCTGTTTTCATGGGTTCCCAATTCTCAGCAGCAGTTTCTGCCGAGACCAATGGTAGGTTGGCTTGAGAGCATGGGATGATTTTCACTTCAGAAGATAAAGGAAAGAAAAGTAATCCTAGTAATAATCCTGGAAATCGTAATGTGAGGGAAAAAAAATACTCTTATGGTCAATCTTTTCAAGAACAAAACGATGCCGAACAATCAAGAATCTTCCAGGCCAAAGGAAGAATATTCTTTTGACGAAAGTGATATCCCAGGGATATTTCAATGTCTGGTGAAGAGTGGTAAACTTCAGATTCCGGAACCAAAGAGGCCTAACGAGGTGAATCTGACTGATAATCCCAAATATTGTATCTATCATAGATACATTAATCATCCTACCAGTGCTTGCTATGTCTTAAAAAAGAAAATCCAAGAGCTGATAAATGGTGGTGCTATTGCTTTAACCAATGATGACCATACGGTTACGACCAATATAGTTTCTCTTCAGTTTGGGGATTTTCCTCCACAGCAAGTCCCAGATGGAGTTATCCCAATTCCGAAGGCGACGATGAAGATCGTGAATATCCCGCCAGGCAGAGAAGGAAAGGCAGGATTATTACCGCTTACACTAAAGAATGGTGAAATCATGTGGGTACACTAAGGAAAGGCAGGATTATTACCGCTTACAGATAAAACTTCAAAATCCAAGAAGGGCAAGAAAGTCAGAACCTGCAACATGATTTCTCATGTTATTCCAGATCCCGACGATTCAGATTATCTATGGGATGGCACTCCTTTGGAAGATAGACTAAGAGGATTGAACATATGTCCTCCAAGTCTAGCTCCTCCTACCAAACTCAAGCTTACTCATCAGCAGTGGTTAGCTATGAATAGTATCCCTTTATACCGGGCACAACAAGTCTTCGCTGCTTACGTAAAAGCTCCTACAGGGATTTTTCCTCGTATCCCGAATCCTTCTCCTCCTGTAGTTACAAAGACATCTATTCTTCATTCTTCTAAGGTTACAGAAGGTCTTTCCTCTTCCTCTTCCTCTTTCTCTGTTGAAACACCTGTCAAAGGTCCGCTGTCCACTCACTTGTATAGTCAGCAATCTGTTCATCTCATGAATAAGATGGGTTATGACTTTCAAAAGACAAAAGGTTTGAATTATGATAAAGGAATACGACTTTCTTTACAGATTCAAAGTCAAAATTCCACTGTTAGATTGGGTTCTGAAGCTCCTCATAACAATCCACACAAGAAGAAGGCTAAGAAAGGGAAGACAAAATCCTGTAATATGGTACTTCCTTCTCCTGAGTCTGAAGAAGAATCTTTTGCTGGTACAAGATCTGGAAAAGAGTGCCATAAAGACCATGAGGGATCCTCCAAAGAAGCTGAAGACGTAGTGGAGACACTACCAACTCAATCCTCTTCTGTTCCTGCTAAACCTTCTGTGGTTGAAAAGGGGAAACAGAAAGCAGTACGCTTCGACGTCCCATTGAAGTCTGCTTCCAGTCAGGGGGTAGTGATGAAGCCTTACAAATTCGATATTCTAGCTCAGTTAGCCAATACTCCGACTAGACTATCTACATTTGAGTTGCTTCGCCTTTCCAGAGAAAGCAGAGAGACTTTGAGTGAAGCTTTACTTCAAGCAGATTCATGCTTGGCTCAACTCAAGACTCCTGATAATATACCAGTGTCATGTCCACAATGTCATAGTGTGATGGAAGCAATTCCCAACATCACCTTTATACAAGAAGATATGCTGTTGAAGCATAACAAGCATGACAGGCCTTTGTGCTACACCGGGTATATTGGATCCACTGAAATTGACAGGATTTACATTGATCCCGGATCCTCAATTAGCTTAATTCTTCAGAGTATGCTAAGACCCCTGAGGATCCCTACTAGTGATTTGACTTACACTAGTACTACGATAGTCGATTTTAACTCTGGCAAGAGCAAGCCATTGGGGAAGATTCGTCTGCAGATTCAGATTGGTGATCTTCGAACCACGGTAACTTTCTATGTTATCAACTTAGACGTCTCCTATAATATCCTTTTGGGGAGACCGTAGATTCATGAGCATAATATTGTACCTTCAACTCTCCACCAATGCTTCAAGTATGTAGATTCCCAAGGAGTTGTGAAGACTGAGTTTGCTGATATCAATCCCTTCAAGGGTGTCGAAGCCTATTTTTCTGATTCAAGGCTTTATAAACAAGAGCATATGAAAGAGATATCAGACATGGCTGAAGATCAATCACCTACTGAGGATCAGTCTATTAATGAAGATTCGCCAGAGGAGCAACCTTTGAAGATCATAGTCAAGGGACGAATCCAATCCCAATCTGTCAATGATCAACCTCTGATAATCAAGGTTAAAGGAAGAACTCAAACTTCATCTGAGGAATCAACAAATATTCCTGCTAAGAGCCAAGTTTAACATTTTATGATCAAGGTCAAAGGGCGTACTTCTTGTACGAATGATCCAGAACCACCATTGATTGTCAATCTTGATAAAACTACGCAGAAAACAGATAATGGTCCACTGATGATTAATCCGAAGCGTAGCAATCAAATTGTAAATGATGTAAATATTGATTATTCTGTACCTTTTGATATCAATGAAGATTTCCTTTTCGAGTATATGGCTGTCAAATTTATTGAAAGGATGACCTTATCTTCTGATAATCAAAGTCATCCATACAAAAACGACATTGAGCCAGAAGAAACTTTATACATCGATCATAAGGAAAATTCTTTCCCTCCTCATGTAGATGTTGGACCTTATGCTCAAAGGTTCCTAACATCTTCTCCTTATCTTCTACCTGTGGCCGCTTCATCACAAGCTTATGTAACTTTTAGACGTCACGAAGAATCTTATTTCGTGGTTCCGTATGATAAGAAAAACAAGCACCAAATTGTGTTTGGCCTGGCTAGAAATATTCCTATTGTGCAGGTGGATGAGCTGAAGAATAAAGACAAGGGAAGAATCTGAATTGACAAGTATAGTCAACAATCTATCAAGATTATCCCGAACATGGGATATGATTTGAAGACTATGCAAGGTCTCAATCAAGGCAAGGGTAGACGACTACCATTATGTGGTGATCCGTTTTACCAAAAGACTCGTCATGGGTTGGGATATGATTTGTCCAACATGTTTAATGACGATATACAAGAAGAATTCTCTTCTAGCTCTTCGCAATCATCGGATTCAGAAGAAGTCCAATTCATTGAATCTGATATTTCTCGTTCCTCATATGATAAATTTGAGCAAATATTTTCAGCTTACATGGTTCAAATTGATGATGAATCAGAGCCATTTGAGAATGATCCTTGGGCACAACATATGGATACTCAGTGGGAACTCCGTTTTGAACAGCGACAACCACCTACAGATGATGAGGTCATCCAGATTGATGTTGGGGATGGAACTACGTCCAAACCAATATTCATCAGTAAAAATCTTGCTGAAGATGAAAAGGAAGAGTTGATAAAACTTATCAAAGAATATATTGACATCTTTGCATGGAGTTATGAGGATATGCCAGGGTTAGATCCTAAAGTTGCTACTCATAAACTTAATATTCTGCCCAATGTCAAGCCTGTAAAACAATAGCAACGGCATTTTAGACCAGATATGATGGATGCAATTGAAGCAGAAGTCAAAAAGTTGATCACATGTGGATTTGTTCGTGAAGAGCAACACCTGGATTGGGTTGCCAATATTGTTCCTGTCATGAAGAAGAACGGAAAAGTCCGAGTTTGTATAGATTATCGAGATCTTAATGCAGCTTGTCCAAAAGACAAATTTCTACTTCCAATTACTGACGTCATGATAGACAATACATGTGTTTTTGAACGCATGTCTTTCATGGACGGATTCTCAGGATACAATTAGATCAAGATGTATCCAGAAGATGAGAAGCACACCGCTTTTCGTACACCCCTTGGGGTCTACTGCTATACAGTTATGCCGTTTGGTCTTAAAAATGCCGGTGCCACATATCAACGGGCTATGAGCAACATCTTTCAAGAATATCTATGGAAGATAGTTGAATGCTACGTAGATGATATTGCTGTTAAAAGTTGATCAAAGGATGATCACATTCAGGACTTGAGGATAGTATTTGAATTGATGTGCCAGCATCAATTGAAAATGAACCCTACTAAGTCTTTCTTAAGGGTTTCCAGTGGCAAATTTTTAGGATTTGTCATTACTTCTCAGGGTATCCATGTTGATCCTGATAAAGTTAAGGCAATTCTTGAAATGCGTCCTCCTCGCGATCTGAAAGAACTCCGTGGCTTTCAGGGTCGTATTGCTTATATCAGAAGATTTATATCTAATCTTTCTGGAAGATGTCAACCTTTCTCCCGTCTATTAAAAAAAGGTGTATCTTTTGTTTGGGATGAAGCGTGTCAGAAAGCCTTCAATGACATTAAGCAATACCTTACAATCCCACCTGTTCTGGTACCCCCGGTGGTAGGAAGGCCATTTTTGCTATATGTTCGAGCCTTGGATCATTCACTTGGCGCTCTTCTTGCACAGAAAAGTGATGTGGGTCATAAGCAAACAATTTATTATATGAGCAGAATGATGGTCGGAGCTGAACACAGGTATACTCCTGTGGAAAAGTAATGTCTAGCTTTGGTTTTTGCCGTCCAAAAGAAAAGACATTTTGTGACAGGGCAGACTATTCATGTCATCTCCAGAATAAATCCCATTCGGGTATTGATGAGAAAACCTAGCATTCTTAACTCCAGGTTGGCTACCTGGGCGATGTTGCTTACTCCTTATGACATGGTTTATGTACCTCAGAAATCAATAAAGGGTCAAGCATTAGCCGATTTCTTAGCTGCTCACCCTATACCTGAAACATCAAAATTATATGAGGACATTCCAGATGAAGTCGTGGATTGTAACCTGACTTTGAAGAATAAAATATGGCAATTATATTTTGATGGGGCATCACGATTAGGACCTAAAGGCAATATTGTCTCTGGGGTAGGAATCGTCTTGGTTTCTCCTGACAAAATGGTCATATACCGTGCCTATTCTCTCAATGAGCCATGCTCCAACAATGTAGCAGAATATAATGCTCTATTGATCGGTCTCCAAGTAGCAAAACAACTGGATATTGAGTTCCTATAAGCTTATGGAGATTCTCAATTGATCGGTAATCAAGTTAGAGGGACTTATGAAGTCAAAAATCCTGATCTCATCCCTTATCATCTCGTGGTAGTCGAGCTGGTCCTTTCATTCAAAGGATTCTTCATTGAATTTGTACCACGCTCTCAGAATGTGAAAGCTGATGATCTTGCTAGTTTAGCTGCAGACCTGGCTGTTTCAATCCAAAGACAAAATACAATTACTTTGTTGGACCGAGATTTGTTCTGTGTTAAGAATAATTTGTATATTGAACAAAGTTATACTACAGAGTCAAGTTCCCAGCAGAAAGATTGGAGAACTCCATTCATTGATTATGCAGTCCATGGGATTTTGCCTGAAGATCCAAAAGAAGCTGCGTCAATCAAAATGTCACGACCCGCACCCTAGAGTTAGGGCACGAGAACGTAACAACGCCCAGCCTATGTCGCAATGTCGACGGTAGAACGCTGTCCTAGGTCTCAATGCATCTAACAGTATAAGACTAAACAGTTTATACTCCCCGAATGGGGGTGACATAGCAGAATGTAAACTCAATCACATCTAAGGTAGAGCATAAAGGAAGATAGATAAAACATAAAATCGAAAAGAGATACAACAGATAGAAGTCTAAGTGTCTAAGATACAAACTCAGAATACATCTCAAAACCCAAATACAGTAATCCATAAATACAACTCAAGATGACTGAAAACAAACTATAAGCAAAAACCCTAGCTATCTATGCAACCTTTACTGTCTCCTCTAGGCTAGCAGGCAACCTCCTGGCTAACTGTAAAATTTATCAACAGGTCCAGTCAGGACAGGAATGAGCAAATCTTATCTAGAAAACCCAAGTAAATGACAGAGAACTATACAGCAGTTATAGACAGTTGTATTGATGAAAATGGTAGTTTATATTCAGGTACTGATAAGAAAGACATATAAAGTACAAGGAAAGAAAATAACTAAACAAGAGAAGGATCATAGCAATGAAGACTGTAAAAATGGAACTAGCTGAACCAGGGTAATATGATATAAAGTCCAAACAACAATGTAGACCAGTGTAACTCCAATGTAAGTCCAGTACAGGATGAATCTCATACAAGATGAATCCAATAAGGGACGATTCCAGTTATAGTGATCAATGATTCCAGGGTGAGTCCAGCCTATACTCTAGTAGTGTGTTTTAAAATACCGAGATCGACATATAAACGGCTATAGGTAATCCGGCACATCACACACCTGGCCGGGTGTGAGATGGCTATCATTCCAGTATGATTCCAGCAAAAGGGTGATTCCAGAAATGGGGTATGTCTACCTGTCTTACTCTAGTATTTCCCCTCCCAGCAAGTGAATTCAGAATTTCGACACAATGATTCAAGATGAGTCCAGCCAATAATATGAAGATACCAGTAAATGATTCCAGTAAATGATTCCAGTAAGTGATTCCAGTAAATAATTCCAGAAATAATGATACCAGTAATAGAGGCCAGAAAATAAATATGTGTCGTATACATGAATCCAGAAATATCCACACGTATTGTAACAGAGAATCGCATACAACTTACTAGAACTGAAGTACAGTAATTGACAAGTAAATGAGAGAACTATCAGAGAATGTACTCGCCTGATATCTGAATGTCCAAGGTAAAGATACTGTCCGAGGAGAGGTGTCTGGCTCCTAATTAGAATAGCACAAGTCACAACATGTCCAGAAGGGTAATATAAAGCACTACAATACATTCTACATGAATCTAGGTCAAACTAGGCCAAAGTTAACCCTTGGTCAACTCTGGTCAACTGTACTAGTCAAACTAGGTCAAACTAGGTCATGTCCTAACCCAGCAAGTCTTACTAGGCCTAACCAAGACTATCCTAGCAAGCACACATCAATACAAGGCTATACAAGCTAACATACACCCAACTCTATATAGCATGCAATTATTCAATACTCAAATAGGCAAGAATTCATATTGGATATACACTAGGTAATCTATTACTTTAAGCTATATATGTCTACACATATATACACATGCATATATTGGTATTCAACATTAGGTCTATAATCATGGCATTTCAAATGGTTATATAAACTTATATATTACAACACAATATGCTAACATATATATAATATACATACATAGCTAAGTTAACTATATTCATAAATACTTATTTAAGAGGCTATGTGTGTGTATGTGAACATGGCAAAGGGGCAAGTGAGGGTTAAATGGGTATACATAGTGTATACATATCAAAGAGTGTCAAAGTGTAAGTGAACAATGTGTCAAGTGTGATAGTATCAACATAGTGTAAGGGGGTACATGAGGTAATATAGGATTTGTGTTAACATAGAATATTACATCTCATTAACTTGTATATTGCATACATTACATCTATTATTATATTACATTCATGCTTGCATTCATTCATCATTCATTTATTCTCTTGCACTACTATATGCACCATACATTACATACTATGGAACCTACATATTCATTACAAGCCATACTTATACATGCTTACATTCTCTATTTAATTACATAATGTATATACATTAACATGGGTTAAAATCAAATAGAATATTATATTACACACAAGGGTGCACAAAATGCATGGTGGCGAAATGGAAGGATTTGGTGGAGAAATTGCTAGGGATTGCTCTTTAGAAATTTGGGAAAGAACAAGAGAGAGAGTGTGGATGAGAATAATGAAATGAACTTGAGCCTATCCTCTCCCAAAGTGGCTGGCCATATGGGGATATTTGTCCTATTATGGTAAGGTCCAAAATGCCCCCACTAACCTATTCTATGAGTATTAGGAAAGGGCTAATTGGTTGGGGCTAAATTAGTCATTCTAAAGTCTCTAATCACACTAACCTTATCCATAATAATTAGTCTATCCTCTAACTAAAATATTTCTATCATGTGAACTAAAATTAATATCATGTGGGCCATGCCTAACTAGTGTGTGGGTCCCACTAGAGTCAAACTACCCCCGGGTCCCGGTTTCAAGTCGGATTGAGTTGAAATTCGAACCCGACTCAAATAACCCCAAAAAAATATCATAAATAATAAAATAATATCAAAATAATTCAAAGAGATCAAATACAAAAAATATCTTTAGGCCAAAAATGATATTAAAATATCATAATCACATGGTTAGGCTCTAGGTCAAACAGTCTCTTGGGTTTCACTAGCAAAACGTCAAAACCGCAAGTCATTGATTTAAATAATTTTAAAATAATTTAAAATCACAAAAAATCATATCATGAATTAAATATCATTATTAAAATAATTATAAACACGAAATTTTAAAATTATCCTCATTTGGGAAACTGGGTGCTACAACTCTACCCACCTTAGAAAAATTTTGTCCTCGAAATTTTAGATCGATAGTACTCCTTCTAGAGCCTCTAACCTACCCAATATCTAAGGTAACACTTCCCAACACTAGAATAATAAATGGACATCTAAAAAGTGTCAATCTAGGAATACCTCCAATACTGCTCTGTTGTACGGCGGTAATGGAACTTCAATAAAATATGGACTGGAACCTATATCCAAGGGACTGGACCTATTTTAAAGTGGTCTTAACAAGGATGAAAAGGAACTGATTATAGGCTATAGGTATGCTCAAACTATTATCTTCCTATTAACCATCTATTAATACAATCTATTACCATAGGAACGATGCATTACTAAGACATATAGGCCCTTATCTCTCATAACACATTTATACTCACCAAAAGACTAGTATATCCTATCAAGGCTGATACTATAATCTCTCCTAAATCTCCTAAGCTACATATTTATAGATACACATCCCCACATCAAGGACTAACCCATATATATCTACAACTGATACTAATGGAGTGACGTCCCTATTTCCTAACAATCAAGGTCTAATTTTTTTTATCTAAATCATGCAATTTGAAGGAATAGTATACAAGGTCAGGGCATACCGTAGCAGTTGGAAGTCTCACCTAGGTGCACTGGTCATTCTAGGTCAAAACAGTACTATGGTATCAACACACAAACAATCTAGGGTGTCCTAATTGGAAAGGTAAGGGAACAACAATCATCAAGGTTGTAGGGCTGTCTACCACCCTATATAAAAATTGGTCATTAACAAGCAACTAAGAAATTATTAAAAGGTTACTATTCCATAAAATGGCAAAAATTGAAAATTTAGGCACAACAAATCACAAATAGATTTTTGTCTTGACACGATCTAAGTTGATCAATTTCGGGATAAAACAAAATTTGGGCAAGAATGGAAATCAATGAAATCAAAGTATGAGCACGAGCATCCAACGATGGAGGTTCAGGTCATGATTAAATTTAATTCGACTGAGTACGAATACGAGGTTCATAGGCAATAAAAAGATTTCAAGGAGAATTGTCAAGGCTGTCGCGAATGAGACTCTAGGGTCAAGTTTAACTATGTCTCCATTCTCGTAGATTGATACATGAAAAAGCGAACCAAAGTGCAATAGGTTGATCAGACCATCAAGTACCGGTTTTGATTAGACAATATGTTAGTGGGTGGCCACCCCATAAAATATGTTATGACCAAGCTCGAAAATAGATAAGCTTGCAAAACTAAGGTTAATTTAGCAGCACAAGATATAAGGGTGGTAATGATGAAAAGAATTACATAGTCCAAGTTTCTTAACCAATGGGTCAAGTAATCAGATAAGGTACAAGATTAAGTATCTAAGGAAACAAGCAGAACACCATCACATGTCGGATCGAAAGAATTGAGTCAAGGCTGGATTTCTAATTGAAATAAGAAGAAATTTAGTATAATGGTAGAGGTTATAGTTTAGCCAGTTGACCAGAAAATCATATCAAGAAAATAGAGTACAAGAAGACGGGTTTTAGTGGGACATGATATACCTACACGAAGGTGAGCTCGTCTAGGTCTTGCATATAAGATTTGTTAGAGGGTAACAGCTAGTATTACATTTCGAATATCAAAGTCACGATAAGGAACATCAAGGATCTTAATTAGAAAGTGGGAGTTCAAGAGGTGGTAATTAATGCACAAAAATAATGAAGATCGAGTTAGTCATCTACTTCTGATACTCTTAAGTTCATCTGGTTATAGCTTGCCAATCATATCTTTACCTCACCAGTCTCCATATAAAAATTTAACCTTTACTTAAACCCTTACCATGACTACCGTAGGCAATTTCCAATTTCCAAACATCACTCTTGAAGCACAACCTTGACATTTAGGAATCAACATTAACCATTTATTTAAATTTCCAAGTTCTTTCACCTTGTCTTAAATTTGACCCAAAACCTCTAAATCCTGTTTACGAATTCCTTGAACTTGTTCAAATTGTTCTCCTCGTATTATTTAATTTAAATCTCTAGACCTTACAAAACTTATCTTTTATCATAAAATCAACTTCCGTATTTTCTTCGACATACACCCTTGAATATTATTCTCCTAAAAATATTTCACAACAATCTCTAAACTTCTATAACTTTATGCTCTCTCTATCCCTAGTCATTTCCTCGCAACATCTTGTTTAATATCCTTATTAAACACAATTAACTTCTCTTTTCCATTACTAACCTTCTACATAGCCTCAGAGTAAAAGTTTTCCCCAGAATCAATAACCAAGATTTTCTAAGTTCTCAAAACTAGGTTGACCTCTGATATCCTCATTAGTTTGAATATACCTATAAACTATCTCATAACCCCAAAATTTTTCTAAATGTAATTGTTTCCAGATTTGTAGTATACATCTCCTTATTCTATTCGAGACCTTTACCATATTTCTATCTCAAGTTTCCATATGGAACACTCCACATTTGATTTCCTTTAGATCATCATAAAATAACCAGTTACGTCTTCTCTGAGCTACATAATTTATGTCACTTCCTTAGCCTTCCCCATGCAAAAAATACGAAGATTCAAGGGTTTCGAAGTACATCTGGTAGGGACGACAAGATATGGGTAATTAATGTAATGAGACAGAGTTTAAGATAAGAGGTAAATAAGAATGCAAGGGAATAATGGCAAGAAAGAATAATGAAGATATGTTACTTCTCATCGGTTCAAACGAGAGGAACCCATTAAGCTTAAATTCAATTGCAAGGAATGAGGGTGAATCCAAACAAGAGGAAAAGGAATTCCAATTGAAGTTCAAAATGAGTTTCTCAGGGGTCGTCCCAGAAATCTCTCAAAGAATCCTAAGTGTGATTGAGTACCTTGGATTTAAAAATATTAATCTAAATATAAAATTAAATCAACAACTACAAAATTTTATCAAAATCATCAACTAATACCAGGATTCAAAGTTCTACAATGAATCCACAAAATCAAATTCAAATCAAGGAAAAAGGTGAATCAAAACAAGGAAAAGGTGTTTAAATCGGAATTCAAAATAAGATTCTCAAGGGTCATCCCAGAAATCTCTCAAGGAATCCTAACAGTGATTGAGTATCCTCTCATCCTAACACATTAATTTATATATCCTATAGCAGGCTCGTAGTAGTACAACTAAGTCGTTGTGCTACTACGAAATCGCACTAATGCGAATCTCAACCTGCATGGGCCACCACTAAAAATGTGTCACGACCCGCACCCTAGAGTTAGGGCACGAGAACGTAACAACGCCCAGCCTACGCCGCAGTGTCGGCGGTAGAACGCTGTCCTAGGTCTCAATGCATCTAACAGTATAAGACTAAACAGTTTATACTCTCCGAATGGGGGTGACATAGCAGAATGTAAACTCAATCACATCTAAGGTAGAGCATAAAGGAAGATAGATAAAACATGAAATCGAAAAGAGATACAACAGATAGAAGTCTAAGTGTCTAAGATACAAACTCAGAATACATCTCAAAACCCAAATACAGTAATCCATAAATACAACTCAAGATGACTGAAAAAAAAACTATAAGCAAAAACCCTAGCTATCTATGTAACCTTTACTGTCTCCTCTAGGCTAGCAGGCAACCTCCAGGCTATCTATAAAATTTATCAACAGGTCCAGTCAGGACAGGAATGAGCACATCTCATCTAGAAAACCCAAGTAAATAACAGAGAACTATACAGCAGTTATAGACAGTTGTATTGATGAAAATGGCAGTTTATATTCAGGTGATGGTAAGAAAGACAGATAAAGTGCAAGGAAAGAAAATAACTAAACAAGAGAAGAATCATAGCAATGAAGACTGTAAAAATAGAACTAGCTGAACCAGGGTAATATGATATAAAGTCCAGACAATAATGTAGACTAGTGTAACTCCAATGTAAGTCCAGTACATGATGAATCTCATACAAGATGAATCCAGTAAGGGACGATTCCAGTTATAGTTATCAATGATTCCAGGGTGAGTCCAGCCTATACTCTAGCAGTATGTTTTAAAATACCGAGATCGATATGTAAACGGCTATAGGTAATCCGGCACATCACACACCTGGTCGGGTGTGAGATGGCTATCATTCCAGTATGATTCCAGCAAAAGGGTGATTCCAGAAATGGGGTATGTCTACATGTCTTACTCTAGTATTTCCCCTCCCAGCAAGTGAATCCAGAATTCTGACATAATGATTCAAGATGAGTCCAGCCAATAATATGAAGATACCAGTAAATGATTCCAGTAAATGATTCCAGTAAGTGATTCCAGTAAATGATTCCAGAAATAATGATACCAGTAATAGAGGCCAGAAAATAAATGTGTGTCGTATACATGAATCCAGAAATATCCACACGTATTGTAACAGAGAATCGCATACAACTAACTAGAACTGAAGTACAGTAATTGACAAGTAAATGAGAGAACTATCAGAGAATGTACTCGCCTGATATCTGAATGTCCAAGGTAAAGATACTGTCCGAGGAGAGGTGTCTGGCTCCTAATTAGAATAGCACAAGTCATAACATGTCCAGAAGGGTAATATAAAGCACTACAATGTATTCTACATGAATCTAGGTCAAACTAGGCTAAAGTCAACCCTTGGTCAACTCTGGTCAACTGCACTAGTCAAACTAGGTCAAACTAGGTCATGTCCTAACCCAGCAAGTCTTACTAGGCCTAACCAAGACTATCCTAGCAAGCACACATCAATACAAGGCTATACAAGCCAACATACACCCAACTCTATATATCATGCAATTATTCAATACTCAAATAGACAAGAATTCACATTAGATATACACTAGGTAATCTATTACTTTAAGCTATATATGTCTACACATATATACACATGTATGTATTGGTATTCAACATTAGGTCTATAATCATGGCATTTCAAATGGTTATATAAACTTATATATTGCAACACAATATGCTAACATATATATAATATACATACATAGCTAAGTTAACTATATTCATAAATACTTATTTAAGAGGTTATGTGTGTGTATGTGAACATAGCAAAGGGGCAAGTGATGGTTAAATGGGTATACATAGTGTATACATATCAAAGAGTATCAAAGTGTAAGTGAACAGTGTGTCAAGTGTGATAGTGTCAACATAGTGTAAGGGGGTACATGAGATAATATAGGATTTGTGTTAACATAGAATATTACATCTCATTAACTTGTATATTGCATATATTACATCTATTATTACATTACATTCATGCTTGCATTCATTCATCATTAATTTATTCTCTTGTACTACTATATGCACCATACATTACATACTATAGAACCTACATATTCATTATAAGCCATACTTATATATGCTTACATTCTCTATTTAATTACATAATATATATACATTAACATGGGTTAAAATCAAATAGAACATTATATTACACACAAGGGTGCACAAAATGCATATACCGAATAGTAACTCCTACTAATAATCAATACTGTACCATCTCAGCATGAATTAAAGTTTAGGATTAAATTATGTTATAGATCTACGTGTTAGCTTTCCGAAACTTCAAACGGATCGCATTTTCGTTTCCGAAAACTCCCGGAATCGCAAAAACACCGAGAACGCGTTTGTCTTTCGTACAGCTGACACTCAAATAATTCTCCAAAAAGTTACAGAAAGAATTAGGCCTATTAATACATGTTATTGGAAAGCTAACTTCAATATGCTTCTTTTAAAAAAATGAGAGATTAAACCGAGCTTTGAGCTAGAAGTTATGACATTTCTAAGTTAGGGCTGAAATTAAAAACGTGGATAAAAATCATGACGGATTTGGGTAGTTTAAGATAAAAGAACACAAGTATATAACATAATATATCAAGAACTCACTCTCTACACTAATATATATATATGAGACACTATAGAATACATCTCCAATACAAAAATATGAGATTAAATATGTAATAATTCATTTATACATAACAACAACACATAGTGTGTCCAAATTTGGGATTTTCCCACATGGACACAACACAAAGGACACTCCTACGACCTCCAAATGGACACAAAATGGACACAAATAGAGATACAACCATGGGAGTCATTCCTATGGGTTCAAAATAGACCTATATGCATGAGGAAATGAAAAGGAGAAGGGATTTATACCTCCCGGTAGATCGAATCGAAGAAAAGCCTTCTTGGAACGACACCGACACGTAGAGATTCCAAAAGGACACGAACGAGCTCCGAATCCTTCCAAACTTGGGTAGCTTCCTCCTTGGCTAGAATGGAGAAGGAAAGAAGAAGATTTGGTGGCGAAATAGAAGGATTTGGTGGAGAAATTGCTAGGGATTGCTCTTTAGGAATTTGGGGAAGAACAAGAGAGAGAGTATGGATGAGAATAATGAAATGAACTTGAGCCTATCCTCTCCCAAAGTGGCTGGCCATATGGGGCTATTTGTCCTATTATGGTAAGGTCCAAAATGCCCCCACTAACCTATTCTATGAGTATTAGGAAAGGGCTAATTGGTTGGGGCTAAATTAGTCATTCTAAAGTCTCTAATCACACTAACCTTATCCATAATAATTAGTCTAACCTCTAACTAAAATATTTCTATCATGTAGACTAAAATTAATATCATGTGGGCCATGCCTAACTAGTGTGTGGGTCCTACTAGAGTCAAACTACCCCTGGGTCCCCGTTTCAAGTCGGATTGAGTTGAAATTCGAACCCGACTCAAATAACCCCAAAACAATATCATAAATAATAAAATAATATAAAAATAATTCAAAGAGGTCAAATACAAAAAATATCTTTTAGGCCAAAAATGATATTAAAATATTATAATCACATGGTTAGGCTCTAGGTCAAACAGTCTCTAGGGTTTCACTAGTAAAACGTCAAAACCGTAAGTCATTGATTTAAATAATTTTAAAATGATTTAAAATCACCAAAAATCATATCATGAATTAAATATCATTATTAAAATAATTATAAACACGAAATTTCAAAATTATCCTCAATTGGGAAACTGGGTGCTACACAAAAGACGATCGTTTCGCTTTTATTATGATTCGTCTTTACATATGCTATACCGTCGTTCTTATGATGGACTCTTGCTGCGTTGTCTCTCAGAAAATGAAGCTAAACAAACACTAAGAGAAGCTCATGATGGTATTTATGGTGCTCATCAACCGGGTCCTAAATTATAAGATCGCATTCGAATAATGGGGTATTATTGGCCTTCTATGATAACAGATGTCGTAGGCTATGCCAGAAGATGTAAAGCATGTCAGATTCATGCTGACTTTATTCATCAACCATCTGAATTTCTACATCCTACAGCAGCCTCTTGGCCCTTTGAAGCTTGGGGTATGGATGTCATTGGTCCTATTAATTCACCTTCTGTCAAGGGACATCGATTTATATTAGCTATAACCGATTACTTTTCTATGTGGGCAGAAGCAATTCCCCTTGCCGAAGTGAAAATATCTAACGTGATCAGCTTTATCAAGCACTATATAATTTATCGCTTCGGGATCCCTCGACAAATAATTCATGACAATGGTCCACAATTTGCCAGTCAAGCATTTTATCGATTCTGTGATCAGAATCGAATTCAAAATTTGGCTTCTACGGCTTATAATCCAGCTGCTAATGGTTTAGCCGAAGTTTTCAATAAGACGATCATTAAACTTCTCAAAAAGTTGGTCTCTTCTAATAAACGTGATTGGAATGAGAAACTTGGAGAGTGTTTATGGGCTTATCGAACAACAGTCCGGACTCCTATTGGTTTTACACCATTCTCATTGGTTTATGGATGTGAAGTCATCCTCCCATTAGAAATCCAGATCCCATCTCTACGAATAGCCATTGCTAATGAGCTAACTACAGAGAATAATGATCGCTTACGACTCAAAGAACTGAAAGGATTGGATGAGAAGCGTCTTCAAGCACAACAGCATATTGAACTATATCAAGCCCGTATATCTCGAACTTTCAATCGTAAAGTGAAAGAGAGGGTATTCAAGGTTGGCGAACTTGTGTTAGCTGTTTGAAGACCGATGATAATGACTCATAAAAGCAAAGGAAAATTCCAAGCAAAATGGGAAGGCCCTTATGTAATTGAGTCCGTATTTTCCAACGGCGCCTATCGGTTATCAAAGCCCAATAGAGATCTACTCATGATGCCAATCAATGGCAAATTTCTTAAGAAATACTATGTGTAAAAAAAAAGAAAGGGAAGACAGAATGAAAATAAAGTTTCTTTTATTATTATTTTTGTTCAAGACAAAAGATTAAGGACGAGGGCCACTCCCTTCCTTATTGAATATATAGTCAGCCAATGCATAGAAGGCATCGTTGCCTGAGTTCATAAAAAACTTGCAGGCAGCCATCCTCAGCGCTTCGTCTTCAGAAGTTTTTCCTGGCTCTACTAAGAACGCAAGGATATCTTGTGGTGGCTTGGGCGTAGAAGAGCTGTTGCCTACTTGAGTCGGGCCCGCTACTGTTGGCTCAATGGGACATATATCAGTGACGTCCTCAATTTTCCTGGAGACTTCATTCTTTTGCTGTACATCCTCGGAAGACATTTCCAATAGAGGAGTGGAAATAAGAATAAAATGTTACAGAGAGTTCTCGCCTATTTATAGAAGAGGACTGTTGATGAACCGGTCTTTGAGATTGAGAACAACTTTTCATTCCCGAAAAGACCTGTTCATTCGTTCTATCGGGTTCATTCATTTAATTACAAAATTGAATCAATGTTTTCTTTTCCCGAAAGTTATGTTGATTCATTCATACATTGATATGGACCTATATACTCATGACATCTGTTTCTCTATTCCCCAGCTACCAAGGTTTGGTTAAGCTGATTTCATGTCTCCTGGGAAAGGGATTTTATATCTTTTATTTCATCAATTGATTAGAAAGTGAGATTCGTTATTTATCATGTTTCCATGACCTCTGGATAAATACTAAATCTACTTACTTTTCCTATCTATCATTTCTATTTGACCTCTGCATAGATATTAATCTAATTTTCTTTTGAGTTCATATATACTGTCATGTCCATATTACCTCTGATAGTATTATATACTCTAAAATAGAAAACAAGATTTTATTTATCTATCATGTCCATATTACATCCAGATAGATACAAATCATTGAGCATAGAAGAATTATCATTTCCATTCTCATATCATAAAAGTCTATTACATTTCTTAGACTTTCTTACAAATCGCAATGAAAATCTATTACATCTTGGATTTTTATTCTATACACCAACGATAACCTAATAGAGATCTATTTCTTCTTCGGATCTTCTTTGACGGGTTCGTTGTTGGTGGTAATTCCTGACTGTCTGAGCTCCAGTGGCAACCAGAGCAGTAGGAATCAAACTCTGGTCTTCTCTCTCAGATGAGAGGAGAACCCCAGAGTATGGCAGCCTGAAGGCGTGTTGCTGCCAATACAACTGGTGGATTAGGGGCGGCCTTCCAGAGGAGATAGGAATGTATCCAGTATTGGGATACGATTCCTAGTTCTGCCGTGAAAGGAACTCTACTACCCAATTTCTCGGGGTAGAGTTAACTCCACCATCCAACTCTCCGTGTATAAAGGCTCTTCCTACCAACAGAGGAAGACCCTTCTATCTCACGAAGAGTTCTGAGTTGTCTGATTTGCGCGTCAAAAGCGCATGAGCTCCCTAATGTTGATGTCAGAAGAACGCTTCTCACAGCGTCAAAATCGCCAATACCGGTTCTGGAGAAGCTGTTCAGCCAAACTTCTGCAGAAAACAGCAAAGAAGAAGTGCTTTAAACAGAAGTATTATCAGATGCGTATTAAACACTAACTAAAAATAGATCATAAGGCTTTTTACGCCAGTGCTTCAGCAAGGCTTTTACGCCAGTAATTCAGCAAGGCTTTTACGCCAGTGCTTCAGCAAGGCTTTTACGCTAGTGATTCAGTAAGGCTTTTATGCCAGTGCTTCAGCAAGGCTTTTACGCCAGTGATCCAGCAAGGCTTTTACGCCAGTGCTTCAGCAAGACTTTTATGCCAGTGATCCAGCAAGGCTTTTACGCCAGTGCTTCAGCAAGGCTTTTACGCCAGTGCTTCAGCAAGGCTTTTACGCCAGTGATTCAGCAAGGCTTTTACGCCAGTGATTCAGCAAGGCTTTTTACACCAATGCTTCAGCAAGGTTTTTTACGCTCGTCAAGAATTTACGCTCATGAATAGCTATTTTCAAAAAAAAATTGAAGACAAATACTTGCTTACGATCGAACTTACCACTTAAGTTGAATGGTTTGGCTCTAATAGTGATTGAATCCACGTCTAAAGACTGGGCATACAAAAGAATGCCGTGGGAAAGCTCCGCCATTGTCATTTGTTGGAGAACAACATCGCAGAAAGTTATCCTCAGAGTAATGAGTACGAGAATATGTGAAACATTCTCGGCTATTTATAAAGACTGAAGAAACTGTTGGGATGAGTCTATTTCGGGAGAAGATCCTATTTAAGGGCTCTCGTAACCACAAGACAGATGCCACGTGTTGGTTTGTTTCTTGGAAATTAACAACCATAGAAACAGTCAAAAGAAGTGCATAAACAAGTGCGCATCAATAGATGAGGTTAGCAGCAAAATTTTATTTATAAAGGGAGAAGTGGACCCCTACAAATTAAAGATTCGCAAGACATAAAAATATTATTTCTCTCCTTCGTTGGGCTGACGAAGGGAGACACCTAGTTCATGCATATTACGAATCCCGGAACGGCACATCAGATTAAGAAACGCTTCGGCATCTCCTGGCCCTTCGTATGCAGTTGGGGGACCACCATCAATGCGATTAAAGACGGCAGAAGTTACTCCAAAACACTCTAAAAGGTTGCACGCCCGCTCGAAATCAAGCTTGGAGCTCGAAGCCTCTTTGTTAGTAATCTCGTTCTTCGGCGCCATGACAAAACGAGGATGAATCTCAAGAATAAAGAATTTGTCCTTATTTATACAAATCAAAGCAACTCTTCACATTCCTCGTTGGAAACTGCTCACTCAGGAAGATAATGTGTCACCCCCATTTCCTGTATTTCGTATTTGTACTCGTAATTTGATTTTGGTACGTATTTTATTTTCTCGACTTGCGGATTTTGGTTTCTAGTAAATGGGTTTGGACCACGGCTAGGTTTTATTTTATGGAATTGGGTTGGTTTGATTAGGTTTGGTTTAATATGAATTGGTACACTTTAACCTACACTCTACCCTCAACACAACACACCCACCCTCATTATATCTCCACCAACCTTTCTCTCTCCTCTTTATTCTCCATTAACTTTTCCATCTTCTTCCTTCTTCCACACAACTCCCCAATCCATAGGCAAGTGCACCTTGCCATCAAATAAGCACCACTTTTTATTTTGTCCATTAACTAGATTAGGCCATGGAGAACAACTTTAGAACTTGACATTTTGTGATTTGGAGCTTTCATTCTTCTAGATCTAGCTTTTAACCATTTTTGAAAATCCTTGGTTTTGATCTATTAAACTTCGATTTTTGTATGTTTTGATGCTTCCATGTGGAAGAGAATTCGATTTTACTCAAGTTAGAACTTTGAAAATCTAGATTTGGTTTTGATTTGACAAAGTTATGAAGAATTGAAGTTCTTGGTGTTCTTGGACCTGCTCTCGGCCAGGAAGAACATCCCTCTGCCTTGCGCTCTTTAGCGCATGGCCTATTGCGCACCCCCGGCCTGTGCTCTTTAGCGCAGGGCCGATTGCGCATGACCTCAGCCAGTGCTTTGCGCTGCGCTGGATTGCGCTGGCGCAAGCCATCCATGCGCAAGCCAGCCATGCGCAAAGTAACCCCTGCGTAATCCATCCATGCGCAGTTGACTTCTGCGAAGTCTGTTCCTGCGCAATCCACCCATGCGCAGTTCACTTCTGCGCAGTCTGTTCATGCGCAATCTGCCCCTGTGTCCTGTGCCCCTGCACACTTGGCACCCAGCGCAACTGACACCTGCGCAATCCAACTCCCTGACCCCTTGCGCAATCTATTGGCTTTTGGAGTTTTGGTTATTTCTTTAAGCTTGGCTCTTCTATAGTCCTATATATATTGGTATTTTATTAGATATTTTACGTCCATTTTATATCCTTACGCTTTTTGTCATGAACTTGATTTTACTTAATATGTTTGGAATGACTATTGTACATGGCATGGCATGACAAAGAACTAGCATAACACGACATTGACCCGTAGTGGCGCACTCCTGACAGTACCCTGACATGATTTATCTTGATAACTTGATAGTGGCCCGTGGCGGCGCACTCCTGACTTGACTTGTAACTTGTAACTTGACTCGTATAATCAACGTGACACCGTGGGTGCTCCTGCTTGCTTGCTTGTACAATCTACTTGTCTTGTCTTACATCATGTCTAGGACGTGACTTCCTGGGTACCATGGCCAGGGACTCGCACTAAATTGGATAAGGCTAATTATTAGATCAAACTAGAATATGGAGAATTCCCAGTCACAGGCAATCTCGTTATCTGGGCGCTTTAATGGACTTGTAGCTTGCCGACGAGTAGAGCACATTTCCAGCACTTCATGTGTTGCACCCTCTAAGTCACCTAAGGGTATATTTGTCTCCCGGGCAATGTACCCACCTATAACTCTCAACCCGCGGAAGGATAACTGGATAGTCTGCAGGGCTTGGGACTAGAATTCTCACTTGCATCTTTTTAGTGATTAGGTTTGTGATAACCCTAGTTAGTTAAAGTAGTAAGCCGTAGTACTTGCTTGGCCGATTGTGAATGAATGGTGTCCAGCTCTGTCTAAGTCTTGTCTAGCCCCTGTACCTGGAACTCTTGATCATGATTGTTTTACTTATCTCTAACGATAAATGGGTAGAGACAGTGAGCTATTCAGGCGAAAGGGTACAATCCCGGTCCTTGTTTGGTTTAAGGATTGTAACCTGGCTCCCGGAATGGTTCCACGTCCCTAGTCGTTTATCGCCCTGTGTACTTTACTACTTGTACTTCTTTTATTCTTTATGTTCTGATATGCTGGCTTTTGTTCTTATTTGTTGCCTCCTTTGTAGCACTTGCTCTTTCTGGGGTTTGACCCAGCTGGTTTTGTGTGGCCAGATTTCAGAGCAGCTCCCGAGGATCTACCAAGCTTCCAGCCCAATGGTGAACACTAGACGGAACCCGGGCTACGAGTGGGTTTTCCCTTTTTATTTCACCCACTTATATGTAAATTTATTCTTTTGAGGCGTTTAGCCGACGAGCACCTGTTAGCTCGATGCACATTTACTTACTGTCTGCCTACGGGCTGTAAACATGATTAACAAATCCTAGGGTTGATCATGTATGACTGAACTCTTGCTAGTCCTATCATTTTGTACGACTAGCTTCATGATCATCCAATATGTAATATTTGGGATGCCTTATATATATATATTTGATGCTCTAATATCTTGTAACTCTGTTAATTGCTTGAGATTGAGATAATAGGCTTGACCCTAAGAGACTGCTGGCTTGTAGTAAACCCTCATATCTAGACAGCCGGGACCGTATAGTTGAGATGTATTCTATTTCAATATACGTAGCTGGCTATGTCTGCCCCCGCTCTCCAATATTCTGGTTCTGGGGCATGACATGGTTTAAGTGGTGGCCCATGCAGGTATTGGCATTCAAGAAATGTGACGGTTTACCGAATAGATGTCTCAATCAATATTCGTCCTTGATCTCTGCTCGTATCTTCAAATCCCTGAGAATCTCGACCTGATCATATTGCTTGTATCATTGATCTGTCCTGGTCCTTTCCTTATTGTTCCCTATGTCGTCTTCTTCAGCGGTATTACTCCCGGACCTGCCAACCAGCCAGAGGAAGCTCAATAAGCACCCCAGCGCCAGGAAGATCAAGCTCAACACTCTGGAGTAGCCTCCCGAGTTATGTTTCCTGGAGGCTCAGAACCTCCAGTTCAGGCATCTCCGCCCGTTCAACCAGCTAGACAGGATGAGGGACCTTTGGTAGGGCTTATCAGAGAACTGCTTGCATCCCAAGATCGTCGAGGCGACGCCTTGTACCAGGAAGTTCATGATGCACTAAACCGCGGAGGTCCCCAAGGGAATCAGGCGGCCAACAGTTTCAAGCGCTTGAACCCTCCCTTCTTTGACGGCAGTGAAGATGCGATTGCCGCGGACGCTTGGCTTCATGATACAGAGGTGGTTCTAGAAGCAGCTAGGACACCTGAGAATGAGAAGGTGGCGGTGGTACGCCTACATTTGTTAGACTTGGCTCACGATTGGTGGGCAGCTCAGGCCATGGGATTAGCAGCACCAGTCACTTGGACGACGTTCAGAGAGAGGTTCCAGACAAAGTACTTCGATGCGGTGGCACGGTACGACCTGCAGACCAGATTCACCAACTTGAAGCAAGGAGGCAGGACGGTCGATGGCTATGCGACCGAGTTTTCCAGGCTGAGTGGGTTCGCCCCCACTTTGGTGGCGACCGAGTTTGATAGGGCTCAGCGGTTCCAGCAAGGGCTGCACTTAGAGATATTATTGGTTGTGGAGCAGTTCGAGCACCAGACGTTCGATACAGTGTTGAAGGCATCTAGGAGGCATGAGTATACCTCCCGTAGAATTGTGGACAGGACCGAAGACAGGAAGCGGTCCCACAACCAGATGCACCAATCATCAGCTCCAGCCCCGGCAGCTAGGGGATTGACCATTGGAACTCCGAGGCGGGCGGCCTCAGTGACGTCGGTTCAGCATTCGACCCCAACGTACCTGCAGAAGCAGAAGCAGTCTTTCGCGGTGGGATGTTCTCATTGCGGGAAGCCGGGCCATGTAGTGGCAGAGTGTCGTAGGGCACAGGGATTGTGCCTGGCTTGTGGAGGAGCAGACCACCAGATAGGGACCTGCCCAAATAGGGGAGGTCCATCATCATCCAACCTTTCTAGTTTTTCGGTGAGAGGACCAGCCCCAGTTCCAGTCCAGCAGCAGCAGCAACAACAGTACCCGAGGCCATTGTTGCCCCAGGCCCAGGCCTTTCAGCAAGAGAACCAGCAGCAGTTCATCCAGGCTCCAGCACAGAACCGACAGAGGGGTTTCCAGCAGAGAGGACCCGCAGCTAGAGGTCAGGCTATGATGATGACCATGGAAGAAGAAGTTGTACCAGGTGAGGTAGTGGCAGGTACTATTCTCGTCAACACCTTTCCAGCATCTGTATTATTCGATTCTGGTGCATCGCATTCATTCATGTCTGCACGATTCACGACACGGATAGGATTGGAGCCCGAGTCATTATCAGTGAGGCTTAATATACTTACTGGTAATGGTCTTGTGGGAGTAGATCGAGTGTTTTCCTCGTGTCGGATCGTAGTTAGCGGTAGAGAGTTCTCCGGTAGGCTCATAGAGTTCCCTATGGCAGACTATGATGTAGTCCTAGGCATGGATTGGTTGAGGAACCATTATGCTAGGATAGACTGCCATGTTGGCAGAGTTGTCTTTAGTATTCCCGGAGAGCCAGAGTTTTCATTTTCCAGAGGCACAGTAGAGCCATCTCCGCCAGTATTGCGGATGGCAGTAGCAGCAGTGCAGTTGCCCCGGATAGTTGAAGAGTTTCCAGATGTCTTCCCAGAGGAACTTCCAGGGATGCCAACAGAGCGGGAGATCGAGTTCACCATCGACTTGATTCCCGGGACAGCACTAGTATTTGAGCGAGTCTATAGAATGGCACCTTCAGAGTTGGAGATTTTGTTCAAGATGATTGAAGAACTTAGAACCAAGGGATTCATTTGTGCTAGTAGATCGCCTTGGGGAGCCCCGATGCTTCTTGTGAAAAAGAAGGATGGTACGTCCAGGCTATGTGTTGATTATCGTACCTTGAACTCAGTGACAATCAAGAACAGATACCCTCTCCCGAGGATAGATGACTTGTTTGATCAACTCAAGGGGGCTTCAGTTTTCTCGAAGATAGACTTGCGGTCAGGATACCACCAGATCAGAGTCAGAGAGCAGGACATCCCGAAGACGACGTTCAGATCTAGGTACGGGCATTGGGAGTTTCTAGTTATGCCCTTTGGAGCGACCAATGCGCCGGCAGTATTCATGGACCTCATGAACCGTATTTTCATGCCTTACTTGGATCAGTTTGTGATAGTGTTCCTTGATGACATCCTGGTCTACAGCAAAAGTGAAGCAGAGCACGAGCAGCATCTCAGAATTGTCCTCCAGATTCTCAGAGAGCACCAGTTGTACGCCAAGTTCAGTAAATGCGAGTTCTGGCTCGATCGCATTTCTTACTTGGGTCACATCATTACCAGAGGAGGAGTGGAAGTGGATCCCCAGAAGATTATGGCTATCGAGGCATGGCCAGTACCCAGCTCAGTGGCAGAAGTTCACAGCTTTCTTGGATTTGCCGGCTACTACCGGCGGTTCATCTCTGATTTTGTAAGGATTTCAGCGCCGATGACCCAGTTGACCCGCAAGGATGTGCCGTTCGTTTGGACAGCAGAATGTCAGGAATCATTTGAGAAATTGAAGCGAGGTTTGATAACGGCTTCCATTCTCACCCTTCCAGATGGGACCGGAGGATTCACAGTTTATTGCGATGCTTCAGGCAGAGGATTGGGATGTGTTTTGATGCAACATAGGAAGGTAATTGCTTATGCGTCACGTCAACTCCGTGATCATGAGAAGAATTATCCGACCCACGACTTGGAGCTAGCAGCAGTAGTGTTTGCACTTAAGTTGTGGAGGCACTACTTTTACGGAGATAGAGTGGAGATCTTTACTGATCATAAGAGCCTGAAGTATGTTTTCACCCAGAAGGATCTTAATATACGGCAGAGAAGATGGCTCGAGCTACTGTGGACTACGATGTAGATTTGCAGTATCATCCAGGGAAGGCCAACGTTGTAGCAGATGCATTGAGCCGGAGTTTATTTCCTGACGGCGCAACCAGGGTTATTGTCGAATCTTCAGAAGATGGAAATTAAAGTGGTTCTTCCTTCCAATGTGGCCTTGATGGCCAGTCTACAGATTCAGTCCACCATAGTTGAGAGGATCCGGACAGCACAGTTAACCGATTCCAAGATTCAGCGGCTCAGAGCAGAGTGTGAAGCAGGAAGAAGGCCAGAGTTATGTATTCATGAGGATGGTACACTTCGACACGGCATGCGTCTTTGTGTACCCAGTGGAGATATCAGACAGGAAGTCATGGCAGAGGCTCACAGTTCGCAGTATTCTATTCACCCAGGCGGCACGAAGATGTATCGAGATATTCGTCAACACTTTTGGTGGAATGGTATGAAGAGGGAGATAGCCCGGTATGTCTCTCGATGTTTGGTTTACCAACAAGTCAAGGCTGAACATCAGAGGCCAGCTGGACTTCTTCAACCTTTATCGATCCCAGAATCGAAATGGGAACACATAACCATGGATTTCGTGACTGGGTTACCCAGATCTCCGGTAGGCAGAGATGCTATTTGGGTCATTGTAGACAGGCTTACCAAGGTGGCACACTTTCTTCCATTTAGAGTTGGACAGTCGACGGCGTACCTAGCAGAGATGTTTCTCAGGCAAATCGTCCGACTTTACGGAGTGCCAGTCAGCATAGTATCAGACAGGGATATGAGATTCACATCGCACTTTTGGCACAGTCTTCATCAAAGTTTGGTGACTCGTCTCAAGTTCAGCTCAGCGTATCATCCGCAGACAGATGGGCAGTCAGAGCGTACTATACAAACTCTCGAAGATATGTTGCGGTCATGTACCCTTGACTTCGGTGGTTTGTGGGAGGATCACCTGCACCTGGTGGAATTCTCATACAACAATAGTTTCCAGGCCAGTATCCAGATGGCACCCTTCGAGGCTCTGTATGGCAGGAAGTGCAGATCCCCGTTAGCATGGGACGATGTCGGGGAGAGACGGATGCTCGGTCCAGAACTGATTTCTCAGACGGTTGAAGTGGTCAGGAAAGTCAGAGATCACCTCCGAGTTGCTCAGGATCGCCAGCGCCATTGGGCCGATGCTCATCGGCGTCCCTTAGAATTTACTGTCGGCGACCATGTATTCCTTAGGATCTCGTCTACCTGCGGCGTCATTCATTTTGGCGTACGGGGAAAGCTTAGTCCTAGGTATATAGGGTCGTTCGATATTCTAGAGCGAGTAGGCGATGTGTCCTATCGTCTCGCTCTTCTGCCATCGCTAAGTGAGGTACATGATGTATTCCATATATCCCAATTAAGACGGTACATCCCGGACCTGAGCCATATCCTAGATCACTCGGAATTGGTTGTTGGTACTAACCTTTCGTATGAGGAGAGGCCCGTGTCTATATTGGACCGGAGAGAAAAGACGCTCAAAACAAGACTATTAACTTAGTCCGTGTTGCTTGGGGTCATCACTCTCTAGGTGAGTCAACGTGGGAGCGTGAGGACGACATCCGATCGCGATATCCCTACCTGTTTTACTCGTGAGGTATAATGTCTTTCTTATGCCTTACGCTTTTCCTTTCCTTGCTTGCATTGTATGATTGTATGATTGAACTGCTTAGTTAGCTTGTCTGTGCTTAGTATAGCTTGTCGTGGCAATCTCTAACTCCTTGATTAAATTCCGAGGACGGAATTCTTTGAAGGTGGGTAGAGTTGTCACCCCCATTTCTTGTATTTCATATTTGTACTCGTAATTTGATTTTGGCACGTATTTTATTTTCTCGACTTGCGGATTTTGGTTTCTCGTAAATGGGTTTGGACTACGGCTTGGTTTTATTTTATGGAATTGGGTTGGTTTGATTAGGTTTGGTTTAATATGAATTGGTACACTTTAACCTATACTCTACCCTCAACACAACACACCCACCCTCATTATATCTCCACCAACCTTTCTCTCTCCTTTTTATTCTCCATTAACTTCTCCATCTTCTTCCTTCTTCCACACAACTCCCCAACCCATTGGCAAGTGCACCTTGCCATCAAATAAGTACCACTTTTTATTTGTCCATTAACTAGATTAGGCCATGGAGAATAACTTTAGAACTTGACATTTTGTGATTTGGAGCTTTCATTCTTCTAGATCTAGGTTTTAACCATTTTCGAAAATTCTTGGTTTTGATCTATTAAACTTCAATTTTTGCATGTTTTGATGCTTCCATGTGGAAGAGAATTCGATTTTACTCAAGTTAGAACTTTGAAAATCTAGATTTGGTTTTGATTTGACAAAGTTATGAAGACTTGAAGTTCTTGGTGTTCTTGGACCTGCTCTCGGCCAGGAAGAACATCCCTCTGCCTTGCGCTCTTTAGCGTATGGCCGATTGTGCACCCCCGACCTTTGCTCTTTAGCGCAGGGCCGATTGCGCATGACCTCAGCCAGTGCTTTGCGATGCGCTGGATTGCGCTGGCGCAAGCAATCCATGCGCAAGCCAGCCATGCGCAAAGTAACCCCTGCGCAATCCACCCATGCGCAGTTGACTTCTGCGCAGTCTGTTCTTGCGTAATCCACCCATGCACAGTTCACTTCTGCGCAGTCTGTTCATGCGCAATCTGCCCCTGTGCCCTGTGCCCCTGCGCACTTGGCACCCTGCACAACTGACACCTGCGCAATCCAACTCCCTGACCCCTTGCGCAATCCATTGGCTTTTGGAGTTTTGGTTATTTCTTTAAGCTTGGCTCTTCTATAGTCCTATATATATTGGTATTTTATTAGATATTTTACGTCCATTTTATATCCTTATGCCTTTTGTCATGAACTTGATTTTACTTAATATGTTTGGAATGACTATTGTACATGGCATGGCATGACAAGGAACAAGCATAAAACGACAGTGACCCGTAGTGGTGCACTCCTGACAGTACCCTGACATGATTTATCTTGATAACTTGATAGTGGCCCGTGGCGGCGCACTCCTGACTTGACTTGTAACTTGTAACTTGACTCGTATAATCAACTTGACACCGTGGGTGCTCCTGCTTGCTTGCTTGTACAATCCACTTGTCTTATCTTGCATCATGTCTAGGACGTGACTTCCTGGGTACCACGGCCAGGGACTCGTTATCTGGGCGCTTTAATGGACTTGTAGCTTGCCGACGAGTAGAGCACATTTCCAGCACACTGTCATGTGTTGCACCCTCTATGTCACCTAAGGGTACATTTGTCTCCCGGGCAATGTACCCACCTATAACTCTCAACTCGCGGAAGGATAACTGTATAGTCTGCAGGGCTTGGGACTGGAATTCTCACTTGCATCTTGTTAGTGATTAGGTTTGTGATAACCCTAGTTAGTTAAAGTAGTAAGCCGTAGTACTTGCTTGGCCGATTGTGAATGAATGGTGTCCAGCCCTGTCTAAGTCTTGTCTAGCCCCTGTACCTGGAACTCTTGATCATGATTGTTTTACTTATCTCTAACGATAAATGGGTAGAGACAGTGAGCTATTCAGGCGAAGGGGTACAATCCCGGTCCTTGTTTGGTTTAAGGATTGTAACCTGGCTCCCGAAATGGTTCCACGTCCCTAGTCGTTTATCGCCCTGTGTACTTTACTACTTGTACTTCTTTTATTCTTTATGTTCTGATATGCTGGCTTTTGTTCTTATTTGTTGCCTCCTTTGTGGCACTTGCTCTTTCTGGGGTTTGACCCAGCTGGTTTTGTGTGGCCAGATTTCGGAGCAGCTCCCGAGGATCTACCAAGCTTCCAGCCCAATGGTGAACACTAGACGGAACCTGGGCTACGAGTGGGTTTTCCCTTTTTATTTCACCCACTTATATGTAAATTTATTCTTTTGAGGCGTTTAGCCGACGAGCACCTGTTAGCTCGATGCACATTTACTTACTGTCTGCCTACGGGCTGTAAACATGATTAACAAATCCTAGGGTTGATCATGTATGACTGAACTCTTGCTAGTCCTATCATTTTGTACGACTAGCTTCATGATCATCCAATATGTAATATTTGGGATGCCTTATATATATATATTTGATGCTCTAATATCTTGTAACTCTGTTAATTGCTTGAGATTGAGATAATAGGCTTGACCCTAAGAGACTGCTGGCTTGTAGTAAACCCTCATATCTAGACAGCCGTGACCGTATAGTTGAGATGTATTCTATTTCAATATACGTAGCTGGCTATGTCTGCCCTCGCTCTCCAGTATTCTGGTTCTGGGGCGTGACATAAGGAGACGTTCGAAAGTTTCGAGAAAGAAATTTATTGTGACGGTTAAGTGTTGACCGACATTATTTTTCTTGAAAATTATGCCGACTGTTGGATATTCCCGCTTTTACGCAGATGAAGGTTGCGTATCCCAAATTTTACGCTGACTCACCAAACTTTAACTTTTACGCTTCTGTTCAAAGTGTTTCAAATTTTGGAGATATTTGAAAACTTTAAAGGGGGTCTTGTAGGAGCGTAAAAAGTGCTTCAAAGAAAGAGTCATCTCATTCATAAGTGATCTGTTTTACGCCAAGCAGAGCGGGTAATCTCTTTACGCCCAAGAGCAGGCTGATCATTTTACGCTCGGCTCTACACCCATGGTTTTATGCCAAAGACAGAGCAGCCACTTTTATGCTGGAAAATGCTGTCAAATCTCGCATTTAATACAAACTCTGACATGGAGATATTAATGGTGGCATATATCACAAAGGGATTTGTTTTTACACAGAGACCAATGTTGTCGTTTAGTGTGTGGATTGAGCTACTTTACGCTCACACTACGGCTTCTTTTACGTACGAAGATTATACGAGCCTTTACGCTCAACAGTCGACGTGTGCGTAAAGTCTATTTGAGCTGCTTTTACGCTCAAGGTTATTTAATAACCACTTTATGCGGAAAGTCTATGTCAGGGCTATTTTACGCCAAATCTACTGCTTTACGCTCAGAGTACATTGGGGCTATTTTTACGCCCTATTCTCCTCCACCAGTTTGGAATGTGGTTTGCTTACGTGGCTTTCACGCCATTCTTCTCGAAGAACGTGTGTACATGTATCCTATTCTTACTGAAGTGATGGGAAACACATCAACATATACAGAGGATGGCTTCGATCATGGGTGGCAGTTGTTAGCGTAAAGATGGAATTTTTGCTGAGTTTTTACGTACAAGAGCCTAAGTCTATAAATAAACTTATTTTTCTCATAACAGAGAGACAGAGGGAGAGAAGAGAGAGAGACAGGAGAGAATACAGAGATCAGAACTTAGAGATTTTGATTCTCCAGAGTATTCTTCTTCAACTTTTCTTTCAAAGCAGAGTGAAGCAAAGCAGAAAAGCATTCGGCCTCGCCATCAGTGCCCAAGTGCGTCGATATCTTTCTAGTGACTTAGTTCTTCTAGTTGTTCTACTTCAAGCAGTGATCTTCATCATCATCATATGGTCCAAGGAACAAAGTGATCATTTACGAATCAGACTTCCATAGCAATACTTCCCCAGAATCAAATTTGTACTTCTTGTACTTTTTCTCATTTTATTTTCAAAAGCTAATTTCTCCAAGGCATTTTGTTAAGTGAAACAGTGTCCAAGCAAGCCTACGCCGCAGTGTCGGCGGCAGAACGCTGTCAAGCCCGCAAGAAATAAATGCTCAAAATCACAATTGTCGCTCATTTATATTTCTAAATTTATTACAACATTTACAACATTTATATTTAAAAAACTATAAAGTTTTACAATTTATGGAAATGATACAACTGCTATCTACTTCTAGGTTGACCTCCGTATACCCAAGTCTTCCCAGAGCAAAGATTGATCGTGGCTAAACCTGAAAAATATTGGTTTCCAGTCAGGAATGGAAAAAGTACACAAACCGATGATAATACGAAAACACAATAGAATTAACAAGACATAAAAATAACATATAAGATATAAAAACTAGAAAGAACTGATGACATGGCACGATGGAGATAAAAAGGAAAAATAAAAGGCATCTACCTAAGTCGTATGAAATATCCTTTTGGACATGTGAACAGCTAGGGGATAAATCCGGCTCACTGCACGTGTCGTGTGCAACTGCTATCATGCAAGAATAGACATTTTGGGGATATTTCTGGGTAGTCCACATGTCTACTAAGATATTTCCCCTCCCGACTACTCCGTGTGACGAGCATGTCAACAAATAGCAAGATATATGTATAGACATGAAATGAAAAGACTACCATGAATCGGAAAGTAATCAGAAAGTGCACTTGCCTGAGGTCCTTAGCTGGAGAAACCAATAATACTATACCACTCAATGAGCCACAATCAGTCAACACATGAAGAAGTCTCTGGATGCTGAAATAAACATTACAAACGTTCTCAAAATAGTCAAATTAGCTAGGATTGCCTGTCCTTAATTCCAATTCTGGACACAGGGCAAAACGGTAATTTCGGGCAAAACGATGTCCGTCGTTAGACCCGCTTTGCACCGAAAAGCGTGCCAGAGTCAATGGTCTCTAAAGTCATCAAACTATATCTACGGATCCGGTTTTCTGATACAAACCCAACCGTATGTCTAAAGTTGGATTCCGGTGGGCCATGCACAAAATCGCCCGTTGAGTGGGACCGTGGGGCCGTAAAACGGCGTTCCGATTCGACTGTCTCAGAATTGGACCAAACTTGGCATACAGGACCAGAAAAACGATACGGTCCTGTTGGTGCAAGTTTCGTCTCGATCTGACGAGCGCACACAAAGTTATTGGGAAACTTGCACAGAGGCCGATACGGTGAATTTTGACTGATACGCATCAAATTTGTCGCGCACACACAACCAATTTGAATTCCGTCAAAGCCCACACGACCACGAAGCCGATACACATCTTTGAATGCTTACGGTACGCGACCACGTCGCCCGAAATGGCGGGACGCACGTCGTATCGAAGATTTTATTGTTTTTAAAACAGGTTTTTCTCAATATTGGGAAACCGATTTCTCGGCGCACAGTGATCAAAATTGATTTCTGTAAAAAGTGTTCTCTAGCCCTATATGTTGTCTATAAACCTATTTAAATGGGTTTTGAAATAGATCACTGGTTTGCAAGAAATTGAGACTCAAACTGGAGACTTTGGAACATTCTTTATACTCAGGATTTCGAGATTTTTCTCGAGTTTGGGAATCGATTTCCATCGCGTACGAGGCGAATTAATCCAAACTATTTGAAGGGGACAAACAAGGGTAAGGTTGTCGATAAACCTGTGAAGGAAGATCGGAGAATGATCGACTCTACGTCGCGAAACCCCGCGTCGAACTCGCCCGGTTTGGCTGCCACTTCTGTTGTGCCACCCCGCGCCTGTGCGCGTTGGCTGCACGCGCGTGGCCTCCTGCCGCCTGGGACGTCTGCGTGGGTTCGGGGTTAGGGTTTCAGCGAGAATTCCTCGCTTTCTCTCGGCATATATAGCAGACAAGGGGGGGTTGGGAGTCTGCTTGGCTAAGCCTGGGGTCGACTGGGTTGGGGTCAGGCCGGGGTGGGCCTGGCCTAGTCAGGCTTTGGGGCTGGGCTCCCTTTGCTGGGCTCGACTGTTGGGGAAAATAAGGGCTGGTGTTTTATTATTCTTATTTCTTATTTCCTTTTTCTTATACTATTTAGCAATTTTCATATACATTAACTAATGTATATATATTTATACATTATACCTACATACACATATATAAATTTATGTATACGCACACATATATATATATACACATATTTATATATATATTTTATACTCACATACATATTCTTATATATATATTTTATATATATATATACACAATTATACCTATATATATCTTATATATATACGCATACATTTATATATATTCATATATATACTTTATACACATGTATGTATACAATCATTTATGTATTTATATATATACACGGATATACATATCTTTATATATCATGCATACATACACAGGTACACCTACATATATATATATATTCATAACATAGTGTCTTATTCATAGAAATATGTATACACACATATATATATATATACATATCATATATATAATAATAATTTAATAAGCCTAAACCGTTATCATTTAATAACGACAAAGTAATATTAATGATAAAAATTCTAATAATTAAAATATCCCAAAAGTTGTTTCTGATGGATACTACTTATCTGGCTCCAAAATATCCTATAAATTTTGTAAACATTATTTAATAATGATAATACCTATAATCTTCCTATAACAATATTTAGAAAGTAATTGCCAATTTCTAAAAATATATATACGAAAATATTTGCATTTACCAGACATGTCTACAAGGTCGTGTTTGGGCCCACCTCGTGCCTACCTGGGCTTAGATTTGACTTGGGCTTATTCTGGATAGGTTCGGTACAACCGGGTTCTCTAAAACTAAATAATATAATTAATAAATAAATAATCTTCGATAAGGGTTACGTCGCAACTTGGCCTGGTTTTCCTAGTTAGTACATCACTATGGCTCGGCCTTCTCTACCAGGGCTAATACACTAGTCAAATCATACTACTGCACTACCCGTGCCATGATTCCTAGTCACCTTGTACTCCAAATCTCAACCATGGCTAAAATCATCTACCGTAATAATTAACAAAATAATTATTTATAAAATCTAAAATCACCATTTAACTCAATTAAATAAATAAAAAATATTTTCAAAAATTTTCGGGAAGGGAAGCTACAAAAGGCATATATATCGTCCCTTATTACTTCATAAACTAAGTCCTTAGTAGTAATTTCAAATAGAGAGTGGTGTGCTGTCGTAGGCACCCAAAAATAAAACCTTACTCTTAAAATTATAAGTAGTAGAGAGAGTAAGGATCGATCCCACGGAGAGTAATTAGTATAAATTTTATGCTATGTGAACAAGGATTGGGGGAGAGAGTTTTGAAAAGAAAATTTAAGAAGAGCTAAAGCAATTAAAGTATTAAAATCAATCAAGAGACAAATATTGGTCTCGGTAAACATTCACCATTGGAAATCATAAAATTTGATCATTGATGCAAGCATACATTAAATCATACTTTGAACATTTACCGTTGGAAGTATCTTCCTATCTCTCTTAGGCTTAGTTAATCGGATACAAGCAACCTAATTAACTTTACTTACTAAATAATCTAAGACAAGCGCTATAGATTTAATCTAACAGTTTCTTAAAGAACAAAGAAATCGATAAAACAAAATAATACAAGCACGAGCGGTTGCATTTAATTTTGTCAAACGTTTTTCTCGTAAGATCAAATAAAACAAAGTAGTTTATTAAAGCTTGGTTGCTTCACAAATTAGAAACAACAAACTATTACGAATTTGATATCTAATTTAGCGGTAGATCGAAATAAATAATAAACTAGTAGGCCTCCTAGTAATTAAACAAAACAAACATGAAAGTTGGCATAGAAAAACATTCAATATTCAAAGTATAACTCAAATATATAAAGCAATTTAGATCTCTAAAGTTTACTGATTCCAAGGCTTCCGTACACTTCGACCAACAAGACTTCTAGCCGCACATGTTCATCAAAACTTCAAAAAAAAAAGTTGGAGAAGAAGAAGAAGAGTTGTGTTGTGTGTTTCTTCTCATGATTTCTACCCCTTTTATACACCATAAATTAGTTGTGTCAAGCCCACAATATCTCTCCACATATCCTCTAAAAGTTACAACTTCTCAAACCAAATAGAATAAGTCATAGAACAAGTAGAAACATGGTTGTTTTGGTTCCTATTTTTATTCACAACATCTTTGACCCAACTTTAATTCTGATTTCGTCCATGATGCAGCTTGATTTGCGAAAACCATAAAATATAAAAGCTTTAGCCCTGTGTCTTAGCTTTCCAAAACTTTTTGAATAACCTCCATTGCTTTTCGGATGAGAAAGTTATGCCCATTTTGGGGAAAGGTGTCAAAACTGTCCAGAATTGCATTTTAGCTCCATTTTGCACATAGTGTCTCCAAATTCATCCTACAGCAAAATATAAATATAATGAGTACCTATAGTCATAAAATGAGCATAAAATGATGAACATTAAGGGATAAAAATATAACATTTTACGTTCTCATCAAATACCCCCACACTTAACTTTTGTTCGTCCTCGGACAAAACTCTTATTTATTTATTTTCAAAACAAAAATCAAGGTTGTAATGTCATAAATAAAGAATAACCATGCTCTTCAAAACTCATAACATATCATGAAAGTATATTCTTAAACAACTTCTAATTACTTAGTAAGTAATTTAATTTGAAGATAGAGTAAACTAAATGGTAGACTCACACGGGAATAAACACTCAGCTGTCATGGTTTGAAGGGTAAGTGTTTCTCTCAAATTCATTCCAATAGAATTGATCTACCATAAGCTTGCATATCTTCTCATTCTCCACCACTTGGATCACATGCATAACACAAATCATAAGGACTTTTTGTAGGTTGTAATGGGGCTTAGGATTAAGGTAGGATATATTTTTGGAGTGTAGCTCAAAACCCATCAAAACTAGTGGAGCAAAAATGATTTAACTCAAGCTCGCATATATAAAAGATATAAAACTAATCATCCCATTTAGCTTCTTCAAATTGACCTTAAAGCATTCAACATACCCCTTTACTGGAATTGGAGGAAGAATTATGAAAATGAATATCAAAATTCCTCCATCACTTTTTTTTTCATTACTTCTTTCTTTGTTTCGTTCTTTTTCTCATCATATTTTTTCATTTTCTCTTTATTTTCTTTATTTTCTTTTTCTTTTTTTTTATGATGGAACTCAAGAATTTGAGAATAAAAATATGTAGCCAAACTAGAAATTCAAATACCCCCACACTTATTTTTATACACCCATACATATCATAATGCTCTACTAGTTTTCTGGCCTGGGTAAAGATTTTTTTCAGGTTAAAGCTTGCAATATGGGTTCACAAAAATAGAAGCAATAAGGCTCAAAGGGGTTCAACCAAAGGAAAAATAATTTTATGGTAGGCTATTTGGCTTATGTAGCGTACAACAAAGATGGCCTTAATCATATTCATGTATGCATGTGTTGATGTGACCTTGAAGAGAATCAAAGCAAGTTCTAGAGAAACAAATCCATGGAAGAATATCACTCATCAAAGAAATATAGTGAAACTGATGTGTCAGTCTAAAGGCTCAAAATCTCACTGGCTTTTGTCTACCAAATTTAGTCACAACCATCCTCAAGGAAAAATACTAGACTAATTAATTCTAAGTTGAAAAGATTACTCATTCAATCATGTTATGAATTTTATTAAACTTAGTTAACTCTTGTTCATGACATACACAACCAAAAATTATTGAAAAACAGAACCCTTTTTTTGAAAATAAAATAAAATAAAATAAAACTTTATTAAAAACCACAAAAACATAAAAAATAAAAACTCTTTAATTTTTTTATTTTTTTTGAAACATAAAAAAAAACTGAAACTGCTTAAAATAATTAAATCCCATCCCCCCCATTAAAATTGACATTGTCCCCAATGTATGCCTAAATGCAAATAAAAGAAAAAATAAACAAAAATAGAAATGCAAGAATAAGAACAAACTTCCCTTGGGTTGCCTCCCAAGCAGTGCCTTTGTTTAATACGTCGTTGGCTCGACTTTATGCACACTTGACATAACTATGAAAGGGTTTCTCATCTTGGATAGAGGCCTGCAAAATAGATGGTAAATGCCAGTTGTTAGAATTTGATAATGCCATATAAGGAAAGTTATATGACTGTTGCATTTTTTGAAATTTATTCAATGCTAATACAGCTTCCTGCAAATTAGAACTCAAAGATAACTCTTCATTCCCTTTCTCAACATGCTCACTGATAGCAACTTCCAATCTATCTTTGCCATCAAGTTCAAAAATTTCTTGTCCATTTGGTACTACGTTGTCATTAGGAATGTTCGTGTCTATAACGATGTTGATCTTTTCTTCTTGTTTTGACGTTATAGGCGCTTTCTTTACTAGGTTGCCAACCTCTTCTTCATTTCTCAAAACGATTGTACTTATATTTTCTTTTGGATTTATTATCATTTGAGATGGCAGTTGTTCCAAACTTTGTGCCTCCAGTTTAGTAATTATTGTAGCCATTTGGCTCATTTGATTGTTCAAACTTTGGATGTTGGCCCTCGTCTCTTGTTGAAATTGTAAAGTATTAGTGGCAAGTGACTTAACAATTTCTTCTAAAGACATACCAGAGTTAGAAGTTTGGCTTAGTTGTTGTTTAGGGGGATATGGCTGCTTGTACTGTTGGTAACTTGGCAGATTTTGAATGACCGGCTGATTTGATTGTCGATTCCCATAGTTAAAATTGGGATGATCTCTCTATCTCGGATTGTATGTGTTTGAGTAGGGATCATACTTCCTTTGTGGTTGTCCAGGAAAACCATCTACCACGTTCACTTGTTCATTGGTCTCCTCTTGAAGAGTTGGGCACATGTCTGTTGGATGCCCTGCTATTGAGCAAATCCCACAAGCCTTCGCAGTTTGTATGCTACCTACAGCCATTTGACGAACAAGAGAAGTTAAACTAGCAATTTGTTGTTCTAGGGAAGAAATATTTACCTCGTTGGCATGCGTAGATGGAAGATCTAGCCTAGTGCCAAATTATTGAGAATTTGCTGCCATGTTTGCAATTAAATTTCTTACGGCCTCAGGAGTTTTATCTACCAAAGCTCCTCCACTAGCAGCATCTATCATGCTTCTATCATTTGATAGAAGGCCTTCGTAGAAGTATTGAATAAGTAGTTGCTCACTAATTTGATGATGGGGACAGCTTGCACATAATTTTTTGAAACGTTCCCAGTACTCGTAGAGAGATTCTGTATTGTGTTGCCTTACCCCACAAATTTCTTTTCGGATATTGGCCGCCCTTGAAGCTGGAAAGTACTTTTCTAGGAATAATCTTTTCATCTCGTTCCATGTGACAATACTTCCGGAGGGTAGGTAGTAGAGCCAATCCTTAGCCGAATCCTTTAAGGAAAATGAAAATGCTCTTAATTTGATTTGCTCTTCAGTCACCCCCGTTGGCTTTATACTTGTGCATACGTCATGAAGCTCCTTTAGATGCTTGTGAGGGTTTTCACCTACAAGACCATGAAAAGTTGGCAATAAATGTATAAGTCCATATTTTAATTCAAAAGTAGTAGTAGCATCTAAAATAGGAAACCTTATGCATAAAGGGTGTTGATTCAAATCTAGGGCAGCGAGTTCTTTCAAAGTTCTATTTGCAGCCATGACACCTTCTTCAGGATTAGAATTGCAAGAGAATACAAAATCTGGAGCGAGGTTGTTCTCGTTAGATTCTCTTTGAGTTTCCTTCCTTAACCTGCGCAAAGTTCTTTCAATTTCTAGATCGGTCTGAAAAACACCTTGGTTAGAAGATCGAGTCACAACCATAAACAATAAAGAACAATATGAAAAACAATTCAAAAAAATGAGAATGATAACTAATGATTTTTTTTAAATGAATGAAAATATAATTAGTTATAAAAAAATAATGATCACAAAAAGCATAAAAATTAACTAAGATTACTCTCCGGCAACGGCGCCAAAATTTGGTGTGCTGTCGTAGGCACCCAAAAATAAAACCTTACTCTTAAACTTATAAGTAGTAGAGAGAGTAAGGATCGATCCCATGGAGAGTAATTAGTATAAATTTTATGCTATGTGAACAAGGATTGGGGGAGAGAGTTTTAAAAACAAAATTTAAGAAGAGCTAAAGCAATTAAAGTATTAAAATCAATCAAGGGACAAATATTGGTCTCAGTGAACATTCACCATTGGAAATCATAAAATTTGATCATTGATGCAAGCATACATTAAATCATACTTTGAACATTTACCGTTGGAAGTATCTTCCTATCTCTCTTAGGCTTAGTTAATTAGATACAAACGACCTAATTAACTTTACTTACTAAATAATCTAAGACAAGCGCTATAGATTTAATCTAACAGTTTCTTAAAGAACAAAGAAATCGATAAAGCAAAATAATACAAGCACAAGCGGTTGCATTTAATTTTGTCAAACATTTTTCTCCTAAGATATAATAAAATAAAGCAGTTTATTATAGCTTGGTTGCTTCACAAATTAGAAACACCAAACTATTACGAATTTGATATCTAATTTAGCGGTAGATCGAAATGAATAATAAACTAGTAGGCCTCCTAGTAATTAAACAAAACAATCATGAAAGTTGGCATAGAAGAACATTCAATATTCAAAGTATAACTCAAATATATAAAGAAATTTAGATCTCTAAAGTTTACTGATTCCAAGGCTTCCGTATACTTCGACCAACAAGACTTCTAGCCGCACATGTTCATCAAAACTTCAAAAGAAAAGTTGGAGAAGAAGAAGAGTTGTGTTGTGTGTTTCTTCTCATGATTTCTACCCCTTTTATATACCATAAATTAGTTGTGTCAAGCCCACAATATCTCCCCACATATCCTCTAAAAGTTACAACTTCTGAAACCAAATAGAATAAGTCATAGAACAAGTAGGAACATGGTTGTTTTGGTTCCTATTTTTGTTCACAACATCTTTGACCCAAATTCAAGTCTGATTTCGTCCATGATGCAGCTTGATTTGTGAAAACCATAAAATATAAAAGTTGTATCCCTGTGTCTTAGCTTTCCAAAACTTTTTGAATCACCTCCATTACTTTTCGGATGAAAAAGGTATGCCCATTTTGGTGAAAGGTGTCAAAACTGTCCAGAATTGCATTTTAGCTCCATTTTGCACATAGTGTCTCCAAATTCATCCTACAGCAAAATATAAATATAATGAGTACCTATAGTCATAAAATGAGCATAAAATGATGAACATTAAGGGATAAAAATATAACATTTTACGTTCTCATCAGAGAGCATTTATCTTTCACAAAGTTAATGCCATAACCGTTGTCAGCAAGATGACTAATGCTTAGTAAATTATGTTTTAACTTTGTGACAAGACAAACATCTTTTGTGACTGGGTAAGAGGGAATACCAATATTATCATTACCTATTATATAACCTCTCAAATTGTTGTCGAAGGAGATGTATCATTCTTTCTTCATCGATAGCGTCGCGAATAGGGATGCATTACCAATCATATGTCATGAACAACAGCTATCGATGATCCATTTGCTTCTAGCAAGAGAGGGTTAGACCACCTACAAAATGAGTAGATGAGACCTTTGGTACCCATTTCTTCAAGGGTCCAGATATGTTACTTTTTAGTATCCAAGTGCATACCTTCGTGTCTATCAACTTTCTAACTTTGTAGTATTGAAATATGTGTCTATTGCAAGTAATGTTAGTATTTGGTGTTGAGGTGTAAACATGAATATTTTGTCTTTCGTGGATTATAAATAATAGCATAATTATTTACAATATTTGGTCTACCTGCTTTCTTTGATCGTATCCTGCTATGTGAATGATGTGTACATGGATAGATATTTGTTTGAGTAACAAATATGACCTGCTTGTCCAACCTAATCTTTAACTTTTTTGAGATTACACAAGCCTCATCATATTGGCAGATATAGCATCAACTTTTTGTGAAGCTATGCTATATTTCTTCTTATCTGGTTCATATAACCCTTTTTGCTTGGCATAGTCATGGTCTCTCTTCTCGATATCTTTGACAGCATCATGCAGGCTAAGCTTAAGAGTGGAAATTTCATTCGTGTTACTGGTGAAAGTTGTCTTCCTTACTTCATTTAATAAGGTGGACAACCTTTCAACTTCATCGTGTAAGATTTGATCTCTTTTCGAGCTTGCTTTTATTTGTCCAACACTTTTTTTTGTTCATCTAACAAATTACTAAATGCATCAGAAAGTTCATCGAAAGTAAATTCATCATATAGAGGATTAGTTGATACCTGATCAAAATCGTTGAACAAATATATACAGAATTGGTAGGTCTTTCCTCTTCCTCTGAGTCACTGGCCTCTCTTTCATGCCAGATGTTTGTGTTTGCATATTTTCGTGGTGATGTCTTTCTGTTTGATCATTCGTAGCTACTTGTCTTTTTGGCTATTGGACAATCTTTTTTGATGTTCCCTATCTTCTTGTATCCACATTATATAGTCTTCTCTTCATTGCTTTCATGGAAATCTTTCTTTTTTCGATTTAATTTCTCAAACCTCAAGAATTTCTTGAAGTGTTTTTACTAGCAGGGCTTGTTTCTCACCATCAGTGTCATCATCACCAGTATCTTCACTTTTGATTCTCTTTGCATCCGCTTTGAAGGAAATTAATTTTTTTTCATTGGTGTAGCTTCTTCTATGTCCTTAGGTCCAGCTTATGAGTTAACAGTTTGCCCATGAGTGTTTCTAGTAACATGTTGGTGAGATTGTTTCCTTCTATGATCGTAGTAGCCTTGGGATTCCAGTTCTTGGTCAGTCTCCTAAGTACCTTATGAATCTTCTTATGATTTGTATAATCCTTGCCAAGTGAAGATAAAAGATTAGTAATATCAAGAAAATGAGTAAACATCTGAGTGATTATTTCATATGGCTTCATCTTGAAAGCCTTATATTCTTGTGTTAATCGACTAATTTTGGATTCCGTTACCTATGAAGTACCTTCATGAGTTACCTCAAGAAGTTTCCAAATTTCATGTGATATGGTACATGTAGATACTCTATTACACTCAGTCTTGTTAAAGCACAAAATAGTGCATTGATTGCTCTTACATCAAGACTGGCTTGTGTCTTCTCTAAGTTATAGTATCTATCATGTGATTTTTCTACAAGATTTCCATCAATCACAATTTTAGACGATTTTTTGTAGCAGTATATGACAATTGACCAGCGATCAAAGTCAAGTAATTTCAGAAAAAAATTCATCCATGTCTTCTAATGTGTAGTTGTTCCATCAAATATAGGGGTCTACTTGTAGACTGCACATCACTGGTGAATATTAATTTCACGGCTTGCATATAAATATGTATACTCTAGAGTGTTATATTTGTATATAACCTGCTCTAATACCAATTATAGAACCCTTGAGCACCTCTAGAGGGGGGTGAATAGAGTGTGTGCGTGCAGCAGAATGATAATCACCACTTAAAAATATTATATGGCAGTAAATAGCTAATATCAAGTAGACAATATTAAAGTAAATAAGTAAAGTAAGAAGATCAGAAAAGGAAACTCAAACACTAGGGTTTATACTAGTTTTTTTTCTGAGAGGACTAGTCCAGTCTCGAGATCTCTAGTTCGATGTTGAAACCATTATGCAGTGAAACATAGGTTTTGAAACCGAAGTGCTTGCAACTCCTTACAATACATGCTTTAATCCGAAGAGCACTATTTCACATCTACAAGCCTTTGATTCGAAAGACTTGTCGACTTCAGAAACATGATAAAAACGAATTGGTTTTCAAGCCTTCTTTACAACTCGAATCAACTTCTACATCGAACCGAAATTGGCACGTGCTTGGCTAGGAGTCATAAAAGCTCTGATTTGAAATTCAAAAGCTTATAGAACTCTTCGAAAGAGATAGAGAAGAGAAGATGAGATGAGTGAAAAGAATGAGAAACTATTCTCTATTTAAAGGATTTTTTGGGACCGAACTCGGGCAAAGTTCAGTTCCCTAATGTTCAAAAATACAGACGTTGGAGCCGAGTCTACATAGAGACCTAATACAATAGGATACTAGGTCATGGTGATCGAGTTCGGGTAGAAGTCAGTCCGAGTTTGGGTGCCCTATGACTAGTTAGGTCAAAGTGTAGAATGGCTAAGATTTTGGGTTTTAGACTTCACAAATAGGCAGGCCTTTTGTTTTGGTGGACTGGATAGAAATATGAAGTGGGTAGGCTTATTTGGAAGTGGACTTTAGATTCTAAGCCATGTGCCAATCTCGTCAGATGTACATTTTTTTAGACTCAATAAAATAGAAAATACATAACAAAAAAGAAAAAATGATTTGATCAACAACTTTGCTCTTATGGCTTGGTGAAGACTTGATCAGATGTATCATAGAAATATATTGTTCATAAGTTGTACAAAAGAGTATATTATTTGTTATATCGAATAAGAGTTTTAGTTAGTTATCAAAATTAGGTATGACCATGACCTATGGGCCAACAAGTCTTGAGCAGCTAGACTAATGCGTACTTCAAAAAATCTATGATGAATGTAACAAAGTACTTCATCCAGGCATTTATGGAGAACTGTTTGAAGTCACATATATCTGAGTGCACAAACTCTAAAAGATCTGTGATTTGATTTACCCATTTTAACAGTATTTTTATGATCTTCGATTGCATACAGACCTGACACTTCTCTACCTCATTACCACCACATTTGAAGATAAGCCCTAGAGTAGACATCTTGTTAATTCTTTTACAATAAACATGTCCTAGTCTATCATGCCACAACTCAAGAGAAAAACCAGATGAAGAGACTACATTAACATTTTCAATCGGTTCTATAAGTTGAAGTTTGAACATCCCTTCGATATAAAAACTTTTTTCGAAGTATGTTCCTTTGTAGGACAAACCATTTGGCCAGTATTAATGTCCATCCTCAAGCCTAAGTTATAGATCGAACATTCTGAGACCAGGTTCTTAGCTATATCATTGGTATGTGCTTCAGATCGTGAAGCGTCAGCGACTTTCTCGAAGTCAGATTCAGTACCACCGTCCCGATACCAAGTAGTTTAGCTTGTGTCTGGTTTGCCACCATAACCCTCCCAAATATAGGCTTGTATGTGGTGAACAACCCCTTCTTAGAGCAAACATGACAGGATGCACAAGTATCCACCCACCAGTCAGTATCGATACTAGATGAGTCAACCTGCACAATCATGGCAACCAAGTTAGTTGTTCCGATACAAAAATTCTGTGGACTAAAACATTTTCGTATTAAAGAGGAGAAAATGGTACAACAAGATCCTCAACAAGAATTTTGAGTACAAATAGATTTGTGGATTAAGACGATGGAAGTTAAGTCTACTTCGACTTCTTTACTCTATTGACGATCTGATGGAAGTTAACCGCAGGCTTGTTCGATATAGGAGCCTTCAATTGTATAACCAAAGGTTCCTCAGTTGTCGGCTTTCTAATCGTTTGTTCCTGTTCATCTCAGCATCATTTCTGTTATCTTGAGCAATGTTAGATGATGATGCTTCGTCAAGGGGCCTATGATCTAATGGTTTGTACAAAGTACTATACTTTTACCCCTTTAAAAGGATCGACATCTACGAATTCGGTACATACTACCCACTCGTCGTTCACATACTGGAAGCATTGATGAAGAGTAGATGACACTAGAAGATTTTTTATGTGTCCATGGTCGGCCCAGCCGAATATTGTAGGATACATTAGCATCAATAAAGTAACATGTAACCTCTGTTCGGAGGTTACCAATCTGACACTTGAGGCAAATCTTCCCCAGAGGATGGCTTCGTCCAGCGTTGAAGCCTGTCATAGTATTTGTGGTGGCTAAAACATGTGGATTGGGATCCCTAGTATTTGAAGCAAACTTTTAGGAATGATGCTGACTGAGGAACTAGGATCAATATGAATTCGATCCACTTTGCAAGATCCAATATACCCCGTATAATACAGGGGTCCATCATGCCGTTATTTTTCAGCAACATGTCTTCTTGGGAGAAGGTAATGTTGTAAATCTTCTCAGTCACACTGTGGTAGTCTGGACAAGACATGGGATCATCAGCAGGCTTTGTGATATGGGACAAGTATGAGTCAACGTGTTGTTATGACTCACTCAAGGCATCATACGTCTCCTTGGAAAGAAAAAGTAGCCCGAAGATTGACAATCGAGCTGGAGGCTTATCAAGCCCTTGATAATTTGATTTCTTCAAGGACTTATCGAATCTTACTTCTTTATGCATTCTTTTGTCCGAGATTTGTAAAACCCCTAAAAAATTAAAAGAATATTTAATTAGATTAAATATGTTTTACTGGATTTTTAATTATTTTTAATAAATTTTAAATTCTATTTTTATTATATAAAAAGGACCATAGCCATGGTTGGGTTGGATATGCATGTTGACTAGAAAGTATAGCATGCCTAGTGTAGTCGGGTGCCTTGAATAGCATACTAGTCATGGTAGGGATGGCATAGTCATATATTAGTCCCTTGCATGTTAACAATTCAAGTTGTTGCCTAAGTCATAGTTTGATTAATTAATTAGTTATATAAGCTTTTTTGACTTTTTAGGAGACCCGGTTGTACCAAACCATTCCGAACTTCTTCCAAGGCAAATCTAAACCTATCTAGGCATGTAGTACTCTCATATACCTTTATGTCGATATATATTTTGTATGTATATTTTATTAAAATTTATATGTTTCTATTTTATGAAAGTTCTATATATAGTAGCATCCTAGGTGTCATCCTGGTTGGCAATTGACTAACCACCCAATACCCAAACCCCAAACTAACCAAACCCAACCCCATATGAGACATCCATGCCATGGTCGGTTACCCATAACAGCCCCCATGTGGCCGCCACCCTCAAAACCCAATAGGAAACCCTATCATGCATGTAAAATCATTAAAAGGCCCATATATACATCAACTACTATCAATACCCTAACCCTAACTTATTTTGTCTTCCTTCCACCACTAGGCCCACCACTAACCCCACTCCCTCTCCAAATTTTGGCAGCCTCTCACCCTCCAAACCCCTCCATTATCATCCCCTTCATCATCAACTTCTTCCTCCTTCATAAAAACTCATTCTTTTCATCATCCATCCATTCATCTTCTCAAAACAAACCCTAGAAGCACCATCTTCACCATACAACCTTCAAGAACCATTTCCAATACCTTCAAACCCATCAATAAGGGATTAGCAAGCTAGTAATGCGAGAAAGTTGTGGCCTTTGGCAAGGAGGAGCACCCACAACCCTTCTAGCAAATGATTTCGATAAAATTTCTATCTTTTTCTGTCTCGAATCTCATGCTAATAAATATTTAGAAAATATGAGTTTAATGTCTTAGAAATTAGATTTTTATCCCTTTTATCTTATATTTTTATCTCTAAAGGTTGCATATGAGATTGTTGAGAAATCGGGCTACAATAACTTTGATTTTTAGCATCATTGTGAAGGAACCCTATGATATTAGTAGAATTTTTCAAAACTGAATCTAACGTAGGTTTATTACTATAAGATAATTTTTAAACATTTTTTTATGATTTTATTATCTTAGATCTGGTCGAAAAAAATAGGGTCAAAATACTAGCTTTTCGGGTAATTGACTGACATAGAATAGCCAAAATATGATGGTTAATTGGACCATTAAATTCAAGTTTATTTTCTATGAAATAATAGTTATTAAATATCTTTAAAATAATATTTTTATGTATTTTACTTTTATTGGAAGTTGGCGATGTTCTGGACAAGTTTCGGATAGACTAGCCGACATAGAAGTCAACTAGCCATATATTTTCTTTATAATTTCATATCTAAAATTTAGAGAATATTTCTCTATAAAATAATTTAAATTTAAATTTTTATTATTTTAGATTATTTTTGTGTGTATCCTCGAAGTGGTGGCTTAACCGATAATTTCGGAAGTCAAAAATCGTAAAACTAGGTCTTGATGTCTCATGGAACATGTGTGTAACGCCCCAGTCCCAAAATACGTAGGACTAGGAAAGTAGACATGTCAGCCGTATAATAAATATACGTAAGCTGTAAAATGCAGTAGAACCATAACTAATCTCATCCACACAAAATAAATGAATAAAAGATATCATATAATGATAATGAATTGTCTTGATACAATATGTTGGGTGGAGACAAATCCACTACCAACAAGTAAAGGAAAAATACATGAGAAAAGAAATGATTTTGGCGAGCGAAGCGAAGACGATCCAAATGCAATCATCCTCAAAGAAATAGCGATGATCACGGCTAGAGCTAGAACACCTGCGAAAGACAAAAGCACACACCTGGCGAGATAACCAGGTCCTCAAAGGGACGTAACAAGACACATAATATCATGCCATATAACCTGAAAAAATATTGCTCAAATAAATAAGTCAATTGAATTATAACATGGTTCAATACACACTTATTGAACGAGCATAACATCTCCCCAACCAAACAAGGACAGGAGAAGGTAAACTAATTCACGGTGACGTACATTTTCATACTATGAATCCAATATGGTATCCGAACCCCAACAAGGTTCAATACCTTCTCATCGAAGTAGTAAGTCACACCTACAACCAAACAAGGACAAGATGTGATGAACTAATCCGCGATAAGTTATTGTTCCAAGCCACGGTCTGATACAAGTACCAAAACCAAAAGTACTCGTACCTAACGGATAAAGGTACCTAACCGTTCTAAGTGAAATGTAGTTAAGAACAATCCTTTCTACGCATGGGCCCTGGCTAAATAGGATCGATATAGTCCCCCCTTGGGCACCACAGGCCCCATCAGTAAGAGCATGACGTTCCGCAGAATCGCCAGTGGCCGTCAGTAATCATGGGTAATCTGACCCGCGTCTCCGACGGAGCTCACGGGTTACAAAAGAGAAAGTGCATCGAAGCCCATACGCTAAGGAATTATCCTCCCCGCCCAATGCCTACTCTGTTGTATCCACAACAGTAACCTCTATAACCGCTAAGTCAAACTAAGCATGCAACCTCTATTAGCGGTTATTCCTATCGCACGGCTTGTACGTACTGGTGGCCAGCCAATCACGCACGTCCGTGTTCTACATATGACACACAACTTTGTGGTACAACGTGTCAAGGCCAATGAATGCAACACACAAGGTGGTCCCTTAAATCTAGGTTTAATGTGTAAGAAAAATAATACATAGCCAGAATATAATTGAACAGTAAGTTCTAACAGGTTATGCCATGTATCACAGTTTATTTTGCATAAAAAATAATGAACAATGCATGAAATATGAGCTAAAATAAGTAAACAGCAAATTGTAAGGTGTCTTGCCTGGTAGGACGCCTGGTGGACTGCGATAATCAAGGTGGCATGAACTGCGACTTCCTTGTTACAACTATACAAGATGCCCTCTGACGGTGGTACAAAGTGGTGTGTCGGGTCCAAAACGGTCAGTTTGGTTAGGGACGATAGGAGGAATTATGGAATTGGTAGGGGAATAGAACTGGGGGATTAGTCATGGTCATGGTGAATGTCGAAGGAAATTAGATAAATCATATACCTTTTTTTAGAAATTACTTATAATATTTGATTATAAGTTATTAGTCGAAATATACTTTCAAATAAATACTCAAAAATCAATAGTCATTTTAGGGCAAAAATTCTAAGTTTGTAGAATTAGAATTTATTTGTATAAAACTATATTTTATTAGTAAAAATAATTATTGATAAATATTTTGAAAATATTTAGAAAATCATTTGATTATTAGAAAATTTTATTTAGGGTTTAAAATCATATTTTGAAATATAGGCCAAGCCAAAATATAATATTTATCTATAACTGTGTATATATATTTCTACAAAATAATTTTGACAAGATTATTATATCTAGTGATAACCCTGATAAAATAAAAATAAAAAACAATTATTAATAACATAATCTAAAAAATTAATACAATTAGAAATGTACTAATTATGATAATATATATAATCACAATAAATATAATAATAATAATAATAATAATAATAATAATAATAATAATAATTACACTAAAGATCAAAACCACATACTCTCTCTTGTAAGGAGAATCCTCGTAACATGAGCCTTCTCTCGTAAGTAAGGGAAGAGAGAGAGTTGAGAGAGGAGTGAAAAGGAGGGGACGGCGGAGAGAGAGGGGAACGGAAGAGAGAGAGAAGATGAGCCGGAGAGAAGAGGAAGGGGCACGGAGATGGAGAGCGGAGGGGGTTTACCGGCTGCGGAGTGCTCGACGAGGCCGGACGCAGCAGAGAAAGGGGGCGACAGGGGCGACGGACTCGGCGAGGGTGGCTGCGGTGCGCCTCCGGTGAGAGGGGTCGCGGTGTTTCGGGGCGGAGAGAAGGGGGAAGGTCGGAGAGCTAGGGTTCCGGTCGGGGAAAACAGATGGCACACGGCGGTTGGGGAAATCCGACGACGGATCGTCGGGGAGGCGTACGAGAGCTCGGCGGCCCCCGCGGAAGGAGGTTGGTGTCAGAACCAGGGTCTCCGCGTCGTGCGACCAATGGACGCGACGGGAAGGGTCTCGTCGCGGCTTGAGGGCACGAAAGTCGACGTCGGGAAGAGGGTCGCTGGATCTGGGGTCCGTGGTTGTCGGAAGACGCCGGCTGGGTGCTTAGGTCGTTACGGCGAGGGGGAACTTCGGCTTCGTCCGCGGCTAGGGCGCGACTCACCACAGATGGGGTGGCACGAAGGAATTCGCTCGACGCGATAGTCGTCGGGGAGCGAGGAGGCACTGTGGATCCATACGCCGCGGCGAGCCGAGCAGGAGGCCAGGTAGGGCTTTTATTTTGGTTTTTTTTTTGTGGCGTCTACTGTGGTGGTGGTGTTGTCGGGGCATGGTGGTTGGTCGAAAATCAGTCGGCGAGTGTGGTGGTGGTCATGACGGAGGTTAATGTGGTGGCGCGGCCGGATGTCTGTGGTGATGGGGGTGATGAAGATGATGGTAGCTGTGGCTGGGGTCCAGGCTTTTGATGGCGGAGGTGTAAGCTGGAGCGGGTGGTGGTCCTACGGTGGTCGGATTCTGGCGGAGTTGGATGACGCGGTGGTGGCCGTGGATGTGGGTAGGCCGGTCGCGGTTGCTACGGTATCGGTCGAGGAGGAAGGAAGGTTAGGGTCGTTGGCAGAGGTGTGCTGCGGCAATGGAGGTGTGGTGGTCGACAAGGCAGGGTTAGGGTTAGGATTTTGATGAATCGTGTCGGGGTTGTCGACACGAAGGAATAAATGTATTTGTAAAGGATCGAATAAGAATTGGACGGGGAACACGGACACGATGCACGCACGTTTAGTTATGGAGTTTGTGGAGGAATAATGTAGAGAAAATAATGTGGAGGAGTACCTGCCTATTTATAGGATGTGTGAATTCCTAGTTGGATAAGGATTAAGAGTAGTTTAAACCCACTTAGATAATTAGCTACTAATAAATTTAAATTCAAATCCAAATCCAAATCCAAATCCAATTTAAAACCAATTAAATTCCAACCTTTAGCTTAAAATTAGATAAGGTAAATCAAATTTCAAAATATAGATATTATTTTAACTATTTAAATAAATCCATAGAATCAAATCAAGATTTAAATTGCCATAATAATTCAAAAATATATTTTCCAAAAATACCTATAATATTAATTTCGAAAATAATAAATATTATAAAATATAAACTAATAAAATATTTATGAAATATATATGTATGTACAAAGAATATTATTTACTATTAATAACTGTATAAACAAAAGGCTTTTTATAAATAAATTTATAAACTTAAAAATTTTGATACGAGAGCTAAAAATAATTATAATATATATTATTTTGAAACGATACAAATAGAAAAATGTATTTTTTTGAAAAATATGCACGCTCGCACATATTCGCACTCGTCGAGCAATTTTGAAAAATCAAAATTTCGCGCGTGACGTACAATACGACTATGCGACGTACAATACGACTATGCGACGTACAATACAAAATTTTAAATTAGTACCGAAAATTTTTAAAAAAATACAATAGAAATTTAGGGGTTTTACATCCTACCCAACTTATAAGAATTTCGTCCTCAAAATTAAGAATTCGCAGGGGGTGAGAGGGCACAAAATAATTTACAATGGTCAACGAAAGATGCATTAGGAAATCTCGATTTCAATAACGGCAAGGATAATCATGGGTTAACACAAGAAGGAAAAATAAGTGGGGGTTAAAGTTAGAATATGCAATAAAGGTTAGAGAGAATGGTTTTAAATACCTAGAAGGTATAATTTGAGAGTAGGTTGAGGGTCATAGGTAATAGGGTAGCAAGAGGAGTTTCTAGTCCCACGCCTCCGTCCTTCTAAAGTAGGTAGAGACGAAAGCAATGAGGTGTTAAATGACGGTTTTATCGAATATGAATATGTGATTCAAAGGCGACCGTATAATTTCAAAAGAATTTTCAAGGCAGTCGTGGATGGAATTCTAAGGAGAAAGTTCAACTACATCCCATCCACGTAGATTGATATATGAAAAAGGCGAACCAAAGTGCACTCGGTTGATCAGACCATCATGTACCGGTTCTGACTAGACAATATGTTAGTGAGCGCGCGCTCAATAGCATGTGTCTTGAACAAGTTTGATAACGGTTAAACTTGCAAAACTAGGCTATAGTAGCAACATTTAGTCAAGATGGTAAAATATAGACACGTGAGATTATTATTGAAAGAGACTAGAATTAGTTCAAACTACTTAAGAACCTTAGTCTTGTTTGGTGCCTATACAGTCGACCTATTGTCTCCTTGTCTAAGGCTTTGGTCGACCAATAAGGTATGGTCTTTAAAAATTTATAGTCTAGGCAATCCACTTAGTATCTACTATAGTGAGTCATAAGGACGAAGTCTTATGCTAGGTCATGAGGCATTCTATCCAACTTATAAGAGCTAAACTAGTAGGGTGATGGAACAATGGGTCATGTCCACCTAGTATGGGTTACCCTATTAATCTCTATCAAGCACGAAAGAAGGGCACGAATCACAATAGAAGGGATCAAGCAAGATGCAAATCGAGGAGAAGGCGGTCAAGTATGTGGATGAGATCCTAGACCCTAATCCTATATGCAGGCTTGCTTGGTACGGTAAGGTAACCAAACAATTTATCTTGACCTGCGTGGGCCACCACAAAAATATGTAACTCCCCAGTCCCAAAATACGTAGGACTAGGAACGTAGACATGCCAACCGTATAATAAATATACGTAAGCTGTAAAATGCAGTAGAACCATAACTAATCTCATCAACACAAAATAAATAAATAAAAGATATCATATAATGATAATGAATTGTCTTGATACAATATGTTGGGCGGAGACAAATCCACTACCAACAAGTAAAGGAAAAATACATGAGAAAAGAAATAATTTTGACGAGCGAAGCGAAGACGATCCAAATGCAATCATCCTCGAGGAAATAGCGATGATCACAGCTAGAGCTAGAACACCTGCGAAAGACAATAGCACACACCTGGCGAGATAACCAGGTCCTCAGAGGGACGTAACAAGACACATAATATCATGCCATATAACCTGAATAAATATTGCTCAAATAAATAAGTCAATTGAATTATAACATGGTCCAATACACACCTATTGAATGAGCGTACCATCCTCCCAACCAAACAAGGACAGGAGATGGTAAACTAATTCACGGTGACGTACCTTTCTATGCTATGAATCCAATATGGTATTCGGACCCCAACAAGGTTTAATACCTTCTCATCGAAGTAGTAAGTCACACCTATAACCAAACAAGGACAAGATGTGACGAACTAATCCACGACAAGTTATTATTCCAAGCCACGGTCAGATACAAGTACCCAAACCAAAAGTACTCGTACCTAACGGATAAAGGTACCTAACCGTTCTAAGTAAAATATAGTTAAGAACAATCCTTCCTACGCATGGGCCCTGGCTAAATAGGATCGGCATAGTCCCCCCTTGGGCACCAGAGGCGCCATCAGTAAGAGCATGACGTTCCGCAGAATCGCTAGTGGCCGTCAGTAATCATGGGTAATCTGAACCGCGTCTCCGGCGTAGCTCACGGGTTACAAAAGGGAAAGTGCATCGAAGCCCATACGCTAAGGAATTGTCCTCCCCGCCCAATGCCTACTCTGTTACATCCACAACAGTAACCTCTATAACCGCTAAGTCAAACTAAGCATGCAACCTCTATTAGCGGTTATTCCTATCGTACGGCTTGTACGTACTGGTGGCCAGCCAATCACGCACGTCCGTGTTCTACATACGACACACAACTTCATGGTACAACGTGTCAAGGCCAATGAAAGCAACATACAAGGTGGCCCCTTAAATCTAGGTTTAATGTGTAAGAAAAATAATACATAGCCAGAATATAATTGAACAATAAGTTCTAATAGGTTATGCCATGTATCACAGTTTATATTGCATAAAGAAAATAATGAACAATGCATGAAATATGCGCTAAAATAAGTAAACAGCAAATGGTAAGGTGTCTTGCCTGGTAGGACGCCTGGTGGACTGCGATAATCAAGGTGGCATGAACTGCGACTTCGTTGTTACAACTATACAAGATGCCCTCTGACGGTGGTACAAACTGGTGTGTCAGGTCCAAAACGGTCAGTTTGGTTAGGGACGATAGGAGGAATTATGGAATTGACAGGAGAATAGAAGTGGGGGATTAGTCATGGTCATGGTGAATGTCGAAGGAAATTAGATAAATCATATATCTGTTTTTAGAAATTACTTATAATATTTGATTATAAGTTATTAGTCGAAATATACTTTCAAATAAATACTCAAAAATGAAATGTCATTTTAGGGCAAAAATTCTAAGTTTGTAGAATTAGAATTTATTGGTAGAAAACTATATTTTATTAGTAAAAATAATTATTGATAATATTTTGAAAATATTTAGGAAATTATTTTATTATTAGAAAATTTTATTTAGGGTTTAAAATCATATTTTGAAATATAGGCCAAGCCAAAATATAATATTTATCTATAACTGTGTATATATATTTCTACAAAATAATTTTGACAAGATTATTATATCTAGTGATAACCCTGATAAAATAAAAATAAAAAAACAATTATTAATAACATAATCTAAAAAATTAATACAATTAGAAATGTACTAATTATGATAATATATATAATCACAATAAAAAATAATAATAATAATAATAATAATAATAATAATAATAACACCAAAGAACAAAACCACAGACTCTCTCTTGTAAGGAGAATCCTCGTAACAGGAGCCTTCTCTCTCGTAAGGAAAGAGAGAGAGTTGAGAGAGGAGTGAAAAGGAGGGGACGGTGGAGAGAGAGAGGAACGGAAGAGAGAGAGAAGGTGAGCCGGAGAGAGGTGGAAGGGGCACGGAGATGGAGAGCGGAGGGGTTTTGCCTGCTGCGGAGTGCTCGGCGAGGCCGGACGCAGCGGAGAAAGGGGGCGATGGGGGCGGCGGACTCGGCGAGGGGGGCTGCGGTGCGCCTCCGGCGAGAGGAGTCGCAGTGTTTCGGGGCGGAGAGAAGGGGAAAGGTCGGAGAGCTAGGGTTCCGGCCGGGGAAAACAGATGGCGCACGGCGGTTGGAGAAATCTGACGGCGGATCGCCGGGAAGGCGTACGAGAGCTCGGTGGCCCGCGCGAAAGGAGGTGGGTGTCGGCGCTAGGGTCTCCGTGTCGCGCGACCAATGGACGCGACGGGAAGGGTCTCGTCCACGGCTTGAGGGCACGGTGGTCGACGTCGGGAAGAGGGTCGCTGGATCTGGGGTCCGTGGTGGTCGGAAGACACCGGCTGGTGCTTAGGTCGGTACGGCGAAGGGGAACCTTGGCTTCATCCGCGGCTAGGGCACGGCTCGCCACAGATGGGGTGGCGGGAAGGAATTCGCTCGACGCGATGGTCGTCGGGGAGCGAGGAGGCGCTGTGGATCCATACACGGCGGCGAGACGAGCAGGAGGCCAGGTGAGGGCTTTTATTTTGGTTTTTTTTGGTTGTGGCGTCTACTGTGGTGGTGGTGTTGTCGGGGCTTGGGTGGTTGGTCGGAAATCGGTCGACGAGTGTGGTGGTGGTCATGACGGAGGTTAATATGGTGGCGCGGCCGGATGTCTGTGGTGATGGGGGTAATGAAGATGATGGTAGCTGTGGTTGGGGTCCGGGCTTTTGATGGCGGAGGTGTATGCTGGAGCGGGTGGTGGTCCTACGGTGGTCGAATTCTGGCGGAGTTGGATGACGCGGTGGTGGCCGTGGATGTGGGTAGGCCGGTCGCGGTTGCTGCGGTATCGGTCGAGGAGGAAGGAAGGTTGGGGTCGTTGGCAGAGGTGTGTTGCGGCAATGGAAGTGTGGTGGTCGACAAGGCAGGGTTAGGGTTAGGATTTTGATGAATCGTGTCGGGGTTGTCGACACGAAGGAATAAATGTATTTGTAAAGGATGGAATAAGAATTGGACGGAGAACACGGACACGATGCACGCACGTTTGGTTGCGGAGTTTGTGGAGGAATAATGTGGAGAAAATAATGTGGAGGAGTACCTGCCTATTTATAGGATGTGGGAATTCCCAGTTGGATAAGGATTAAGAGTATTTTAAACCCAATTAGATAATTAGCTACTAATAAATTTAAATTCAAATCCAAATCCAATCCAAATCCAAATCCAATTTAAATCCAATTAAATTCCAACCTTTAGCTTAAAATTAGATAAGGTAAATCAAATTTCAAAATATAGATATTATTTTAACTATTTAAATAAATCCATAGAATCAAATCGAGATTTAAATTGCCATAATAATTCAAAAATATATTTTCCAAAAATATCTATAATATTAATTTCGAAAATAATAAATATTATAAAATATAAACTAATAAAATATTTATGAAATATATATGTTTGTACAAAGAATATTATTTACTATTAATAACTGTATAAACCAAAGGCTTTTTATAAATAAATTTATAAACTTGAAAATTTTGATACGATAGCTAAAAATAATTACCATATATATATTATTTTGAAACGATACAAATAGAAAAATGTATTTTTTTTAAAAATTATGCACGTTCGTACATATTCGCACTCGTCGAGCAATTTTGAAAAATCAAAATTTTGCGCATGACGTACAATACGACTATGCGATGTACAATACAAAATTTTAAACCAGTACCGAAAAATTTTAAAAAAATATAGTAGAAATTTTGGGGTTTTACAATGTGTGTTATTGTGTATGAATCTAAACGATTCCATGAAATATTTGGATATAAATATTTTGGTTAGTAATAATAAATTAGTTAATTAAGTCATTAGAAGTTGCTTGGTTAAATACTCAAAGTAGTTAATTAACTATTTAGGAGCATTGGATTTCGGAGGCGTGGACACGGGAGCTACTTTTCATCTTAATACTACGGAATTAGGCAAGTACACCTTGCTTTTATTCAGTTCTTTTAGATCATTGTTCTTCATTTTCTTGTATTTATGTTATTATCCTGGACCATAGTGGTTATATCAATACGTGCTTCCGGATTATATTCGGGTGCATTCAACTGTTAAGTTATCTTGTATTGATATATAGAGCCTGTATGAGATCTATGGATTTTATTTTTATTGAGACCTGTAGGATACGACATGTCACTACAAAAAAAGTATGTTTCTGGGACGCCGAAAATCCGTCTTAAAAAGACCCATATCAGTCCTAAATTGTAATTTGGGACGAATTTTAGGACGGTAAGTGACGGTGCTATTAGGGTGGCGTGGCAAAAAGTTTTAGGACGAAAAATATCATCCTAATTTTGTTTTAGGGTCGAAAAATCTTACCGTACCAAAAGAGTTTGAGTTATTACATGTTTACGACGGTTTACAAAACTGTCCCGAAATAAAAGAGTTTGGAACGAATAACATCCGTCCTAAACAAATTTGCCAGCGTTACAAAAGGATGTCATTTATATTTAGGACAATTACATAACCGTCCCAAAAGTAATACTTATGAAATTATTGTTTGTATTTTCCAGCTATAAAACATACAATTTAAATACACATAAAATAATTCATATGATCAAGACCGTTGTCAAGTTTGTCCTCAAATGTATCTTCAGGTATCAGAGCTCCAATACAAAAAAGCTTAACAACATCAAACATTCTTTACCATTAAGTAGAAGACAACAAAATCTATATATTATATATGAACAATTGATAAACAACAAAAAGCTTAACATTAAGCATCTTAAACCACCATCTCCAAAATAAATCCAAAACATAATACATCACCCACACCATCAGTTATAAAATGAACCCATTGTCTCCACCATTACATACAAAATTCTGACCCCATTAGGCACAACACCATGTTTTTGAACATTAGTATATCCAACATGAACCCAAAAAATTAACACAATTTTTTTTCCATCACAAGATCGTCGCCCATCATTTTAGCACATCCAGAATGCTTTTGAAGGACCTGCAAATAAAGATATGCCGATGTATTAGCAACTTGCTAACTGTACACGAACAACCAGAAAAGAAAGACAAGTTCTTCCAAACTGTACAGACTAGACTACATTAGTTTGTGAATGTTTAAAAAAATTGTACAGACCTGCGTACAAAAAAATTAGGAAAAAAAATAATGTACAAAAACAAGCTTCAAGTGACAAAGGAAACTTCAAGTGAAAAAGGAAGCTTTAAGTGAAGACAAAAAAAAAATGAGAAACATTTTAAATGGGAACTACAATTATTCTAGCAAGAATTACAATAACAAGCTGGAAAAAAACCAATGTAAAAGTTAAAATCTGCACAGACAATAAAAAAATTCAATCCAAAGCCAGGAAAAGAGAAAACAGATAATTTTATTAACCCCATGACACCCAGGACATGCATGGGAAGGAACCAAAGCAAAGACAAGCTCAAGACCTCATTTTACTTATTCCTTCACCAAATGTCAATCCACACACTAATTGGTTAAGTTAATAGAAGTTAAGTAATACATACCTATACTACTGACACTTGCCCGCCTTATATGCCAATCCACACATTTACATCATATTGTTCTGCTATAGTGATATTAAGAGAGTATTACGTTAGACAAGCCTTATATACCAAGGTTAGGGCAGTATGACAGAAATGTACAAAGGGAATCACGAGTAAACAAATTCCTTAAATAGTCAAGCATAAGCTATAAAATGCTGAGGGGTATTAAGAAGAAAGACCTGGCAAACCAGAGGAGATGACATGTAAAACTTTTCATGGTCCTGTTGGCGTATAGAAAGTAGGCCAGGTCGTATAATGGTTTTGCCAGTTCATAGATTGCTCAAACTACCATAACAGAAATCTAATTGACATACAGTGTATTTCCACAAAAAAGCTACACGAAGGTGTATTATTAGTATCCATATCACCATGTGAATAATTTCCAGCTGGTCTTCGAATTGAAATATTATTACCCACAATAAATGGTTAAGTTAATTCATTTTATACGCAACTGCTGCTATTAGAAACTAACTCTAGTTAATTGAATAGACATTATTTCATGTCCTAAGAAAAAACAAGTGCTAAGAACATATTCTCATGAATAGACATTGTTTCATTCTGCAGCCTTTGGGGTTGGAAGTACCTCAAGCATAGCCACTATTTGCATGTCTTTTGAATAGCAAGATAAAGTCAGTACCCATGTATCATATTTTGTATCTTTAGTTCCTTAGTTTGTCAGCTAGAGCGTACGTCACTACAACCTTGGCAGAGTAGCTTTATATCAACCCTGGTGGAGAAGGTATGACAACTAGTACATGTAATTGAATTTTTTTTTTAAAAAGAAATAATTTTCCACAAATAGTTATCCATTAAAAAATTGAGACAAGTTCCCTATTTGTTACCTAACAGCTCAAGACCATCATTCAGCATATTTTCTTTATGTGAACCTTCTAGACAAAATCAAAGTAAAAATAAAACAAGAATTAGAAGGAAAAAAAATATGACTAGCAACACATCATAAATACCACATTGAAGAAGGTGTAGCTATAAAGTAATAATTACACAATAAATGAAAGCATGTACATGCATAGTAAAAGTCTGGTGTTTGTCAAAAGAGAAATACAAATAAAATGTTTATGGATCTCCATGATATCGAATTCAAATAAAAATGTTTGTAACTGAATACAAAGTCTATTATCCCAGGATACAAAGTCTATTATCCATGGATATTTGTTTACTGAGATTTATTTCCATGTGTTTAATAATTTTGATCATCCTGAACATATTATAAATATATCAAGGGTATCATTAATATATCGGGAGTAGTCCATCCACTAGAATCAAAATTTGAACTCTTTCCAATTGTAGCAGTAACCTTATTGTTGTCAAACAGGTAATAGCCAGTAGTCTTACGATGCAGTAAAAAAATTCACCATAAACTTTCTTGCATAAGAAAGTTCATATTTATTAACATGGTATTTATCTAACGTGTTATAGACAAGTTGAAGCATGCAACTATATATTCAGAAGGAATTACTCCAGTATGGCTGGCAATCACAAGGCGATGGTGACAACCTCACCGGTCAAATATAAGTTTGCAAATGCAGTAATTAAGATGCCAATGTTAGTTACATAGAAGATGCAGAGTGTCAAACCGATCACCAGTCGGTTATGGAACCAACAGAATCGACTTGTTCAAGCTTCGGACATGGCAAAGTCCAACCTTGGATTGTTAGCCAATAAATAATGCAGTTTGATCGAGAAATGAAACATATAGGACTAAAGTTACTGTCTAACGGACCCTAAACACTATAATCGAGTTAGTCATTCCACTAAAGTTATTGCCTAACGTGTTATAGTCCACTAAAGTTATTGCCACAATCCTTCATACAGTCTCCCAACATCATTGACAGCAATTCTTCATATCAAACCCCCTATCATGAGTGGAAATAAAAAAGCATTTTATATCTAGTAGTAGTAAATGTATTATATAATATGATTGTAAAAGTTAATAAAAGAATACATGTTCTATTTTGTACATATTTGATAGTAACTTACCAATAATGAAGATCTTGTAGGACATTTTAGCTTGACATAGAATATGATCTGCAATCAACAAAGGATCTAAGATAAGGAATTAATACCAAAAGTTATGTTGCACAAACACAAATACGATACGACATGGATTCGGTACCTATCTTCAAACCTCCAAACTTTACTTAGGCTAACATAGAATCTGGACAAAAAAATGGATGAAATTCCCAATAAGGAATTGAAGGCTTCTGAAGGCATATTAAAGTCAAAACAACCCCACTGGCATAATCCAAAATTCTATATCTAGTTTCTTATTAGTAAATTCTATATATAATGACCATCACCTATTACAAGAAAAGCCAGAGTTTCTTTCTATCTACACAGCATAGCAAGAAAAAAAATTACTCTATCAGGTACACCTTGTTTGCAAATATTAATTATTAACACCTCAAGATTACTCTATCAAATACAGTTTTATGAAATTTATAAGCTCCTGGTCGCCTTAATGTTCTATTCATTGGAAATCCGTATATATATATTAGAAGCACTAACACAACCAACCATCAAAATATCTTATATTTCAATATGGATGGTCAAAAGAACATGTTGCATCGGGCCACATGTGATTGACACATGTATGACACTTGATACATGAGCTTGATTACCAGATATACTAGATTCCTTGGTACCTGTAGGTTAAGATTGGTGGGCTTTTTTTTCTTTTAGATGTGTTATAGGATTTTTCGTCTAGATAGAGGTCAGAACTGTAATGTGGATACAACTTATTGATTCCTGCGAGTTGATGACAAACACTACTTTTACAGACCATGTAGCGCACTACACTTTTATATTATGTATCTATATTTTTTTGGAGAGAATACATGCTTTCTTTGATCCATGTTTATCTCTTAGTTATCGTTGAGACTCCAGTACCAGAGCTACGGATATATGTACGCCAGATCCAGATGTCTTTTACTTTAGAGATGATTGCGCTTGCGAATGTTGTCCTCAAAGCGTCATGCCAGTTTGATTTAGTCATTTCGAGATATTTTATTTGTTGCACTTTAGCTTGTAAATTATGTGCCTTGGTATGTCCCCTAACGACCTGCTTATTCTCCAGAGATAGCTGACGAGATCTTTTCTGAGGAGTACGGGCCAAAAGTATATACGTCTTTTGAATCAGCTGAGGAAGACGAGGTTGCACCTGAGTAGACATTTTTATTATTTATTTCTATGTCAGAGCCGTGGACTTTTAGTGACTTCCGTTTACTTTTCATTTTGAGACTTGTATCCATGAGTTTTTCCTCACGTGGCCATTTTTATTCTATTTGACATTCTTTCAGTTTCCTTTATTCAACCTGATATGTCTTGTTACTATTATATGTGTAAACCCCAAAAATTTAAATTATTTTTTATTAATTATTTGACTTAAACAATGAATATGGATTTTTATAAATATTTTTTAAAACAATTATATATATATATATATATATATATATATATATATAATCATGGTTAAGTTTTGAGATGTAGGTCATCTCAAAAATTTGACATGGCTAGCGTAGTCGTGTGCTTTGACTAGTATATTAGCCATGGTAGGAAAGGCCTAGCTATTTGCGTGTCCTTTGTAGGAAAATAAGTCAAAGTTGTGACTTAACCCATATAAATGGTTTAATTACTTATTTATTAAGACTTTTGACTTTGTAGGAAATCTGGTTGTACAGACTAACCAAAATTGACCCATACCAAATCCAAACCTATGTAGGCTCGTAGTGCATCCAAAGACGTACATGAATATATATATATATATATATATATATTAGTCATGGTTAAGTTTTGAGATATAGGTCGTCTCGAAAATTTGACATGGCTAGCGTAGTCGTGTGCTTTGACTAGTATATTAGCCATGGTAGGAAAGGCCTAGCTATTTGTGTGTCCTTTGTAGGAAAATAAGTCAAAGTTGTGACTTAACCCATATAAATGGTTTAATTACTTATTTATTAAGACTTTTGACTTTGTAGGAAATCTGGTTGTACAGACTAGCCGAAATTGACCCGTACCAAATCCAAACCTATGTAGTCTCGTAGTGCGTCCAAAGACGTCCATGTAAAATATATATATATATATATATATATATATATATATATATATAGGTATTTTATTTTAATAGTCTAGTGATTAATTTTTATAAAGGATTGTTAAATATAATGTAAAAAACATTTGCTATTAAATTTATATTTTTCTTTAGAAATATTATAGTATTTTCTTAAAATTGCCATTTAAATTCTTGGAGATTACTACTAAACAATTATTGTTATTTTTATATTAATCTGTTTCAGACAATGGGGGATAAGGCCCAAGCTTTACTCTATTCTCTCTATTAAAATTCTTAATTTCAAAGCTCATGTTAGGCCCGTCTGCAACCCGACCTAGGAACCATTCTCCATATCCTATTAAAGTGCAGAACCCTATCTTCATCCCTAGAAACTACTCCCCTCTTGTAGCAGCCACAATTTTGCCTCCCCTCTTCTTTTGAATCACTCTATCAATGGAACTGTGTTCCATTGTTCCTTCTTCTTCCTTTGTGACCACCCTTCTCCCAGGTCCTCCCTATCACCGCCACCACCATGGCCACCACCACGACAGGCCAACACCGCCATCACCATCTTCTTCGTCACCCATGGCTGCACGACAACCCCATTCACGGGCGGAGTTACAGCTGGGCTATCCCGGGCTGTAGCCCGGGCTAAACTTTCGTTTGTTCAGAACTAATAATTCAATTGCACATTGTCAAATAGATGGTAGTCTTAGGCCAGCTGGTTGAGTTGCTTGTGTTAGCTTGCTTAGACCTTGGGTTCGAATCTTGCTGTATAGTTTCAATAGTCTGTATGATTTTTTGTTTATTTCTTGAGTATAACTTAATTTTTTTTCCATCCATATTTGCAGTCCCCTATAAAAATTAAAGCTAGCTCCGCCCTTGACCCCATTCCCCATGTTAACATCGACCCAGCACCCGACGCCGGTCATCCCCAATCCCGCGTCGGCCCGTCTCTGAAAAATTATTCTTTTACTGTGCCGTCGGTCAACCACTGGGTAGGCGCACACAACAGTTTCCAGCACCCCACTTGTAGCGGCCAGTAGGCAGTAAGCGAAAGTGTGCGGCTACTACATCGACAACAGCATTGCCGAGCGGCGATAGAAGTCGCATGCACTGCTCGATCTCCCTACCATTAGCAATCACCTCTGTTTCCTCCAAGTGCCACTCATCATCCTCGGGACACCCTCACCTTCATCACCATCACCACCATGGTCGACTATGGCAGCCAACCATCATTATTCTGTCTAAACCATCGTGCCACGTTGCACCTCTGTAACCATCGATGCACGGACCCAGCTTCCTGCGTGCCTCGACAACGGCCGAAGGTATTCTTGACTCCACCGCAATCCCCGTTATGCCACACAGACGCTAGACCGCACGGAAGTTAGCATAGCAAGACAGAGTCCAGCTTCTGTCACGCGCGCAGCCACGCCACCCTCATTGTCAGCCCGATCCCTCTCGTGTCGTGCATTTCCGAAGAAGCCGCGAGACTGGAGGCCCAAACCACACCTCAACTACAGGTCTGAGCTTGCACTCTACAGAACTGAGGAGGCAAATCAGCAGCAGTTGTAATTGCTCAAAACTAGACTTCCTAAGGTGACAATACTCTCCTACTCTTTTCGATTGGTGCATATATTGTGTACATATGTATGGGGTATATAAGTATTGTACGTAAATAATATGTACGTATATTATATAGAGAGAATTTATGGAATGCCCAAAAATTAAAAAAGTTTTATGTAAAACCCATCGCAAATAAAACTTTCATCGCGTGCCCAGAATTAGAGAAACTTATCCAAAGCGGGTTCCAAATGACCCTTTTGCCCTTCCTTTTAATTTATTGAAAACACCCACGAAACTGCTCTTAAAAATGTTTCGATACTTCATCTTCTTCCATACGCTGCTCACTTTCGAATCTAGATTTTCTCCTCAAAAATCTTCAAAAACTCGTCGGAAAATTTCGGAAAGACCGAGACAAACGGCAAAAGTGCTAAAACGGAGGTCCAAACATCATTTTTTTGCGATTCTAAAATTTTGGAAGGCCGTCTAACGAAAAAATTGTTACTTTCAGTCTCCTCGACGATACGCTCATTTTGAGACAAACGGGACCTCGTTTCGACCTCCCAGTCAAAAGTTATGGCCCTCCAAAGTTTCAGCTAACCATAAAATGCAGGAGAATGGCCATTCTCCGTGTTAGAACACAAAAAATGTTAATTTCGCATAAGGGTGGTCATTCTCCGTGTTAGTAACACGGAGAATGGTATTCTCCGTCTTAATTTACACGGAGAATTACCATTCTCCGTGTTAGTAACACGGAGAATGACATTCTTCGTCTTAATTTACACGAAAAATAGTCATTCTCCGTGCTAAATTACATGGCGAATGACCATTCTCCGTCATAATTTAGACGAAGAATGGCCATTCTCCGTCTTAATTTATACGGAGAATGCCATTCTCCGTGTAATTTAGCACGGAGAATGCCATTCTCCGTGTAATTTAGCATGGAGAATGGTCAAGAATGACCATTCTCCGTGTTAGAATCACGGAGAATGCCACTCTATGTGTTAAATAAAACGGAGAATGACCATTCTCCGTATAATTTAGCACGGAGAATGGTCATTCTAGTGTTAAAACGCAGGAGAATGGACATGCTACGTCATTTTTTACAACGGAGAATGAGAATGGTCATTCTCCGTCTTTTTCCACACGGAGAATGGTCATTCTCCGTGATATTAACACGGAGAATGACCAATCTCGTGTTAACATGGAGGAGAATGGTCTTTCTCCGTATTAAAAAAGACGGAGAATGACCATTCTCCGTGTTAAAACCACGGAGAATAGCTATTCTCCGTACTAAAATGACGGAGAATGGCCATTCTCCGTCACTTTACCACGGAGAATGGCATTCTCCGTGTTAAAACCCATAGAAAATTGTCATTCTCCCTGGTTTTTAACACGAAGAATACCATTCTTCGTGGTTTTTTAAAACGGAGAATAGTCATTCTCCGTCATTTTAGCACGGAGAATGGTCATTCTCCGTGGTTTTAACACGGAGAATATTTTTTTTAGAAAAATTTTGTCAGAAATAAAGAGTTTCGTTCTTCTTTCAAAATGATGATAATCCTTATGGAAAAGAAGAAGAAAGATCTTCTCTCCATAATTGACCTAATCGTTGAAAAACTTCAAATGTCTCCACGATGAAGATGATGATGATGGTGATGATGATGACGAGCGATGATCTGAGTTCGACTGAAGAAAAGCACACCGAACTACGAACGATCTTTGCGATCTCTGATGAAGATGAGAGCAATGGAATTCAGATTTCCCGTGAAGAAGAAGAAGACGAAAATCGCAATCCAGATCTGAGTTTTTTGAATTCAAATACATATAGATGACCAATTCGCGCGGAGGGGTAGTTTCGGTATTATAAAAATAGCAGTTTCCAGCGGATGGCATCTAAAAGGAAATCTTGGAATATTTAACGTAAAAATACTTAATTCTGGGTATTTCATAAAACTCATCCAGCGGGTGGGCATTTCATAAAAGCCCACCCTAAAATTGGGTTTCTCAGCAATTTCCAGTATTATATAATGTGTATTGTGTATATATTGGGTGAGGAACAGGAAGTACGTATGTCTATAGATATTATTATATGTCCATATGCTCTATATTATAATTATAACCAAGAATATAGATTTTATCAACTAAAGCTATATATATTATTTAGTTATAAGTTCAATATTTTGATATACGCAAACTTGTATATTTGTGTGCTTCCATATGAATAATTATATATGTAAGTTTTTGATAAAAGAAATTATTTTACTACAACCATAAATTAAACTAAATAGGAATTACAAATGTTATGCATATTTATTTGTAGATATTGTAAAATATTTTGTTTATATAAATAATTTATATACATATATCAACATTATTATCTTCATGTTTTAAATTCATAAATTATGAGTTGGGAGTATATAAGAATATTTAGTTGTAGAAAGCTTTTTGAAATAAATATAATGTATAGAAGAATATTTCCTTAAACTCTAATAATTTTCTTTTTATACTAGATATTATGAACCACTATCATACCTTAAGATTAAAGGACTTTTACTTTTACTTTTACTTTTTTCTTTTTTTTCTTAAACAAATACATAGAATTGATCACTCTCTTAAGTAAATCCTAGGACCTTGTCTCTATAGGCGTATATATAAAATATTTGGTAACACTACAAGAAAAAGGACATAAGAAAAATGACATTTATTGACGGTCGGTAATCCCCGCCAACTATTCGGTTTCACTTGACGGTTTAGGCTTTGTGTCAAGTAAACTCCTCTTTTGTGTTAAGTATACAATATTGTACCCCTTTAGTTAACGGGTTGCGGAAAACCGTCACTAAATCCACCACTTTTAGTTGACGGCTAGGTTAAAGCCGTCAACTAAAATCAGGAGAAAAAAATTGTCGCGCACATTTGAATGGCATTTTTGTAATTTTTTTGAAACTTCTTATATGTTGACGGTTCCGCGGCCAATTTAATCGATGTTACTCAGTTCATTTTTTTCAATCTCTTCGGAGCATTTCCTCTTTCCACCAAATCCTTTCTTCCTCACCTTCTCCATAAGAACCACCTCCTCTCGTGCCCCTTCACAGAACTTCTTGCATAGAGGACTCCCCACCCTCTGCCTCCTCCACCACCATCCTCTTCCCTCTCCCTCACCAAACCCTAACTCCTACGCCTCCTCCGCCACCATCCTCTTTCCATCATCTCCGAACCCTAGCTCGCCATGAGAAAGAGTAGGCCGTCAACGTCCAGGTCCTTCTCCGATGCCGGTGAACAAGCCAAAAAGCCCTTTAATTTTCTAGGGTTAGGGTTAGGGTTAGGGTTAGACTTTCAGTAGCAATCAACCCTTTTTTGGCGATTTTTGGCCTTTCAGCAAGGGCTTCGTTGGGAGCCTCAAGCTCCGATCGGCGAGTTCAACTCTTCCCCATCGACGATGAGAAATTTTCGAGCAACAGAGAACAAAGTCCCTCCGAAGTCGACTTGCTTTCTTCGACGACGAGTAGCGATAGACGATAAGTTCATCGTTCAAACCCAAGGTTCCTCTCTTTCTTTCTTTTTGGATTTGGTTCGTATTTGTAAGATCAATTGATCGATCTCGAGTTGGATCAGAATAACTTTTTGTTCTTCTACCTTCTTTTTGTTTGACGCAATGCCTCAAAGAGTGTGGTCGGCTCTGATTGAACGAAGAATGTCAGGCGCGCTCAGTGGTTCGAGACTCCTTGGGTGTTGGTGGTTGTTAGCTCAAAATCAATGTTTTTCATTAGTCTAACCATGGCTAACTATGGCTAGCACATTATGTGCGCTAAAGAAGGAACGATTAAATCAATGTTTCTTTTGGCATAACATGTCTGTTTTATTTATTGCCTTTAATTTTAACAGCTTCTTTAGGATTAACTTGTATTATTCGCAAGTCAATTAGTGTTCAAAATTTGAAGATTTCAAATTGTTTTGGCATGCTTTTGATCCTTTTTAATTGCAAAACTCACAATGTCTACTTTATTTTTTGGGCATTTCTATTAGAAAAGTATTTGTACCTGAAACTATTGCTTATGGATCAGTCTGATGTTGGTCGTTAGGAAATGTCAATTTGGACTAGCAAGCCAATCCAACTTAGTAATCTTCCTCCATTTAGCTACAATTGTAAAGACCATTCAGTTTGACGCGTTACTCGAAGAATAGCATGTTGGACTTACCTGCATATATGGGGTCGTTGGAGAGCGATCGGAACTCAAAGAATCTCACAAGTTCAGTTTGGACTTGACAAATAAATTTTTAAAAAAATTTAAAATTTTTATATTCTAATTGAGCACTTATCTCAGGCTAGCAAAGAGCGTTTGGCTTCCACAACTCTGTATTCCCTGGAGGCTACAATTTCCCAATGCAAGGATGAAGAAGAAGCACTACAAAATTGAAAGCCATCATGCACTAAGAGACTACTGCTTGAAAGAGAGATACTCTCTTTGAGACTGAGGTAACCAATGCTTTCCATCTGTTCTTTATAAATTAATACCCGGCACGCTGTCACCGGATCTATGCATGCGCCATGGTGCAACATTAGCTGTTGGAGAACTCGGATTAACCTTGCACAAGTTAGGCTTTACCTTCTATACTGGGTAGTAGTCGCTATTAACTGCTGGTAACTTTTATGCACCAAGTACCTATAACTTTTTCTCTCTGAAGGTTCTGATGAACTACATATATATCCATATAAAACAACATCCAAGAATTGACAGTCTATGCAGCTTAGCTTTATCTGCTTAGTTCGTTTATCCTAATCAGGGTTTGGGGTTTCTGTATGGTTATGGAGTTTTCAAAAATCCAAAATTCTCACTAGATGGAAATACACTATAAATCTTTATCAAATATAAACATAGCTGTTATACTAATTTTTTTGGGGTTGGTTAATAGATACTTCTCTTCAATTCTGCCATGTCATGGACCATCTCTCTAACATTAACATTCACCATATCAGTTTTCATAGGCCAACTCGATCTTGTCCGGTCTAGAGTTCAAGCAACTCTAAAAAAAAATAATGTAACTTGTAACTGGTGCATCTGGTGCCGGTAGCACATGTGCAAACCATCTCCAATAATTTTGTTTGCCTTATCCTCAATGGATAAACCACGCCAACTTCTGCCAACTGCATTCCTTCTAATTTTTTTTAATATATTGTCACTTCCATCTCAGTGTTTTCATTTCCGATATGCTGAATTGTATGAATATGTTTTCCCATTGCCCAACTTTTTCAAGTCAAATATGGCTGGCCTTTTGGCTGATTTTAGATTTTTTTTTCCCCTTACAAGTTTTAAGTGTATCTTCCAATACAAAGCACTCCAGAAGAAGACGTATATATAAACCATTCTGCTACAATGCTATGAATAACATTCTTTTCAACGTTGGCATCACGATGATGTTTGATCCGAAATCTCACTATACCTAAATGGCATACAGATATTTTTTGAATTCTAAACTGTATATGTGAAAGCTTCCCATGCGGGTATTTGTTTAGCCAAAAGCAAAAATACTATATTATTCAGTAATAATGAATAGAGTCAATAGATGATAGTACTAGCAAACCTTTTTTCATTTGATTGACACTGTTGCAGCAACTTGTCCCTTCTCCCTATTGAGTGCTACAGGTTTGTCTAATTTGGTCAGACCAGTAGCAGTATCCTTTCATTGGATTGAATAGATACCAATGCCATCTTCTCAGCTTTTGTTCATCGTACTTAAAAATCAAATGAGATTTCATCTTCTTGTTTTGGAAGTCAAATGAGATCTCATCCTACTCTCAAAGCCTCCGTAAGAGGAAATTGTGATTATTAGCTCTGATACTAAGAACATCTCCAATGGTGATTTCTAAAATTGAGTTCTTATCCTACTTGGCATGGTACTTTAATGAAATTTCTATCCTAGTTGGAAGAGTTTCTACATAGAAATTGTAGACATACAAAAATACTCTCCAATGGTTCTCCATTTCTATCCTATGTGTCACATAGTAAAATGACCAATTTAATGGTGTGGGGGCCAATAATAATTGTCATGAGAGATAGGAGAATTTCTATGAGAGTTTCTACATGTAGAAACCCTCCTAGAAAGTTTTCATCCTACATCATTGCCATCTAGGATAGAAATGGTGATAGAAATCACCATTGGGAGAATTTTTTTCTAAAATGGAATTCTTCCATAGAAATAGGGAAGATAGAAACCCCCATTGGAGATGGTCTAACTACCTAGGGCTAATTGCTGATACACATGGTAGATAGAGTCATTGTTATTTTCTTGATTCTTGGTAGAAATGGTAGATTGAGTTTATGTAGAGCTAGTTGATGCTAGTGCCCAATTTATCTTTCCAAGATCATTGGAGAAAATTTGGTTATTGTTACTTAACCTTCTAATTGATTAATTAAACTCAAGCTATTATGTACATTGTTTCTGTTTTTTGCTCTCTTAACAATTAATTCATGCCCATTTATATATGCCCATAAGTTGATTTTCTTCTGTTTTAATTTTCAAGAATGTTCTTTACCTTCAAAGATATATTTACATTATTTGCATATGGACATCATCGTTATACAGTGGACGATCTCAAGTTCATATTATTATACGCTAAGAAGAATTAGGATGGTTAAGAGAAGTTGTTTGATTATTTCAAGGATAATTAGGATATTGTAGAATATATTTTGGTTATTTTGATATGTCGTTAGATATTTGTGGTGTACTAACATTTGTGGTGTACGAACACATTTTTTCTTAATATAAAAATTGTGTATTATAGATATATTATGTATGTTTGTTAACTACTAAATAGAAGCATATGTATAATATATTAATATATTTTTTTTGCTAAAAATAACCTATGTTGACGGTCATTAACCGTCAGTTATGCCACAGTCAGAAAAAGTATGCACCTATATTGACGGTCAAAAAACTGGGTTTAGTTTACGGCTAAAATCCGTCAACTAAAGTCACTTTAGTTGATGGCTAAAAACCATCAACTAAAGTCACTCCAGCAACCGTCAACTAAAGTGGAGACTTTTGCTGACACTAGCCTAGCTAACGGAAGGAAAACCGTCAACTAAACCCTTTGGTGACGGGGAAAAATCGTCAGCAAATATCATTTTTCTTGTAGTGTAATACTTGGTCGTTTGACTTGGGTTTGGTAGATACCTTGAGGGATATAATAACACTAGTAGAACCAGGCGTCTCAACCTCTGTATCGCATTTTCAGCACGGATTTGACAAAACTCCAAGCAAGTATACCTTGCCAACTTATACAGTATTATGCATATTTATTTTTAGTTATTCTAGTTCATATCTATTTATTTCTTGTACTATCACATGATTCTTGTACATGTCTCATGATATTTTCTTACTTGTTTTCTTACATGCTATGTGTTTCTTTTTTGTCACATATTGGATCTATTCTATGCCATACTTCATTAGATTCCCGTGTTCTTGTCTGCTGACTTGATTTTATCACTTGGACTTGACCTTGACTTGATTTTATTACCTGTATTTGTCTTGACTTGACCTTGACCTGTTATTAGACGTTGACTTTACCTGACCATCTCATTCGTGAGCTCTCATTGAGTGCGAATGAGACTTACTATAGTTAGGGAGTCCTCATCGGCCTACTAACTATAGGACTGTGAGCTTCCATCTAGTTGCGGTTATCCCAATTTTACTTGTAGTCACGTTTATTAGCACGATCCTCGACAGCATGCCATTTCTTCCATGTTTTATTCTTGTACTGTATTTTGTCTAGTCTTTATTTCTTGTGTTATTCCTGTCTTTCCATGCATATTATTTATTGTCATAGTAGGCATATATATTATGTATCTTGCTAGTCCCCTGAGGAACTGGTGATCTCTCCAGGTTATTGCTGAGATCTGACATAGGTATATCGAGAGCTATATCTTCGGGTTCTTCGGGTATCGTTAGTGATGCCTTCTGATATATTCTTTCTTAGTTATTTATTTTCATAGTTTATAGTATAGTTATTGATGTGGATGATATTGTGATTACAAGGACACATGTTCTGATTTATACAGCTTATACGTATTTGAGTCGGAATGGAGTCTGGTTAAATACGTAGCAGGCATGTTGACGTATCCTAGTCCTACGTATTTTAGGACATGGATGTTACAATATGGTTCTTTGTATCCATGGGTGAGTATAGTTTTTTGTGACTGCCATGTATTCTATTATTTTATAGCTTATAAGATACTTTTTATTTGGTCCATTAAATTGGAAATACCGATCGAGTGTGTATGCTGGCATGCTACGTGTTGTAGTCCTTATGGATTTTGGACTGGGGCGTGACACTATTATTGGCTTCAATGGACTTGGTTTATAAGCTGCCGGAACAGCAGGTGGTGTGGGAGCAGAAGCAGCAGAAAGAGAACCATCTTCTTGTTCTTGATCATAAACCCGTAAATACACCTTTTCGGATCTAGTATCCCAGTCATGGCTTCACTGGCCATATTGCATGGCTAGCTCTTCGTCTTCTTTTGAGACTTTGAAGTGGAAGAAGTCATCTTCGAATCCATGTTTGAAGGAGGTCAGGATGGACCAATATTACCTTACCACGCAGAGTAGTGAGTGATACTAGCACTGATGTCTGATCACGAGCTAGTAGAAAATTGACAACTTGTTGATTTGCCCTTAGTATCGAAACAACACCATCATCAACTTGTGTTGTAGGAACATTGCCAAATTTAAGATAAACCAGTTTCAAAAACCTGCTTCTTGTCAGTGTGCAATATGATGGCTTTCGAATCCAAGAGCTGCTGGATATGGTTCTTCATTATGTAATAATCCTTAGTAGGATGATGCACATATCGATGGTAAAAGCAGTATTTAAGATCATTAGTCTGTCCTACTTTATCTGGCCTACAAGGATCAGGAAACTTCAACTTGTCACTTTTTATAGGACATGGAAGATGTCCAGTACATGATCCTCATTAAAAGACTGCTTCGGTTTAGGCTTCGAAGCAGCCAGAGCCTACTGTTTAGATTGGGAAGCTACCACTGATATATCCACAGTAAAGGATTCCTTCCCTTTGTTGATTTTTCAAAAGTATTGCTACTCTGGGGACGCTTTTCCTTGACATCCGATGTCTTGAGGCCCATCAATTATAAGTACTCAACAGATTCTTCTGCCTTCTCTACTAAGCAATGAAGGAAGGCCACTAATTATAAGATGCATTTCCTAGACACAATTTGACAGTAGGTAAGAAATTGGTCCGACAAGTATCAATCAACAATGGTTGAAGAGTCCCAGGATGCAACTTCATAGTCAATCTTCGAAAACGCTCGATAAAATCTCGAACTAGTTCTTTATTATTTTGCATTGTCGAAATAAATTTCAAAAAAAAGACATCATCGGTGCCTTCATATAATCTAGTAGGGAACAACTTCTCCAGATCCCTGATACTTTTGATGCAATCATCAAGCAGACTACAAGCCATTCAGAGGCCACACCTTTCATCGTACTGATGAACAACTTGGACCAAAGTGTATCATTCTTCAGCATGTGTACTATTTGAGAATAAAAGTACATCAGATGCTGTCGTAGAGACCATGTTCCACCATTTGGAATGAGAGACTAAGGTTTGTATTTTGGAGGATAAACCTCATCATCTCATTTTGGAGGATAGAGTCAGGATACCCCTAACCTTTGAAGATCTTCTTTCGAACTCATAAAACCTAACCGAGTATTGATATCCCGAATAGCTTCTTGAGTATCGATAGTTTGATGTTAAGATGTCGATTGAGTGACAGTTGGTTGTGTGTGCTGCATCACTGGCATAGAGACACTTCTGACTATCAGAGAACCGACAGGTCTACAACCATCCCAACCGCTTTTTGGATCGTAGGTGTTGGAACAGTAGTTTGAGGCTGAACCACGTTGCTTGATTGTTCATCATAGCCTACATTTGCTGCAACATTGTCATAACTCCTTACGGCATATTCTCAATAGCCTCTTTCCACTGTCGGTCGTTATTGTCTCCTTCCTCGTTACCAGTTGCATAACTGGAAGTTGTATACAAAATTCTAGAAGGAGAAGTATGCAATAAACCTTTATTAGAACCAGTACTGCTTGGAGATGATTGAAGAGATCCACCACCTCGTGGTACACTAGAAACACAGTCCCCTAAATTCTGAGGTGCACTGTCCCTTGTTTGGGAAATAGAATCATCAAACACTGGAATATTACTACCCCAAATCAAGGAAACAACATTGCTATATCCTAGGTTCTAAGGGGCATTGCTTCCGGTATGTGGTACTTCATTGTCAGAAGAGTTCCTAGAACGACAGTGGTTTCCTTGATAGACTCCTTCTGGTAAAGGGGATGAAGAAGTTTGATTATCCCTTCGATTGGATTGTTGTATACACCGAGGCCAGTAGTAATTCATCTTCATCATTTAAAAGTTGTCGTCCAAGACACTGTTAGTTCGGCATGTTTGGTTGCAGCCTTTGAAATACAGACTGTCCAACTGGTTCACCTACAACTTTTCTGTAACAGTAATTGATAATAATCTTCGCACAAAAGTGCCCTTGAGGGGACTCTGTTATGGCTGAAGAAGTCTCATTAGATTTATGCTTGCAACGAAGTACATGACGTAAATCATTTAAAGGAGTGTTAACCTCCATCCCCTTAGTATGCGCATAGATAGAGTTAGCACATGGGAATATTAGTTTTTGAAATCCTCGACCTATTCTATGTACGTAGGAACCCCGAGTACTTAGGTCTTCAGCATGTGTAGAAAACACATCGACCCATTTTGTGTACATTGGGAAGCCATGCACATGGGTGTACTGCCTGTGGAGTAGGAGCGCATCGAGGCATAGGGATCATACACTCCACCTTGTGCAATTTGCCATCTTCTGCACGCATGATGCAAAGATGCGCATACTCCTGAGATTTTAATTTATGCGCCTTAGGCTTCTTAACAGTATGGGCATGATATTGAACTTCCCTGAGAGGCATAGAGGTAGAACGGAAAGAAAGTTTGTTGAAGACATAGTCTTTATTTGGTGCCATGCGCATAGCGACCTTTTTGAATGGAACGCTTCTTTTTGTCAACAGAAGTTCGGGAGAAAGTTCTAAGACTCGAGTCCTTGGCATCGTAGTATATTCCTTTGCCAAGACTTGAATGTTGTACACCACTTTTTCCAAACTTAGGACAAAAGTCTTCATAAAGAACTGAGATGAAATTAGTATTAGGCGCATGGGTATGCTTATCTGCCTTTTCTTTATTCTTCTTCTTGTGGGTAGCACATGACTTATTGAATGGCTCACTGTAGAGGCCATGTTAAGTACATGACAAGAGCTATGCACCTCAGCAGCAAAAATTTCTTTAGAATCAGCAGTAGCTAATACTGAGCTATGTACCTCCAGTTTGTTGTTCTGGCTAGAATTAGCCAAGGACTTCCTCTTGCCATCGACAGCGTTGGAAAGGGCATAGAGAGAATTTTGGGCCCAAGCTTTATGAGCACGCTTGGCTTCTGTGTCTTAGCAGCAGGAATAGAATCATTGTCCGAAAGCATCGCTACGTATGCTTTTTGTTCAAATTGAACGACCAACATCAATAGAGCTAATCTTCGTCATGTCGGATTGCGCCTTTACAATCTCGTTGGTGATGAAATTCGTTCCCCACCAGAGTCACCATTTTTGTTCTAATACAAAAAGTCCGTGGACTAAAACATTTTTGTATTAAAGAAGAGATAAAGGTACAATAGAATCCTTAACAGGAATTTCGAATACAAATAGATCTGGGGATTGGGGGCGATGGAAGTTAAGTCTACTTTCACTTTCTTACTCCGTTGATGAACCAATGTGAAGATTGTGGAAGCCTCTTCACTCCGGCTCACTGGTATAATCTTGACAGCAAAGGGGGCTCTATCTTTGAAAGCTCTTTCTGGAAGTTTCTAGCAAAATGCAACATACGAAGCATGCCCGTACGAGGAATACACTGTCCTATATTTATATATTTTCTTCACTGGAACAACTACGCACGCATAGGCAAAAAGTACATTGTCTTCTGTCTCAGAGGTGCATGGAGATGAGTAGGCGCATAGGCACCTGAAGTTTGTGTGGGATAACATGAACAAAAATCATGTATAGTCCGCCACGTGGTTTGAGATGTGCGGCACAAAGCATTACAGTGTCAGCCCACGACCTCTTCGCAGGGATGGCTATCGTCTAACTGCATTTGGTGCATAGGCTCTTTTATTACCTACTGCAAACCGTATATGACTTAGCCGTATAGGGACAGTCTTGTACAGCTGTAAAAGTGGAATGATTATGATGATTTAATCACTGACATCTCCTCGTAATCCGTCCTATGCATACTGGCCAAGAATCAACTTTATGTCAGAAAAGATAGCTATGCGCCCTCACTGTCATACGCCTTTGGTGTTATGCGTCCTTCACTGCTTTGAGATATAAATTCAAAAGTTGTATGTTGATTGAGTTATGAAATATGGCACCTAGGCACATAAGGCCAACTAAGTGCCTATTTGTGTATACATCTTTTTCATGCTTCTACATTTGCCTCACTTGCTATTTCGGTTTAGACTTGGATCTGCAGTCCTTCTTGAAGTGGCTCTTCTTGCCACAGTTGAAACAAGTCCTGTCATTCTTAGGTGTTGGCTTGAATGTACCCGACTTCACCTTCAGATGGTTGAAGTCCTTCTTCTTATTATTGTGAGAAGCCTTCTGCTTCCCCTTAGAGTTTCCAGCATACACCATGTTGGCCTTTGCCAACTGATTGGACATTGTATCCACTTTGAGTTGAGCCCTCAACTCGTCTTCAATATGGATCTAGGCATGAGGCACTTAAGATCCACCTCTATCTTCTTACGATGCATATTTGTAAAGAAGTTGCTCCACAAAGGCAGGAGCTTGGTGACAATACGCACGATAATGAAAGCATCGACTAGGGGCATGCCATCATCCTCAAGTTTTTTGTGCAACTTCAGGCAACATTGTCTTATCATCCTCAAATCGTATCTTCCAAACCTTTTTTGTCACATGGAACTTATTCCTATTTTTGTCAGACATATATTGCATCTTTATATACTCCCAGATGTCCTTCTGTCTTGCTTAACGAATCTGCCAAAGAATCCTCCATGGAGTTCAATATCAGCAACTTGCAGTGATTGTTGTCTCTCCTGAACTTTGTCTGCAAAGCAGTAGCCTCAGCAACCCTCCATGCACTTTCACCCTCTAGACTAACAAGCTCCAGATCTGTCAACATGTAGTCTACGTTTACGAGTTGAAGATTTTGGCTAACCTTTCTCTTCCAGATGTTGAAATGATTCCTGTCAAACGTCTTAAATTCATTGAAACTTGTATCGAGAAGGTTTGCACGATTGTTCTTCATTCAATCTAGATCTTTCTTTGAGATTTTTATTCCCGAAATAGATCAATGACAGAAGAAAAAAGGCCAGGAGCAAAGGTTCTCGTAATCCTTTTCGAACACCCTCTTGTTGATCCCGAAGTTGTGGCCGTGTAACGTCCCAGTCCCCAAATATGAAGGAACTAGGATACGTTAACATGCCAGCTACCTACCAAGTAGACTCTACCCAGTTTGAATACGTATACATTGTCCAAGTCAAGTAGTTATATCCATATATCACTATGATAATTCTATATCTCAATCTACTGAAGATAAATCCTTCGTAAGATAATGTGTACTAATGTTGGTTAGGCATTAACATATTAGATCCTACAGACAAACAAGAATAGACAATATATAATAAAGTGGACCAACTCTATTACAATTGTCTGAACAAGCTTATAACAAATAATAAAGCTTACAAAACTAGGCCATGTCAGCAGAATAAATTGACAAACAAATATGTATAATGCTGCATGAGCATAATAAAAATATTAACCAAATATATACCTGAGTCGAACATAGAAATACCACCCAGATCAACAAAATTTCATTGCAGAAGCGACTACCTGGAGAGATCACTAGGTCCACAAGGAACATAGTAATGTACATAATATACATGCCAAGTAACAGTAAAGAGAATATATCTTATGAAAGGTAACTACCATATCCATCTAAGTGTACATATGCAGTTGAGGACAATTCTAATACGAAGCCCAGCGAAATCGACAATTACTCATGGCACTGTATCGTGAAACCAATAAGTGAACGTGAAAACAATTCCAAGGATCTGCTACAGAGACCCTGGCACACAAAAATACCAAGTCCCAAATAAGGAGACATGGTCATGAATCACGACGGCCGAATACTTCGGTTGAGTCCTCCCCATCCCATGCTCTAGAACTATCTAGTCAAGTCAGATATGAATCATGTACAAGTAACAAGTCACATGAGCTACTACTACATGCTATCACAGAGTCCATAGCCACAAATATCTCATGTCATACTCTGTATTATATTATTATCATCCATCATGTCTGTGTCATGTGGTTCACCATATCACTGGACATAAATTTAACATATTATCATGCCTAGTATAGATATTCGATATACATAAATAGACATTGGCACCGAATACCAATCAGACGTTAAGTACCAACTATTCCTATGTCATAATATATATAAAGATAGAAACAAGAGAACAAAGTAAAGAAAGGAACATGTACTAAAAACTTGGCATGGTACACTTGCTTGGAATCTCATAATGAGTATACAACAACGGTCCGACTTCAACAATCTCAATCTTATTATCACGAACTCCTAAAAAATAAAACTACAATTAACTATGGCTCAATGGCATATCACACACCACTTTTAGCAATACATATATAATCTCAACTAGATCATAATCTAGATAAACTAGTCTATAATCAAATATTACTATATTTACTACATATAGTATCATGCTACTTCGATAGAATAATTTTTTTATCAACTTAAAATATAATATATTAATTCTGAAATATTTATAAAAATTAATTTTGAACATTATTTACTTATATCATTTACAATACAATTAGTATCTAATTAATACATTTAACTAGCAATACAATTTAGCCAACTTATTAGGTTGATTAGAACACAATTTATAATAAAAAATAATAGTTTTATTTCTGAAATAAATCAGAAAAATAATTGTAATCATGAGTACATATCAAGGAGTACATGATTTACATCGTAGGAAAATGCTACGGAAGTTTGGATTTCAACCCAAACTAGATTTCAATGTTTAACTAGTCTGCATGTAAATAAAACCAATTAATTATTCCTAAAATTCCCATAAATCATGATAATAATTATTATATATAAATCTAGAAAAATATAATATAAGATAAATTCTAATTATATAAATATGGAGGGCATGGTTATACATATCAAAAATTATACAACGTCTAGGTACAGTATTCTCTAAATAACTGATTATTGGATCTATCTAAAATAATGCAAATAAATAAACATATATTCTAAAATTTAACATAAAAATTAATTATTCGGAGATTAATAACATAGAATTTAAGGTTTTAAACATCAAGTCATGATACGACAAGTTGGGCACAAACTAGCATAATCCTCCTATTGAGATTCAATAGATTACGACATCGTAAATTACGAAGATGCTAGCGAATATATACACTGGACTCAATGAGATGAATATTAGGCATAATACGGTGATACAGGAAGGTATTAGAAACATTACCAACGGTTTACTTACTGTCGTAGGGCCTCGCAAGGTTGCACGAACAATAGTGATTCAGAATTGGTTTCATCCTGGATACCTTGTCGTGCTTCGCTTGCCATAGCCAAACGGAGTCAAACCATGGGCTGTGGCTTTGAGAGAATATGTGGGACATGTATAGCTATAATTTAGGGTTAGGGTGAAAGATGTTTTGTTCATAAAAATAGCAGAACGCAACAAGAAAAATGGCATTAACTTCAAAAAATCATTGTATCAATTTTTTGGAATCGGCTAGCTTGTAGGGCTGTTTTGAGGAAGTTAGAGTAAGTTTTGATAGAAATTTTGTGAAAAGAAAGTGGTGAGAACAAGGCGTGGAAGAAGTGTATTGAATGTTAGAGAAAAATTCATAGTGCGGAGGGAGATATGGTCAGAATGGTAGAGATTAGCTGAATTCAGATTCAGCCTAGGTAGGGATGGATAAATGGACGTGTGGAGGAAGATGGAGAAGCTTTGGGAAAAGTTTGTGAAGAGATTTTATTTGGAAGAGGGTTAGGAAGAATTTTTGTTTAGGTGGTTTGAGGTAATAAGTGAAGGGGAGGTCATGGGGTGGACGTTTACTAAGGGGGAGGTGAAGAGTAGAGTTAACTTGTCATAAAGGATGGGGGTCATGCATGAGTGCGGAAGTAAAGAGGTAGGGGTTACGTGGTGAAGGAATATGAAAATTAAGGTGATTATGACTTCCTATTAAGTGTGTTTGACCACACATGAGTCATCCATTAGGTTTTAAGTAGTGAGGAGTAGATTTGGGTCTATTCTAAGGGGTGCAAAGCTAAAATTATTTTCAAAAAGTTTAGATGTAAGGTTTTGAGTGGTGAACCTTGGAGTTTGGTGTTTTTTAGATAGGAAAATGGTGTATGGATTTTGGCATGAACCATATTAGGGTGTGTAAGTGTCTAGGTTGAGTCTAGACTAGGTTTGGGCTAAGTCAAATTGGTAGCTCATTAGGACTATAGATTGTGTCATTGGAATTTGCAATAAATAGAAAGTATATAAAAGTCTAATTGGGTGTGACATAAATGTCATAGATGTCAGAAGCTTAATATAATGTCATGGTCATATAATGATTGCAAGGAACAGGTTGAAGTTGTGTCTCAAATTTTCGATTGAACGGACATAGGTACAAAGTTTAGGTTTGAGTTAGAAATTATGCACGAAAATTGCGCAATTAAAAATAGAGAACAAGAAGACGTGCCTGAGTGGGACATGATATACCAAAATGTAGGTGGACTCGTCTAGAACAGGAATATAGAATTTATTTGAAAGAATTGGCCAACATTGTGCTTCAAAAATTAAAGCTATGGGAAAGTGCATTTATAGTCATGAATTTAAAATAGAAGTATAAATTATTAAATAATTAATTAAAAATAAATTAAAATAATCCCAAAATTCAGAGTGCTTACAGATCGAGATCAGAGATTCACGCAAATATTTCTCTATGACTGGGCTCGATTCAAACGAAGAATAATTTAGTTGTAGTCGAGGTCAAAGGTTCACACAAGAGTTCCCCTCCTACTACTCTCGATTCCAATGAGGAACAACTTCTAGTATATTTCGATCACAACTAATAAACATAATATTCTTCTTTGCAAACGTATTTGCAACCTGGCAAATAGACTTCTCTTTTTTTCTTAAAATTGCAGTTGCAAACAGACAAAATGGATTACAACTTTTAGAAGACTTGAAGAGGAAGAAGAGAAAAAAACACACTTGCTAGAGTAATAAAGATCACCATTGCTCAAACCAAGATTCTCTTGTCGTGATCTCATTCTAGGAACAAACAAGTTCATAAAGAACTTCTGGAACGCTCGTAGTTAACTCTTTTCTGACTCGAACGGACTCCCTAGACTTAACAGATTCCCTTTATCTGTAATTTTTGTGTGTCTCCAAAAGGATGCCAGGGGACTCTATTTATAGAGAGGGATTAAAACTCCACCTCTTCTCCTATGTGATATAGGACTAAAATACCAACACTCAAGATATAAGTTTGATATTTTAGATAATCCCGTAATTAGTGGAGTCGTGCGCCAATCCGTGCCTACACCCGCGCATGTGTCCATATACTTTGCACCCTTGAGCTCGTGTTCGATTCCGAGTCCGAGTCCGAATCTGAGTGACAAAAATCATCAATGCTGAGGAGTTAGTCTTTTTCTCCTAGAAAAATACCCCCATATAACACCTACATGTGCTCCACCATATCCCATGTACATACCTCAACACATGCAAAGCATTATATTGAGATACCCACATGGTGGTGTGGCCGATGTGGGACTATTTCATACTAGTCCAAAGGCAAAAACACCAACAGATAGGACGGTTGAGAGTTTGTTTTGAGGGTATGAAAGTAACTCTAATATTTGAGGTTTGTACTGCTCGATGGCTTGAGATAGTGATAGTTGATCAGATATTGCGTATGGATGAGTTAATCTTGTATAGAAATTTGGAAGATGACATTGGATGAGATGAATTTGAGTTTCGTGAATGGATGATTTTCTAGTTATGTATATGTACTTGATGATCTGGAGGCATATTGAAGACCGTGAGATGATGACTCGTTGATACTCTGGTTGGATGAACGATGATTGTGTTATATATTGAATCCTTGAGTAATGTTATCAGGATGGATTATAACTTACGGGCTATTGGTAGATAGAACAATGGTATTGGAGTTTTTCATGATTGGCTATATAAATCTTGAACATGGCATGAATGAATATTAGTTTGACTCAGATTGGTGAATGTAACAAGATTGATGACTTAAGAGAAGGTGTTCAAGAACCAAACTATCAGCCTTGTTCATGTTGCTTGGGGCCATCAGTCGCCATAATAATGGACGTGGAAGCGCGAGGACGATATCAGAGCCAGATATCCACACTTATTCGACACTGGAGATATATTTCTTCTTATGCCTTCGTATCAATATCTAGTGATTGAATAGCATCTATGTTGTGTGGATGTTGTTTTTCTTTATTGCATGATTGTAAACTTCTTTGTGGTTGCATATGCGAGTAGGCATGTAGTTAGTTTGGTGGTTTTTTTGATTTCTCTGGCCTATTTCCAAGTGAAATTACAAGGACATAATTTTCTATGGAGGGTAGAGATGTCCCTCTTATTCCCGCTGTATGTATTTTTTCGTGTATTATTCATGTATCATGTTTGATATGGTATCTGCATGTGTTGCTCTATCCATATCTTTGTACTTTTGATCGGGTATATTGATGAATATCGATTTTATAGATTTTTTTTGATAGTTGAAGACTCGATGAGTCGATCAGCTAGATCAACTTATTTTATATGCTATCTCCTAACCCCGGTCTGGACACATACGTTGTCTTGGTATAGTATTGCACCCCTTATCCTTATTTGATTGTTGGGGCGTATTATACATTGATGATAGAATACAAATTCAGTCTATGGTTTAGTCGTTGTGGTCCTTCATATAATAATTGATTAATTGACATATGCAACTGTGTTTTGATTATTGGTTTTATAAAAAAAAATATAATAAGGGAGACTATCCTATACAATTACAATACCTATTGGTATTGCCATAGACCCGTGATAGGCACAATGGGTAGAACGGAATACCCAAAGATTCTCGAAGTTGAGAATTGATCTTTATACTAGCTTACTGCCAGTATACTGTCTGGGGGCAGAATTGCTCAGTCAACTTGTTGAATAGATTCATTTCTTTACTCATTGGATATTTGATTTTGTTTGTGTGGTTAGGATTAGAAGTAGAGCCTTGGATTGATGACTTGGCATGATCAATGTCCAAGATCAATCCCCCCTTTCATACAAAACCCCCTCCTTTCTCTCTCTTCTCTTTTTCTTCTCCTTTACTATTTTACTCCCCATTTCTCATTCCCAAGTTCTTTTTCCCACGTGCTTGAGCCAACCCTAGGAGCAAGATCTTGAGTTATAGGGTGTGATTTCTGAATCTCCCTTGGAGGAGTAGAAGATTAAGCTTGGATGGCTAACCTAAGACAATTACATCTTACTAGAGTGAAGAAAATTGCATTTCCTTTGATTTTTGTTTTTTTCCTTCATATGTACTCATTTTTATCTCTTTAATATATGTCATTAACTTAAAGCTTTATTCTCTTATAATCAAATGATAACTTTTGCTGAATTTGTGGCTTGGAATGAGATAATGATAATATTTGTGGATAACTTGTGATACTTGAGATCTACGATGGATAACTTGTGTAGAATAATATTTGTTGCACATTGGTAGCATTAGAACTCTTTAGGACTGTTTTGGATGAGATCAGAAAGGGATCAAAACCATAAAAATGTTATTCATGTCGGTTCACTGGCCTAGCATCGGCATATTGACGATACACTGGTTTGTACTGATGGTATATCAGTTTGAATGACAAAGAGCATTTTAGGTATAATCGGCATACCAACGGTATATTAGAGATACCGACGGTATACCGATTGGGTAGATAGAGAGCATTTGGGCCATCTAAATAGTATACTGATGGTATACTGGTGTATGTCGACGTTATACCGATTAGGACGACGTAGAGCAATTTTGACATATAAACAGCATATCGCTGGTGCACTATCTCTAACGACGGTATACCGGGTAGTTTTATGTGCCTAATGACTTTTGAACTTCTCCATAATGTTTAGGGACCCTGTATTATGGTCTAGTTTCAGTACTTAAGGATATCTAGGCCTTGGAAAGGGTCGTAGGCTCTAAATGGATACTTGATAGTTATTGCAATAGAGATACTGATTATATACCTTACCTGATGTATATTCTACGATGTGAGTAGTGGATTATACTTGACCGACTGATTGCCATGTACACTGATTTGACTATTTGTATCCATGCTAATACTTCTTGATTCTATTAAGTGTGCAACCATTATCTTGTGCACTGAGATGTTACTTGTCCTTAATGTTTTATAGTATACTCACTCTTATTACATGGATATTGGTAGTTGGTCAGTAGTTGTAGTGTGGTTGGGCTATTTGATTAACTTTTGTACTACACTCGGAGTGAATCTAGATTGGGTCAGTAGGTACCAATGTAGATTTATACCTATCATACCTGTACCGAAGTATGAGATTTAGGAGGATGATTGTGTAACAATGACACAAGATTCTATATAACTATAGGGTTAATCAAGTACAAAAAAATTCCAGAAGCATTGGGTGGGAACGTGTCATGCCCCAGTCCCAAAACCCACGAGACCAACGCGTGACTCGACTAAATGGTACATACTCAAGGGCAAATCCATTATATGGAGACCCTCAAGTAATGCACTTAAGTTGTCTATAAGGTCAAATATAATTGTCTAAAAAGTCAAGTCAACTATATCTCAATCCACAAAATAGTCAAGTGCACTAAAGTTGACCAGACCGTAATACACTGATTCTGTAATAAATAAGTGTATTAGAGTGAATTCCCAATAATACATATATCAGGAACAAGCTAGAGGAAAGATGAAGCTTGTACAATACCAGGCTATAATAGCATCATGAGTCAATATAGGAAAAATCTATAAATAAGTAAGAATATGATGATAGTATCAACCAAATATACCTGACATCCTAGAGAAGGAATAATCCTCTAACAATCTATTCTACCTTGATAGCTCAGCGAATACCTGGAGAGATCACTAGGTTCTCAAGGGACATAACCAGATACATAATATACATCCCACTAAATAATTATAAATAAACATACATTGGAAATGTAATGAAATAAAAACAAAGTAAAACACAAGTGAGAACACAGGAATAAGAGTAGTGCTACTAGACGTGGCTATAAAAGGAAAAGTCGGGTAAAAATTGCAAGATGGTGGCATGCCATAAAGGATAATGTATCAGTCATAGCTAAAACAAATATCGAATACAATTGCAGTACGACACGAGCTAACGATCCTATAGAAAGCAATACGGTGTATGCGAACTATCTATATAATTCTGTATCGCAGCACGGTGCATACTAACGACCGAGATTACTCAATCACCAAGTACTAATACAATGTCAAGGATCTAAGGAACAAGTCAAAGTATGTAACAAGACATCGACACAAATAAATAGGAAAGTGAAAAGTAAATGACAGGCATGTGCTATGGTCAAACATGAAAATAGAACATGACAAGACAATACGTACACAATAGGAAAAGCGACATGTGCAACGGAAATAATCGAAAGCATGCATGTAAAATAAACTGTATATAGGGTAAGGTATACTTGTCTGTCGTCCATGCCCCGCCGAATTCGCAATATCGAAACCTACCAAAAGTTTACACATAATAAATAAATTATTTTAGCGTTCTAATTACACATGGGACACATAGGTTTCCTAAATGACAAGTCTACATGCTTCTAGGATTTCTCGACCATTGACTTCCGAAATTCAAGGTTAAAGCCCCAAATAAAGGACAAACACATAAATCACCTGCAAATCACAAAATCATGATTTACATATAATTTAAATTTAATTTCTGAATTTTAGATTTGGAATTTATGGTACAATTTATGGTTATGCATATATTAGGACAACTAGTCTTGTCCGAAACTTGTCCCGAATATTACCAAATCATTGTTATGACCTATATCTATGAAATAACATAATTTATTTTAATTATAATTATAACTCAGAAAATAATTATTTATTTATTTACCAAATGAACCCCTATTTATGAGCCATTATATGTCAACAATTTAGCCGAAAACCTAGTCTGTTGGCCCATATTTTTAGGGTTCAGATTTGAGATGATAAATTATGAAAATAATTTGAAAGTACTTATATTATAGTAATAATATACCAATAAATTAAGTTTTAAGATATTCCAACAATCGCTCAAAAATTTGCACCGTAAAGGCTCAAACTAGTCTACCGTATTCCGAACTTTAACAATTCAACCTATAATCTATATGGGTGATAATATGGCACAAAAGATGTCAAAATATCCATTTTAGAATATTAATTCTCAGATTTCTACATAATTTATACCATGGAGACTCAAGATAAAAAATTTAGGATCTTTACCGAAAGCATCCAAAAGATGGGTTGTCGGTGCTCCATCATGTCCAAGAACACCACCCCTTGATTTAATTGGATTACTGCCCCCTTCTTGATGGATTGAAAGTGATGTCAATGGTACTTGGATGGGTTTGATGGCAAAGGTGGAGTTTTTATGAAATTTTGGTGGAGATTGGATAGAAGGATGATGGGAAGGTTGCTTTTAGGTTGATGGAGATGCTTTTTGGTGATAGAGATGATAATGGATGGTTTTAATGGGCAAGAGACAGCTAAAATTTTGTGGGAAAGAGGAGAAAGAGGTCGGCCATGAGGAAGAAAGAAGTTTGCTACGGTTAGCATTAGGGTTTTGATATAGGTTGCTATTTATACAGGCTTTTTAGATAGGATTGCATGTAAATAAGATGGGTTCCTAAACCTAGAGGGGGTCAACCAAGTGGGCTATTTTGGACAAAAATATGAGGGGTGCTGCTCAATAGGGTCGGGTATAGGTAGTTGCTAGATTGGTTGGTTAGTTAGGTAGGTGGTTAGCTAGGGTTAAGGATTTATTTAAATAGTTACCATATATGAAACTCTATATATACAAATAGATATACGCAATCAAATTTTTGCATATATGAAAAAAAAAAAAAAAAAAATATATATATATATATATATATATGTATATATATATGTGTGTGTGTGTGTGTGTGTGTAACTTAGATGCATTCCAAGCCTAAATTTGGATTTGGTTTGACTTTGGTTCAAATTTAGACTAATGCCAACTAGAATTACACCGAGGACACTTTTTATATAAAAAAACTTTCCAAAAGTAGAAACATATTAATTTAAATAAAATATATATGTATATTATACGTATCTATATGGACGTATTTGGATACACTACATGTCTACATGGATTTGGGTTTGGTTCGGGTCAAGTACGGCCTATTTTGGTACAACCGAGTCTCCTAAAAAAAGTCAAAAACCTTTATAATTAATTAGTTAATCCAAAAATATGGTTTAAGCCATAAATTGACTTATTACCATACAAGGGACATAAATATGGCTAGGTCGTCCCAACCATGACTAATATGCTAGTTATGGCACGCGACTCTACTAGTCATGCCATAATTTCTAGTCAACATGCATCTCAAAACTTAACCATAAGTAAGGCTATATATATATATATATATATATAATAAAATTTTGTTTTAAAAATTATAAGAATAAAAAAATCACTATTTAGGCCGAATAAATAATAAAAAAATTTACAGGTTTACAGAACGAGACCCAGAGTTTGTGCATGCTGACCACCATGGATATTGTAAATAGAGTACAGTATCTGAGTATTATTGTATGTCGATCCAATATCTCCATATAGAAGAACTGTAACTATTAGCATCGACAAATGCATGATTTAAGGATTGATATGTGATATATATATATATATATATATATATATATATATATATATATATATATATATATATATGAGGCGTTGGTCGAATATGTTTGGATTGGTAATCAATCCGAACCCTGTAATCAACATATTGGCCGCTCCGATGGCACTCGACGACGTCTCGGGTAGAACGCAGCTGGTATACTACACGAACAAGGACTGATCTGCCCATAGTCTGCCAAGTTTATCTTGGCCTTCTGGCAAAGTCCTTCATCAAACTGGCCACTTTCTTGTACAGAGAGATCTATGATCCTAGCCTACGACTGAAACAATTACTGCCAGGCTCTCCAAGGAAGAATCTCGCAGTCATCGGGGTGCAGTAAAGTCTCCGACATGAAGCAGGGAAGAGGAATAAATGAATAAGTTTTTCCCTCAAAAATACCCCTATTTATAGGCTATGTGCGGTCAAACCCATGCGCCAAGTGGAAGATAGTCAAAGGCCCAGAATTAATGGAATGAATCTTGCATTTATGGCAATGAATCTGCCACATTAAATTTTGACCAAGTCCCGGTCAAAAGTCATCATTTTTGAGCCCCACGCAGCGGCAGAGTTTTGGGGGACTTCATCAAGAGGATCCTTTATCTTCATACTTGTTCACTATGGTGATGAAATATTTTACTTTCTTAATGGATGTCGCGATTCACCGGAAGAGTATTATTCCACTATACAAAAGGTATCACCTATTGTCTCCCATTTGATTTATACTTTTGATTTACTCGTATTTTTGGTGCTACAAATGGAGGTCTAGTATAGCTCATATCCTGTTTACCCTACACACACACATATGTGGACCAATTGGAATAAACTCCTACATCTCATGTGCACCCATGTTCACTAGTACATTCCATTCCTATTGGTCTATATGTGCATGGTTCATGTAGGAATTTGAGCCATATGGCTCATATATGAGCCATTACTTGGGATCCTTTACCCAAGTAATGCTCTCTCTATATATATAATGTGTTTATGTGCGTATGTCTTATAATACATACGCACATAAACACATTATAAATATAGAGAGAGAGCATTACTTGGGTATCCTAGATACCACATAACAAGCCGTAGGGTTGGGTTGCCAACTATTAAACCTAATTGATTGTGTAATGTACCATTTGTTAGTGGTATAGGGATATGGACTATCATGGTGCGATGGTCCAACCCTTGTCCTTGTTTGGTTGTTGGATAGGGCTACTGTGCTACGATAGGCTATGGACCACAACTACGTGGATAGGCTTAAAGCCTGACCATGGTCGGAGGATCTATTCTATCTCAGCATGATATGACACCTCTTGTCCTTTTTGGTTTAGAGGCATTTTATTGCCTCGATGATATGATATATGCTTTTGATTTTAGCTCAGATCTTACTTGCATAGCCAAACCTCGCGAGGGAAGCGGTTCGGGGACGACGTTTCAAAGCTTTCTAGAGGTTCCTATAAGGAAGTGGAAATCAATAGACGAATTATTTGGGTTTTGTTTTATTCGCTCGTTCTTCCTTATGACACTTGTCATTTAGGGTTTGACCCCACTGGCAAGATCTAGAGGCAGAGCCTAAGGTTCCAGCTTTATATTTGACCGATGGTGTATACCAGGAGGATGGTCGTCGCGTGACTTGAATGGATTTTTACTCCACCACTAATATAACATTTTGTATCTTTTGGGTGTTTAGCCACGACACCTGTTTAGTTGGATATTTTGGACATCTAGTTTTCTTTTACATGAATGTACTTATTCATACTGCAACTGACATATGATTATGTACTTTTGGCACTTTAGTAGCTTATCATTTTGCTTAGTTAGTTTCTTGATCATTTTGATAGAACCTCGGTGATGCCTTACTGCTCTGTCTTACCCATATGATCTTTATTTACTATTCTTGATTGACTGATTGAGACATACACTTTATGTGTGACCTTAGGTGACTTGATTGTAGTATGCACCCCTTTATCTAGTGACAATTGCGTAGATTACCGTGTCATACCCCATTCTTTGTATTCATATACAGGGGCGTGACAGTTTGTAAGCCTTTTCTTGTTAAATTAGTTCTGTTACGATGGGAGAAATGTATCTTTATCTTGTTTAGTACATTCACTATTCACTATCTTATTCTAGAATATTAGTATAATTATTTTATTGCTAAAAGATCTACGACATGAATTACTGTTGATCGCTTTTTTTAGGATTTTGTATTGTTGTTTAAGATAATTAAGTAATTATCTATTCTTAGACAGTATCTGTATAATTTGATATATATTGTTGTGGATTCCAACTTATATTGATCGCCTTCAAAGTAATTTGGGTGGGCTAAATTTGAGTGGAAAAAGATGGTAATACTCCATTCATTGCTAAGTCTATATTCATATAAATTATTAAAATTTGTGACTGAAACGACTAGTAACGACTTGCGAAAATAAATTCTTAATGCGTGCAGAAACAAAGACGGCTACGAACTTTGTTTAACAGGTGCAAAATTGTTGGTTGAATTTATAGTTGTACTAGTGTCACTCCCCGTTCCCGAGATACGTATTTTAATACAAGTACTGCTTGCCTGTATTTATTTAGTATTTGTCATGCATTTATTCTGCATTTAGTTCCTATAATTGCCTGCTAGTTATTTTTCTATATTTTATTTTTTTCTCGTCTAGCTCTTGGTTCATTTCGGTTCATGTTAAACCAACTTGGTTTGGCTTGGTTCAACATGGAAAGGGATGAATGGCTTAGATTAAGTGGAGAGGAATGAATGGTGGAGATCCCCTGGGCTTGGTATTTATACCACTTTCTCTCTCTCTCTCTCTCTCCTCATTCACTTCTATTTGTTTCTCCTCCATCAAAACCCTAGCCATTAGAGAGAGGCAAGTACATCTTGTACAATATGGAGGAATTCCTCAAAGCTTTAATTTTATTGTTCTATTCTCTTCCTCTTTTTATTCATAGCATGATTAACGTTATAGCCGTAGCATTTTAATTTTGTTTTCGTGTGTTTTACTTACTTTGGAGAAAAGTGGGTTCTTTAGGAAAAAAATGGGATTTTGATCTTCAAAACTTGTTGTTCTTTGAAAAAAAATGGTTCTATGTTCAAAAGGGTTCAATTTTAAGCAAATTTGCTTTTTGTTTCATCTCATTTTGACTTATAGATTAGAAGTTGTGATCATTTAAAGTTTTGGGATTTCATGGGTTTCTCGAGTTTTTGAGCTGCTGTGAAAAACAACAGCCGCACAATTGCTGCCGCACCAATTGTAGCTGCGACAATTGTTGCCGCACCAATTGTTGTCGTGCCAATTGTTGTCGCGCCAATTGCTGCTGCACTAATTACAGCCGTACCAATTGCTGTCGCACCAATTGCAACCGTGCCAATTGCTGTTGCACCAATTATAGCCGCACCAACTGCTTGTAGAAGCTAAAAAATTATTACAACTGATGGCACTGGTCAATAGGCGCTCAGAAGTCAAATGGCGCTCAAAAGTTAAATGGCGCTCATCATCAAATGGCGCTCAAAATCAAATGGTGCTGGCACGAGATTCATATGGCAAGCTTCTTTGAGAAGCTCAGGCGCTCGTCATCATGACTGACAATACGTCATTCGACAAAAATCTTTTCGAATTCCGAGCACGCGACGCTCGAGAAGATTGTGTCAGACTTGGTCATAATGACTGATAGCTACCTCGCACTATTTGTCATTTGGCGCAAGAAAATCATTGTTCATTGATTTAAAGAATAAAGAAGAGGGCGCTAATCATCAAATTGCACCAAGCGCCATTTTATGAGTTGGCGCCAATTGATCAAATCATCTAGAAGCAGTTAGATAATGTGGCGCGCATGCCACTAATCCCTAAGTATGTATATGTGACACTACCTACGACCAAGCGCATCTCTCTCATAGAATGCTACATGTCCCAAGCAGTTAAGCCAAATGTTCGCACAAATGGGTGATGGTGCGCCAATTGCAAATGTGCGCCAATCAGAGTAACTGGCTGACAGTTATTTCAAAACTCTATAAATAGAGTTTCAAATCACTTCTCAAGCATCACTAATTATCATTAGCTTCTGAGCACTTGCTGCTGAACTCTCTAAAGGCTTTCCTCTTCGATATTGCATCGTCCAAAGAATAAAGTGATCGTCTTCTGATCTGATTCCTAAAGTTGTACATCCCCAGAAATCAATTGTACTATTGTACCTTTCTTAGTTTATAATCAAACTTTTTTTTTTGCAAACAAAATGGCGACTCTGCTGGGGATGACTTTTTCTTCTGACGAGAAAGTGACAACTCAATGCGATGTTGCATCAGTCAGCACGGCGCAGAAGTCTTTGGTTATGAAAGTTGACCAAACTGCCTACGAAGCCATGACTGGCACAGGGGGTGCCAAGCGCTCATCTACTGCTGTTGTCTCTAAAGACAGGAAGACTCGCACCATCTGGACTCTAAAGTCCACTAGTGCGCCAATCATAGCTCCTGCGCAAAGCAAGGGGAAGTGCTCTATGGCCATTCCCTGTTCTTCACTAGTTCTGAACTTGGTGGAGGATGTGCCAACCACTACCTTAGTGCCAATCAAAGGACAGCGCCCTATGGCTATTTCTCATCTCTTCCAACATACGCCAATCGCTATTTCGCACCAAACAAAGGAAAGAGCCCTGTGGCTAATCTGCATTCCTCCCAGTTCAGAACTTGGTGGAGAAGTTACCTATCACTGCCCCTGCGAAGAACATAGGGAGGTGCCCTATTGCCTTTCCTTATCCTTTTCCAGTCCTAGACACGGTAGAAACTGCATCTGGTTATGCCTCTGTGCCAACCAATGCAATAACACTTCAGAGTAGGAACTCTACTTCTCTTGACAGAGCTAATCAAATCGATGCCAGGAAATTAGACTCTACTCAAAGCCCACTTCCTGCTGCCCATTTATGCCATGCAAAACATGCTGGAACAGTGTGTGCAAAACAACGGGATATCTTGTCCACTCCTTATCAGGCTGGCTAGTGCCAATCAAGCCAGACCCAGGATCTTCCTACCAGGCGCATATCAAGGTCAAGGCAAGGAAAAATGAGGGGGTCCCAGATAGACCAGCAAGTAGTACTGGATTTTGACATGCATACCTATCTGAACCAGCACAGAACAGCATCAAATTCATCAAGTCATGTGATGCATCAAGAACAATCTGTGCCACCTACCAAATTACGCACAGTGAAGGCTTCTCCGATAAAAAATACTTTCACCTATCCCAGTAAACTCAGTACTTCTTTGTACACACAGGGAACAAGGCATCTCAAGAATAAGAACCATGTTCCAAACATAATAAAGGAATATATACCTTCGACTTCTCCTTATCCTGTCACTGTAACAAATCTTCACAATCTTCTTGTACAAAAGCGAAAGATTGCAGACCATCTCATACACTTGTAACTCCACATCAGGAACATCATTATAATCATCACCATGAAGTAGTAATCAAGTGTTGCTGTCAATCAGCTAAATAGTTTGTCTTTGACCGCTTGAGTTATACTCGGACTCCTGAACTCGTTATGGTAGACGAAGATGAATTGTTGTATGCTTCGGTCAACATGACGTCTCGTAGTACTGGGGATGAAAAATATCTAAGATGTAATGCATCCCGCAATCTTAGTCAGTAATACCTTGATCGAATTCGTGATTCCGGTGAAGGAGTTTACCAAAACACGAGATCAAGAGGCCAAAAATTACTTGTAGGTCCTAAAAAATCAAGTAGCACACATCAACAAAGTCATGAAGATCAAGAAATGAATCTTTCAAATAAACTGCACAGACATCAGATTGCGCAGCATATAGATTGCGCACACTATCAAGCGCGCAGTCTGACATGGCAAATCGTCATCATTACCTGACACAAATCAAATCTTCTGACAGCTGATAGCACGGAGGACGAGGCGACTGTTTGTTTAATCGTGCAGCACGGCGCTCGAGGACAGCTGGCAGCACAATCCATGTTGGCGCAATCCATTCCTGCGCAGTCCAAGCCTGCACAATCCGAAGTCAGCGCAGTTCAGGTGGCACATTCTATCAACATAATTGACAAAATACACGTGGCGCTCATGCCATCAATAGCTCATTACGTGGCAACCGTCTACACATGATCATGCGCAATTCAGTCAAAAGTTGCCATGTGTCCAAGACAGTTGGACCACGATCCAACAACTGCCTGCACAGTTCACTGTTGCACAATCCAATTGCTGCGCAATCTATTATGCGCAGTCCAGAATAACTGAAAATTAGTTATTTCCAGAACTCTATAAATAGAGTTTCAAGTCTTCATTGAAGGGGATCAGACTTAAAAAAGTTCAAAAATATCAGAGAGTCCAGGAGTTCTTGCCCAAGTGCTGCTGCATTCTTTCGAGGCTTTTGCCTTCAATTCCAGAGTTGTCTTCAACTTCAGAGGCTATCGTCTTCAAAGTTCACATCGTCCAAGGGATAAAGCAATCGTCTTCTAGATTAGATTCCTACACTTGTACTTTCCCAGAATTCTTGTAATCTTTTACAAAGTTTGTATCAATAAAGTTCTACACTTTTGTTTTTGCAAACAAAATGGTGACTTTGCTGGGGACGACTTTCTCCTCCGACGAGGAAGTGACAACTCAATGTGACGTAGCGTCTATCGGGAAGACGCAGAAGACGCTGGTTGTGAAGGTCAACCAGACAGCCTATGAAGCCATGATCAACTATAAAACCACTCCTCGTACTGCAACCACTTCTGTCACGAGCAAAGTGCGCCCAGTGTGGGTCTCCAAGACTGCTGCACAGTCCATCAACTCTGTCAGCAACACTGTTGCACAGTCTGCCAATATGCCTGCTGCGCAATATGTTGTACTGTCTAATGCTTCTGTCACTAAGACTATTATACCATCTGTCTCAACTACTCATGCGTAAGCTGTTGCTGTTAGTGCACATAAGACTTCTTATGCTGCCTTGTCAAAGCATAAGACTCCTCTGCCCCTGGCGCAATTGGCTGCCCATCTTCCTGCACAAACTGATGCTCCAGCAACTAGAGTGTACTCCAAACACTCTGTGGCCAGAACTCCTGATGCGCAAACCACAGTGTCTGTGGCCAGAACCAGAAAGTCATCTGTCAAGGACTCTCATGCGCAACTTGCTAGTGCGCGATCCACTCTTGCGCAAACTATGTCTACGCAATCCAAGAGAGATAGCCCTTTGGCTAATCTCTATTCTTTTCATAATAAGAGGAAGAGTGCTACTCCTCTCCACCACTCTGCTGCTCTTGCACAATCTACTGGGGGTAGTCTTTTGGCTATTCCTCCTCCTCTCCAGAACAAAGGAAAAGGCCCTTTGGTCTTTTCTCAAACTTCTTCGTCTCATGACTTGGAAGACAACAGAGGGAAATGCTCTTTAGCTAACCCTTCTTTCCAAAATAAAGGAAAAGGCCCTTTGGTCTTTTCTCAATCTTCCCCGGTTTTTATCGTAGAAGATCATATTAAATGTGCTCCGGCATCAGTCAGTAGAAAAACTCTTTCAACCAAGGATTCTTCTCTCCATGTTAAAAGAACTTGTACTGATCAAAGAGGTATTCTGCCTACTCTAGTAGCAGAGTTCCAAGATCTCCCAACCCTCAAGATTTCTCGCTCCAGACAGGAAAAACTGCTGGTGTCTCAGACAGAAGCTCCTGGAGGTGAGTTTGCTGATTTAAGAACATATCTCAATCGACCAACTTCGATAAAACGTAAGCAGCCAATGCCGAAGACCAAACATCATCAGAAGCAAAATTCTAGGATCAGGAATCCAGACACTTATGCCAATGAAGTGAGCACTTCCCTGTACACTCAAGGGACTAAACAGTTGAAGAATCGGAATCATGTTCCGAACATTATCAAAGAACAGATCCCTCAAAGTTTTTCTCGTCCTGCTGTTGTTCCCGATCTCCGAGAGCATATCAGACAAAAACGAAACAACATCTCAACACCTACAGTTCAACCATCTGATCATCATTGCAACCACAAAGTCATCATCCAATGTTGTTGTCAAACAACAAAAAGATCTGTCTTTGATCGTCTGACTTTTGCAAACTCTGAAGTAGTGTCAGAGGAAAATGAAGTCTTGTATGCTTCTGTCAACATGACTTCCCGAGACACTGGGGGTAGAAGGTGCTCTAAGTACGAAAAACCTCGTAAACCAAGCCAGCGGTATCTAAATTTACTTCAAGAATCTTCTGAAGGAGTATTTCGACATACCCGGTCCCGAAGCCGAGACACAATCGGTCAAAGGAATCTTCTTCAAAATCCTTCGGGTTATTTTCCTACTTCTCAGTCAGGAGACGACTCTTTCTCCGACTATGATGCATACAACAAAAGCTCTGAACAGACAGTGTCTTCCACTGTACCAAGAGAAGTGACAGCTTATGTTGTTAATGAAGATCCAGATGCTTCAACATCTGCAAATCAAGAACATCGAATCGCTGCACTAGAAGACAAGCTAAAAACTATGGCTGAAATGGTTACTAATATACATTCTATCATAGTGGCACAACATGCCACACCACCGGCTGTACCTACTGCTAATCCTGAAATCATGGCATCATCAGTACCTGTCAATGCTGGGCTGGGGGTAGTGTCTCCTCAAATGCCTCCTGTACAAGTACAAGTTCAAACTACACCTTTTCAGTCAGGAACTGGGGTAGTGCTTACAATGCTGTACCTCCTTCTACCACTCTGACTCAACCTGCTCCTTCTTCGTCATCTGAAGACGCCAATGAAGCTGTCGAACTCTTGCGAACCCAGTTCGAAGCCTTCAAAGAGAAAGACAACTTGCAAAGATTGGGGATCAAGCAGCCCTATCTAGTTGAATGGAAAGAAGTCTCGTTCCCACCAAAGTACAAGATCCCAACGATCTCTTTGTTTGATAGCAATACTTCTCCTAGTCAGTTCATCAATCATTTTGAGGTAATGACTATTCAACTTCAGCCAAATAACGCTCTTCTTACCAGAATGTTCGTCAGTTGTTTAGCCGGCGTAGCATACGACTGGTACAGAAGTTTGCCTGATGGTTGTATCACTTCCTTCTCAGGTCTCAAGCAAATCTTCCTGAAACGGTTCTATGAAGGATTCAACGACATGACTATGTCGGCTCTCAACAAAATCAAACAGAAACACAATAAAACCGCTGAGAGTTTCATCGAACGGTTCCGCCGTGAAGCCTTGAAGATGCCTCCTGGAACTCCAGCTGCTGTCACTATTGATACTTATAAGGCAAATCTTTTATCTATCATCAGTATGTGGACAGGATCTACCCAGTTCCAAGATTGGCCCTCATTCATTGTCAACGCCAAAGCTGCGGAAGTGAGTGCCGAAAAGTTCAAGCAATTGGGGGTACAAATGTCTAACCTCGACCGGGATGAACACCAGACATCAGGTGGTGGCAATCGCCAGAACAATCGAAAAGCAAAAAGACTTTGAACATCAATCTGAACAAGAATAAAGAATCTTTGGCTGTCAATGTGGCTCCGCCTATATCCACTTCTACTCCTTCTGCACCTCCACCGAGGGAACCTCATCCGAAAGTAGAATATTCCTTCGACGAGAATGACACTGCAAGCATCATTGATTGTTTACTCAAAAGCAACAAGATTCAACTCCCAGACCAAAAGAAACCTGATGAAGTCGGTAAAACAGATCATCCTAAATACTGTGTCTACCACAGGTTCATTGGACACCCTACTCGAGCATGCTACGTGCTCAAAGGTAAAATTTAAGAGCTTGTCAATGCTGGTGTCGTTACTCTGCAGCAAGACGAGAAGACTGTTACTGCAAATATGGTTTCAGTCCAGTTTGGTGACTTCCCTCCGCAGATGGTATCGCACGGTGTCATTCATATTCCCAAAGCTACTCCTGAGATTGAGAATCTCCCGCCTCCACCAAGTGAAGGTCTTATTCCCTTGTCTCTTGACAACGGCGAAGTTATATGGATCCATCCAGATCTTGCTTTCGAGTTCGAAGTTTCCTCTTCTTCTAAGAAGAAAGACCGCTCCAAAAGCAAGACAAAGACTTGCAATATGGTGTCTTTTGACCCCATAGTTGACGAAAAAATTCTGCTAGGCACCAGATCAGAGAAAGCCTACTTGAAGGAGTATCCTGATACTCAAAAGAATCCTGCCTCTTCTTCTGAACCTGCTCCAGTACAATCTACTTCCTCTGAAGAGATTTCTTCCACATTCTCACCAGTTGTAGTGCCTATGCCTCCCAAGCCGGTGGTTTCTGACAAAGGCAAGCAACAAGTCCGCTTTGACAAACCCCTGAAGAAATCATCTCCTACAGGACTTGAAAAGCCGTACAACTTTGATATATTAGCTCAACTAGCCAATACACTAGCTAGGCTATCAATCTTCGAACTCTTGCGCCTTTCCAAAGAGACTCGAGAAACTCTAAGTGAAGCCCTGATGCAGGCTGAAACTTGCCTAACTCTTCTCAAGAAGCCGGAAGCAGAACCGGTCTCTAGTCGTCATTATCACAGCGTATTAGAGTTGATTCCAAACATCATTTTCACTCAGAATGATATGCGGCTGGAGGATAATAGACATGATCGTCCTCTCTACTATACAGGGTATGTCGATTCGATGAAAGTCGATCGTATCCTGATAGATTCGGGGTCTGCTCTCAGCATCATGCCAAAGTCGATGCTGGACGCATTAAAGATACCAGTGCATAGTCTTTCAAACACAATCACCACTATCTTAGGATTCAACCAAGGAAGGAGTGAACCTTTGTGCAAGATCCGCTTAAAACTCCAAATAGGCAATCTTCGCACAAAGGTGACCTTCTATATCATCGACAATCATGGTTGTTCTTACAACGCTCTTCTGGGAAGACCCTTCCTCCATGAACATAATATTGTTCCATCAACTCTTCATCAATGCTTTAAATATGTCGATGACAAAGGAGAAGTTCACAAAGAAGTTGCACACCTTTATCCTTTCAATGGTGTCGAAGCATACTGCAATGACGCTCGTATGTATAAGGAAGAATTTATGAAAGTGGTATTGGCCATGGATACTGAAGAAGACCAAGAAGCAGTGCCCAAAGACACTCTTATTATACGTGTCAAAGGGCGTGTTTCTCATCCTCAGTTTTCTAAACCACTGGCTATTCACTTGCCAATTCAAAAAAAATCGGTTGATGGCGATCAGGATAAAAGGGAGCTCACCTCTTCTGAGCCACTTGTTATCGACTTACGTCGTAATAAGGACAAAAAGCAGCTCACTTCCTTTGAGCCACTTCTTGTTGATTTAACTCATAACAAGGAAAAAAAGGGAGCTCACCTCTTCTGAGCCACTTGTTATTGACCTCCGTCGTAACAAGCATCCTCCACGTTCTTCTTCTCCCCCTCTTGTAATCAATCTGACCAAGCCTGCTAAGGCTAAAGGTTCTGCTGTAAATACAGATGTACAAATTAATGAAAAAGTATCTACTTTCCAGTATACTGATGTTATTTATCATACTAAATGCTATTTGGATATGTTAGATAGCTTCAAATCATTTACAATGGAAGTTGCACAATCTCTTCAAACAGAAGTCTCATTTGAAGATCCAGATGATTCTTACCGTATTGTTCCTGCTCGAAAGAAAGGTGAAAGTCCAATACTTTTTAGTAAAGGACCGGAACAACAATTCAGCTATACAGATGACAGCAAACTTAACGATATAGGACATCTACAACTCCGTCGTTACAGTCAACAATCAAAAGACATCATCCGTAAGATGGGTTATGATTTTAAAAATGGCCTCAACTATGGTAAAGACAGACGAACTCCTATCCATACGACTGTCCCAAAAGAAAAGTCAGATATATATTACAGCAAGACCAAAAGTGGTCTCGGATATACTTCTCCTTCTATGTTATCCCCAGCAGTATCTGACTCTGATAGTGAAGAGCACTCTAACTCTTCTGATTCCAGATCATGTGATTCTGACACCAACATTGGTGATGTTCATCGACTGGTCGTATCTTCCAATATGGTCTCTGCTGAACTTCCAAAGGTTATAACGGAGACATTGAAGAAAGTTCTGAAATAGATCCTTGGCTCAACATATGGACAATCAGTGGGTACTCCGATTCGAACAAAGAGAACCTCATACCGAAGATCAATTAGTTCAAATTGATGTAGGAGAAAACGGGTCACCTCGTCCAATATTCATTAGCAAGAATCTTCCAGAAGCAGATAAGCAAGAGTTGATTCTTCTTATCAAAGAATACATTGATGTCTTTGCTTGGAGTTATGAAGACATGCCAGGACTAGATCCCAAAATTGCTACTCACAAATTGAATATCCTGCCGAATACAAAACCAGTCAAACAACAACAACGGTGATTCAAACCGAAGATGATGGATGCAATCGATGATGAAGTCAAGAAGCTCATCGCTTGTGGCTTTATTCGAGAAGAACAGCATCCCGATTGGGTAGCTAATGTTGTCCCAGTTCTAAAGAAAATCGGTAAAGTTCAAGTTTGTATCGACTTCCGAGATCTAAATGAAGCATGTTCAAAAGATGAATTTCCTCTCTCTATCACGAACGTCATGATTGACAACACCTGCGGGTTCGAAAGAATATCTTTTATGGACGGGTTCTCTGGATACAATCAGATTCGGATGCATCCTGAAGATGAAAAGCAAACTTCTTTCCGTACTCCTCGCGGAGTCTATTGCTATACTGTAATGCTATTTGGTCTCAAGAACGCTGGTGCAACATACCAACGAGCCATGAGTACCATCTTTCGAGATCATCTTCGCAAGATTGTTGAATGCTATGTGGATGATATCGCTGTCAAAAGTCGTCTGAAAAAAGATCACATTCAAGATTTAAGAACCATCTTCAATCTCATGCGCCAACATCAGCTCAAGATGAATCCCACCAAGTCATTCTTGGGTGTCTCTAGTGGTAAGTTTTTCGGCTTCGTAATTACCTCTAACGGTATACACGTGGATCCTGAGAAGATCAAAGCCATTCAAGAAATGCGTCTTCCACGCACCCTAAAAGAGCTACGAGGATTCCAAGGTCGACTTGCGTACATCAGGAGATTCATTTCGAACATGTCTGGACACTGCAGACCATTCACTCAACTAATGAAGAAGGGTGTATCTTTCATTTGGACCGAAGAATGTCAACAAGCATTCGATGACATCAAACGATATCTCATGAACCCACCAGTCTTGGTGCCAGCAATCTCAGGTATTCTATTCTTAATGTACGTCCATGCTATGGACCATTCGTTGGGTGCTTTTCTCGCCCAAAAGAATAAAGAAGGTCATGAATAGGCTATCTACTATCTCAGTCGTACTATAATTGGTGCTGAACATCATTATAGTCCGGTCGAAAAAGAATGTCTAGCTCTTATGTTCGTTGTTCAAAAGACAAGGCATTACATCATTGGTCAAACTATTCATGTCATTTTCCCAGTTAATCCTCTTCGGGTACTCATGAAAAAGCCTAGTACACTCAATTCTCGGCTGGCTACATGTGCCATTTTGCTAGCCCAATATGACATGGTGTATGTTCCTCAAAAGTCTGTCAAAGGTCAAGCATTGGCAGATTTTTTAGCGACTCATCCCATACCAGAAACATCCAAGCTTTACGATTAAATTCCAGATGAGACATTGGAAGTCAATATGATCTCTGAAGAATTTCTAACCTGGCGTTTATTCTTCGATGGTGCATCCAGGGTCGGACCTAATGGTGCCATTGTAGCAGGAGTCGGAGTTGTCCTCATTTCTCCAGACGGATCAACTATTCAAAGAGCTTACTCTCTAGATGAATCCTGCTCCAATAATGTAGCAGAGTACAATGCTCTACTCATCGGTCTTCAATTAGCCAAGCAATTGGATATCGAATATCTCGAAGTTTACGGCGACTCTATGCTGGTTGTCAACCAGGTTAGAGGAACTTATGAAGTCCACCATCAAGATCTGGTACCTTAGTTTGAAGCAGCAATCAACATGGCTACATAATTCAAAGCTTTCTTCATTGAATATGTACGCCGAGCATGCAATATTGAGGCAGATGCTTTGGCCAATCTTGCAGCAGTCTTAGCCATTCCCATCAGGAGACAACAAGTGGTGGTTATCTCTAATCGAGAATTGTTTTATGTCGAAAACAATCGTAACATCGAATTCAGTAATCTTGCTGAAGTCAATGTTATCAGTGAAGATTGGAGAACTCCCTTCATCGACTTCGTAGTCCATGACATACTCCCTGAAGATCTAAAAGAAGCTACGAGTATTCGTCGACGATCTCTACGATTCTACTATAACCAAACCACTAAGACTCTCTATCGACGGACTTATGACGGTCTTCTTCTACGCTGTCTAGCTGGTGATGAAGCAAAATAAGTACTGCGTGAAGCTCACGATGGTGTCTGCGGAGCACATCAATCCGGTCCTAAACTACAGGATCGTATCCGACACATGGGTTACTACTGGCCCTCTATGGTATCAAATGCCATTGAATATGCAAGAAAATATCGAGCTTGTCAAATCCATGCAGATTTCATTCATCAACCTTCATAATTTTTACATCCGACGGCCGCTTCCTGGCCTTTCGAAGCTTGGGGCATGGACATCATAAGTCCTATCAATCCTTCTTCTTCTAGAGGACATCGGTTCATACTAGCAATAACCGACTACTTCTCTAAGTGGGCTGAAGCTATACCTTTGGCTGAAGTCAAAACCAGTAGTGTCATTAACTTCGTCAAATACCATGTCATTTATCGATTTGGTGTCCCTCGAAGGATCATTCATGACAACGGACCACAATTCATCAGCTAAAAATTCACAAGATTCTGCGATGATCATAGGATTGACAATGTCGCTTCGACAGCCTATAACCCTGCTGCTAATGGATTAGCAGAAGCTTTCAACAAAACCATCATTAAGCTCCTCAAGAAATTTGTATCTACTAACAAACGGAACTGGAGTGAAAATCTTGGTGAGTGTTTATGGGCCTATCGAACTACGATCCGCAATCCCACAGGCTTTACACCTTTCTCTCTGATGTACGGTTGTGAAGCAGTTCTCCCTTTAGAACTTCAAATTCCTTCTTTAAGGATTGCCATTGCCAATGAGCTCACTACAGAGAACAATGACCTTCTTCGACTTCAAGAATTGGAGGCACTCGACGAGAAGCGATTAATGGCTCAACAACATATTGAGCTTTATCAAGCCCACATCTCGAAGACTTTCAACCGCAAAGTTAAAGTCATAGCCTTTCAACAAGGAGAACTTGTTCTAACAGTCAGACGTCCTATGACTATGACTCAAATGAGCAAAGGCAAATTCAATGTGAAGTGGGAAGGACCTTATGTTGTCAGCAAAGTCTTTTCAAATGGAGCATATCAACTTGCAGAATTAGATGGTCGGGTTGCAATGATGCCTATCAATGGCAAATTCCTCAAGAAATACTATGTATAAATATAACAAAAATTTATGTAAATATGATCAGACAATTCATAAATAAAGTTTGATTTTTATTTCATTATAAATGATGTTACATGATATCAAGGAAGATCACTGTCATCCTTATCGACATTAGGACGGGGACTACTGTCGTCCTTATCAAAGACATAATCAGCAAAAGAGCTGAGAATATCTTTGCTGGAACCCACGAAAAACTTGCAGGCAGCCATCCTCATGGCCTCTTCCTCTTCAGTCTTTCCTACTTCAAGCAGGAAGTCCAGGATATCTTGCGGTGGTTTAGGTGCAGACGAACCTTCGCTTGCCTCAGCCTGCTTTGGCTAGACCAGTTCGGCCGGATGTTCTTCAATGCCCGCTTCAACCTTTGGGGTGACTTCGACTTTCTTGAATGCATCTCCAGATGATATTTTTTTGTTGGAAAAGTGGAAGTGCTCCTTTCTGCTAAATTTTTGTTCTATTTATAGGCAGAGATTCTCCAAATAACGAAACGACACATTCATCCGACGGTTCATCCGTTCATTCGATTCATCCAACGGTTCGCCCGTTCATTTATTATTATTACCTGACGGTTCACCCGTTCATTAATCATTATTTGATGGTTCATCCGTTCATTCATTTCCATCTGACGGTTTGTCCGTTCATTCTACCATTCGACGGTTTACCCGTTCATTTTGACGATTTATTTCGTTCACACCTTTTTGACGATTCGTTATCGTTCATCATCCACATCAGCAACTTGTCGTTTTCGATTAAGTTGTCAATTGAAATAATAATATTCGACAAATTATATTCTGTCATGTCCATATTACCTCTGAGCAGATATAATGAATATAATTATTTTCCTACAAAATTCAGAAATATATCATGTCCTGTACCTCTGAATATATTTTTTCTCTCTATTATTTATATCTGAACAAGATATGCAATAAATGATAGAGCCACAACAAAACGTCTTTTATTAATCAAAATATGAGACATTACAAAAATACATGTGCTACAAAAGATATAAAATGTTCTTTTTACTGAGACGGAGGCATTATCAGAGTAGCAATTTGCTGCTTTAGAATCTACAACCGTTCTTCACATGATGCCATCACTTTCCTCCTGGCCTCTTCCATTCCCGATTCTTTATTGAAAATGGGCATAGAGACCATTCAGCGAGTGATTTCAGCATTATGTGCTGCTACATACTCATTCCTTTCCTGAGTAAGAGCATCAATTTGTTGGACCGCTGTCTAGTGCTCTGTAACTTCATTTTCTAGTTCTTCTTCAAGACGAGCAATCTCCATTCTCAGATCTGCAATTCTCTTCTCTTTTCGCTCAGCAGCTGAAATCACCCATTCTAACTTAGAATTATATTCAGCAGCTTTTGTAGTATAAGCATCCAAGAAAATTTGGAGGTTCACTCTTTCAATTGCCGCTGCTTGAGCCATTTGTTCGAACTCTGCCTGTACCAAGGGTTCCACTTTCTCTTTATTGAGATCTTTATAACCCTTTATAGAGATTTCCAGCTCATTCAATATATGGTCAAGGAAAGTGGCTTGAGCCTCATCACCTTGCTCCCGAATGGCGTTCACCAAGAAAGAGGTTGGACCTCTAACCATGAAAAAGTCAACATCTTCTTTGTCCATCATTCTGTTAATCAGTGGTCCCAAAGATTCGAAGAAGCATCTGGTGAATGACTGGATGACAAGCTGATTAGTCGCCAGAGCGCCAGGAGTCGCAGCTACTCCTGTCGATGACGAAGCAGTAGGACGCTCGACTTTTCATGTCTGAACTGCAGGTTCTTTGAATAATGGAAACAAAGTGGAGCTGGTTGCTCCTCCTGGTTGTTCCTCTGCAAAATCGAATACTATCACTTTATCTGTCATTGGCTATTGATAAATAGAATCAAAAGTGAAACAGTCTTACCATGGGTGGATCCAGCAACAGGCCTATCATTTGCATGAACAGACCTTAACTGAGCAGAAGTAGCTTCAGACGCTACGGCCTGGCTACTCCCTGCTTCAGAGCCACAAGACAAATGGCGGCTGCTACTGGCAATTGTCGTTGGCAGTACTATATCTATATAAGTTGGAGGAGCAGAAGAAGATCCAGGCTCTATATGAATAAAAATAACGATGTTAGCTATCAAAGTTACTTATTGAAAAAGGAGATTATTTTCATTACAATACCTTTTGGAGCAGCAACTGGAGTTTTCTCCACGTCCACCTCTTCATCAGCAATCTTCTCAGGAGATCTCGGCACTTCGGCCTCCTTTTCAGGAGTTAAAGTGTCTCGAGGGGATCTCTGGGTTTCAATATTCTTTTCTGGATCTTGTGTTTTATCAGCAGTTTCTGATGAGGTATTTCCCTCATTCTCGCTGTCCTTGGGAATCTCTTCACTAGCAGCATCAGCATCATGATCAGTTTCTTCCTGATAACCGAAGTCACAGTCGTATAAAGCTTCGATCATCAGACGATCTTCTTCAGCAAGAGTTGCTCCCGGGGTGGCAGGAAGATGGATTTCTGTTGTTGTTGGCAAAGGAGATCGTACGACATTGTGTTCTTCTTCTACAATATTATCTTCGGGCTCTTCAGCCTCATTTCTCTGGTCCAGCTCTTCCCTCTGCTCAATATCCTCCCTCTGTTCCGGACTAGGAGTCTTATGTCCAGTCTCAGAAACAGGAGTTGGAGAGGGCATGGTGATTTCCGCTGCAGCGTCTATCACAATTGAAGACGAAACTTGTCTTCTATGGACCAACCTTTTCCTTCTATGAAAAGGTCTCTCAGGACTCTCTGCATCTATTGTCTCGACTTATTTTTGAACAGAGGTCGGAGTGGTAGCTTCTTCTTGCTGAATTGTCTCGGCCAGCTGCCGAGATTGAGACCTGGTAGTAATCTTTCCAGAAGAATGATCTAAGATCAGTTTCTTCTTTGCTACTGGAGCGGAAGGTTCCTCTCTCCTTCTCTTCTTGGCTGGAGATTTAGCAACCTTCAAAGAAATGTGCAGTGGCGCGTTAACCTCTTCAGGGAACATAGCGTCCCTTGAAGCTTCCAAGGGTGCATCTACTGGCTCATGCACCTCATCATTTTCTGGGAGTAACATGATGACTCCTCCCTTTTTCAATCTTGTTGAAGATGCGAAGCTATCCGCAAGATTAAAATTCTCGGCAAAGGTGTTCGATGATGTATAAAATACTGAGTATGTAAACAGCATCCGAGGGCCGTGATTGCTATTTACCGGCATCGAGAACGTTACTTTCGTATCTCGAGCGTTATAATAAGCCCAAGCTTGGGCTCCATCTATCAAGAAACCCTTTCCTTGTAGGCATGAGATGGCATTACCTACATGGAATTGGTCGTATTCGAACTGTCGAGCAAATCGACTGGGAAGATATGGCGCCAAATAGCATTCTTTTACAAACCTATACACCAAATGGGACGGTCGAATTGTTTTCAACCACTCAAAAGCTACGCGGTTCAAAGGTTGCATCTTCGAGTCAATCATATTTGTCGGCATTTGTTCATATCCGGCGGGAGGAGGAGTGCAACAAAAGTTCCATCCTTTGCTCAGGTTCAGAGCATATCTACAATCTCTCAGAGAAGTGTATTTCTACTTACTATGAGAGTATCTCCGCAAAAAGCTGCCGTCGACTGGTCCCATGCCGGGGTCCATCAAAGTAGGATGGTGAAGAAGCAACCACCCGAACAAATATGTATACGGCAATTCTAACCGAGGAAATTCTTTCTCGCCCTTAGCCTTCAGCATCAGATCGACGTACAGGCGAAGACTGGCGTTCAATCTAGAAGTCATTGCCGATAAAAGATCCATTTTGTAGCCAAAGACTAATCGAACGGCGGCAAAAAGAACACCGCGATAGAAGCGGTCTACGGTACTTGATCCAGGGACGACGAATCGACGGAGCCAGTACGTCAGAAATCCTGCTAATTGGGCTTCTTTTGACATGAATCGATATTCCACTCTCATATAACTCTCGAGAGTGTCTCCTTTCTTTAGAGGAGGACATTGATAATCATCTTTGATCTTTTTATCCAAATCTCCACTTAACTCCATCAACTTCACCATGTCACTGCTGCTCAGTGGTTTAAAGAAGTCAGGATAGCATCTATCATGTTTCTTGGTCTTCTTTTCTTTAATGTGGTTAAGGAACAGATAAGGCAACCATTTTGAGGAATAGCAGATATTTGATGTAGCACTTTTGTAAAACAGAGAACAGATTTTATAATGACATAGCAGTTCTTCGAAGACTGCTACCATGTCTGCGTTTTCTTTTCGAAGTTTGTCCAACTCATTATTAGTTGGGACAAATTTCTCATATGGGGCATCCCCCATTGGCAAGTAAGAGATGTACTGCATCTCATGAAGTGCAAACCCGATATCTCCGCCAGGAGTCATGAAAGTCCCTGTTCTGTAATTTTATCTTTCTGCTAGAGCCAAGAACAGATGCGAGTTGGGGGCAAAACCATAAACAGTGGCATGCACTGCTTGGTAAAAATTGATTTGCTGAAGTTTGTTTTCAAACTTGGTCAAAATCCAGTTTGCTATGCAGTTCCATCTCTTAAAATCTGGATTTACCAGTCCAGTTAATCTGAGGTCCTGATCTGCATACCTCCCTTCAACCTTCGCGAACTCATTCGCGAATATTGGAACTCTCACAGGCAATAACAAAGAAGAATTTTCCGGCGGAATACAACTGGGCTTCAAACCTCTAAGTAAGACACTGTATTGTTCTGAAGAACTGTAGAACATATCCTTCTTGTTTGGCCCCTTCTTCACAAGAATCTTTCCTGGACGGGCATCCTGAAAAGGTGTAAGGTTCCATTCCATTTTCTTCGGATAGCTTGCATGAGCATATCGAGATAAGGGGAGACAGCGAAAGATATATGGTATCGAGATTGTCCTTTCTTCTTGATGGACAATCCGTTCCTCCATCCGTTGCCTCGGCTGAGAGCTCTTTTCAAAAGCCTCGCCAAACAGAAAAAGGGGCTTCTTATGAATAATAGCATCTACCGACTCCAGGGGTTGTCCATTCATCAAACATAACAGAGTTTCATTGTCTTGGGCTACCAAGATAGCTTGGCGAGAAGCTGGCAAATCATACTGTGGATAGTGCACATGGGATAGGTCCACTTTGTATTCTGATTCTGAAAGAGTCCCTACGAAGTTCTCATATTCTGGATCTTCTCTAGTATTAACTGCATCAAACAGAGAAAACAAAAATTCAGCATAAAGAAAAATCAAGGATGCTATCATCAGTTTGCGCAAACATCAGAATACGCAAATCAGGATTGCGCAAATCAGACTGCGCAACAATCAGACAGCGCAAACAAACAGTCGTCAGTTTGCGCTAGCAGTCTCGCGCTAACCAGCAAATTGCGCTGACTTTTGTCAGCGTAGTTCAACCGATTGCGCAGAAAGTCATCCTTCATAAAAATGAAGAACGAACTGATTCGTGCAAACCAGAACCCTAAAAAGGGGTAGCACAGTATGATCACATCTCTAAAAAGAGATGGATTATGAAGAACAACGAGATCAAAACCCAAAAAAGAGTTTTGATTTGGTTATCTACCTAGCAACGCGGGATGAGCAGTTTTGTGACGAGAAGCACATCGCGCAACCCTAGCCGAAGTCTCGGCGGGGGCCTTGGCCTTGGCAGCGGCGGAGGAATGCTTGGGAGCCATCGAGATCGTTGGAGAAGAAAGGAAGAAAAGAGCTCGGAATTTCTCTCTCAAGTGCACGAAGAAGGCAAAGTAAAGAATGAAATGAGAATCGAAGAGATATTTATAGTTTTCGAAAACGAAACGGCCGCCTCAGATTGCGCATGAAAATGGGGCTAATCGCTGAGATTGCGCAGACAGCTCAATATGTGCGCAAATTGATTTAAATTTCAAAATTTAAAGTATTTCAAAATTTTGAATAAATTTAACTTTCAAAAACTTTGAAGGGGGTCTTGTAGGTCCTAAAAAATCAAGTTGCACACATCAATAAAGTCATGAAGATCAAGAAATGAATCTTTCAAATGAACTGCACAGACATCAGATTGCACAGCATATAGATTGCGCATACTAGATTACGCACACTATCAAGCGCGCAGTCTGACGTGGCAAATCGTCATCATTACCTGACACAAATCAAATCTTCTGACAGCTGACAGCGTAGAGAACGAGGCGACTGTTTGTTTAATCGTGCAGCATGGCGCTCGAGGACAACTGGCAGTGCAATCCATGTTGGCTCAATCCATTCCTACGCAGTCCAAGCCTGCGTAATCTGAAGTCAGCGCAGTTCAGGTTGCGCATTCTATCAACATAATTGACAAAATATACGTGGCACTCATGCCATCAATAGCTCATTACGTGGCAACCGTCTACACATGATCATGCATAATTCAGTCAAAAGTTGCCATGTGTCCAAGACAGTTGGACCACGATCCAACAACTGCCTGCACAGTTCACTGTTACGCAATCCAATTGCTGCGCAATCTATTATGCGCAGTCCAGAATAACTGAAAATTAGTTATTTCCAGAACTCTATAAATAGAGTTTCAAGTCTTCATTCAAGGGGATCAGACTTTAAAAAGTTCAAAAATATCAGAGAGTCCAGGAGTTCTTGCCCAAGTGCTGCTGCGTTCTTCCGAGGCTTTTGCCTTCAATTCCAGAGTTGTCTTCAACTTTATAGGCTATCGTCTTCAAAGTTCACATCATCCATGGGATAAAGCAATCGTCTTCTAGATTGGATTCCTACAGTTGTACTTTTCCAGAATTCTTGTAATCTTTTACAAAGTTTGTATCAATAAAGTTCTACACTTTTATTTTTGCAAACACTACTCGGTCAAAGGAATCTTCCCAATCCTCAACTTTGAGATGTTCTCGGTCAAAGGAATCTTCATGATTCCGACCAAGATTTTTTGATCAAAGGAATCTTTCCACTCCTTATCATGGGGGTAGTTCCCTACTTGACTTTGATGACGACAGTGAAGATTCTGATCGGACTATCTTTTCCACTAGTTCATCTTCGGTGGCCAGAGAAGTGACTGCTTATGTCACTAATGAAGAACAAGATGCTTCCAGCTCCGGCAATCAAGAGTAACGGATCACTGCTTTTGAGGCCAACTTGAAAACCATGGCTGAAATGGTTGCAAGTATGTATGATGTAATCGTAGCACAACACACTGTTCCACCGGTTGTGAATCTAATTCCAACCCAAGAACATGTAGCAGCATCTGCACCTGCCAATACTGGCCTGGGGGTACAATCCCCTCACAATGCTACCATACCAGCTCAGGCTACTCCAAGTGAGTCTAGTGCTAGGGGTGGTACTTATCATGTGGTTCCACCTCCTAACACATCAAATTAGTCTACTGCTCCCCAAGCATCAGGAGATCCTTTAGAGGCTGTAAAGCTTCTGCATAATCAGTTTGAAGCTTTTAAGTAGAAGGACGGCCTACAAAAGTTAGGGATCAAAAAACCCAATCCTGTAGAGTAGAAGGAAGTCCCAATTCCACCCAAGTACAAGCCACCAACTATCATGCTATTTGACGGCAGCATATCCCCTAGTAAATATCTCAATCACTCCACGGTAATGACTGACTAGATTCAACCGAACGATGCACTACTCACTAGAGTATTCGTTGGGTGCTTGGTAGGGGTAGCCTACGATTGGTATCGTAGCTTACCAGATGGCTGTATAACATCTTTTGCAGCACTGAAACAAATTTTCCTGGAACGGTTCTATGAGGGAACAAATGACATGACTATGTCGGCCCTTATCAAGATCAAAACAACGACCTAATGAAATGTTGAACGTTTTATAAGCGCTTCCGTAGCGAAGCACTCAAGATGCCTCTGGGTACTCCAGATGCACTGACTATAGATACATGCAAATCAAACTTGTTACCTATAGTCAGCATATGGATCGGACCCATACAATTTCAAGATTGGGCCTCCTTCATTGTAAGTACCAGGACAGCTGAAGATAGTGCTAATAAATTCAAACAACTAGGCATCCAAGTAACTAATCTCGACAAAGATGAACACTCTGCAACCAATCACAATGGTCGTCAGAACAACCGCAAAGGCAAAAAAGGTTTAGCCATCAACGTGGGTCAGTCAACACCTACTAACGGCACCTTCACAGAGAGCACCACGTCCGAAGGAGGAATATTCCTTTGACGAAGACGATATTATGAGCATATTTGGTTGTCTAATCAAAAGCAACAAACTTCAACTGGGCCAGATGAAGTAGGTAAAACTGTAATCCCAAATATTGTATGTATCGAAGGTTCTTAGGGATCCAACCAGGGCGTGTTATGTACTCAATGCAAAGATCCAGGACTGATCAATATCAAGGCAATCACTCTTTATCAAGATAAGAAGATGGTGACTACCAATATCATCTCTCTGCAATTCGAAGACTTTCCTGCTCAACTAGTATAGGATGGAGTCGTCCCTATTCCAAAAGCTACCCTGGAGATCGCTAAACTTTCGCCAGCAGGAAGCGATGGTCGTACCTCTGTCAACAAATAAGTGGACATCATGTGGATTCACCCCGACTTGGTTGCTAATTTTGAATCAATGATACCTACTTCCTCTACCAAGTCAAAAAGGCAGCCAAGTACAAGTCATGCCACATGACATCACTGGGTGATCATTTTCTACCTTTGGATGCTACATTCGTTTTAGAAGCAACTTCACTTCTTCTTCCAAGATGGAGGTACCAAAGCCGGAAATCAAGTACCAGCCTGAATTTTCAGTACAGTCAGCACTTGTGCGAACTGATGAAAAAGATGGGATATGATCTACGGAAAGCCCCTGGCTTGAATAAAGGAAAAGGGTCTCCTACCTCTTTTTCTGTATCTTCAACACAATCAATCCCGTGTTGGCATAGGATTCTGGATAGATCATTCATCTCTCCAAAAGAAGTCTTTCAGAAACAAGACTCGGATGAAGAACTATAACATAGTTTCTTTTGCACCAAGCCCAGAAGAAGAAGCTATGACCGGTACCAGATCTGGAAGGCTCTATCTCAGAGACTATCCAGAAGGTCAAGAGAATGTGGTCACACCTCCTCTAGTCTCCCATGCCCCTCCAACATCTTCTTCTCCTGCTGTCAATGTTCCTTCGGCGTCATCGCCTCAAGAGGAACATATTCCTCCCAAAGCAATAGCAGTTGACAAAGGTAAATAGCTGACTCGCTTTGACAAAATATTAAAGAAAACTCCACCTTATGGACTCGAAAAGTCGTAAATTTTGAGATATTGGCTCAACTAGCCAATACTCCAACAAGGTTATCAATTTTTGAACTCTTGAGTCGCTTGAGGGAAACTCGAAAAACATTAAATGAAGCTTTGATGCAAGCTGAAGCTTGTTTGGCCCATCTTAAAAAATCGGAGGAAGAACCAGTGGCTTGCTCTCACTGTCATAGTGTGATGGAACTGATTTCTAATATCACTTTCACTCAAGATGACATGCTTCTGGAGGACAATCGACATGACCGACCTCTCTACTATACGGGGTATGTTGATACAATTAAGGTCGATCGCATCCTAGTCAACGCATGGTCTACACTCAGCATTATGCCGAAGACTCTATTGTATGCACTGAAGATCCCAGTTCATAATCTCTCTGCCATAATTACGACTATTCTGGGATTCAATTCCCGAAGAAGCAAACCATTGGGAAAGATATTCCTAAAAGTCAATTTGGCAATCTCCGTACGAAGGTCACCTTCTATGTAATTGAAATCACGTCTCCTATAATATATTACCAGGAAGGCCATGGTTGCTTGAACATAACATTATGCCATCCACTCTCCATCAATGCTTCAAAATGTTGATGACTACTGAGAAGTCTGGAAGGAAGTAGCTGATCTTAATCTCTTCGAGGTATCGAAGCCTATTATACAAATTCTAGAATGTATAAAGAGGAGTTCATAAAAGTCATATTAGCCATGGACACCGAAGAACACCAGAAAGAGAGTCCAGATGATATCCTGGTAATTCTGGTCAAGGGACGCACTTCTTGTCTCTCGTCTTCTCAACGCTAACCATCAATCTCTTTCCTTCTACCAAGCATCCTCTTGCTGAAAAGATGGTGCCTATGGAGCTCACCTCTTCTGAGCCTCTTGTTATCAACCTTCGTCGTAACAAGCCTTCTACTTCTCCTCCTTTTGTATTAATCTTGGCAAGCCATCGGCTAAGGTTAAAAATATTGTTGTAAATATTGATGCAAGTATTAATAAAAAGTGTCTCCTTTGCAGTATATTGATGTTAATTATTATACACAATATTACCTAGAAATCTGGATAACTTCGAACCCCTTACCTTAGGAGGAGTTCAACCTCTCCGGAATGAAGTATCATCGAATCAGTGCAAAACTCATTCTTTCTAGTTCCTTCCCGGAAGAAAGATGAGCATCATATACTCTTCAGCAAAGGATTGAATCAAAAGGCTACATCCGATAGCGACTCTGAAAATGATGATAGCAGACGACTTCAACTACGTTGTTACAGTCAAAATCTAAGAAAATCATCCAAAAGATGGACTACAATTTCAAATCTGGCCTTAATGGATGAATTCATATTCGTATACCTGTTCCAAAAGGAAAGTCATTGCAATATTACAACAAAACAAAGCATGGGTTAGGTTATACTTGCTAATCTCAACCCCAGATGTTTCTAAGTCTGATAAAAAAAACGGTCTAACTCCTCTGACTCTGTCATGGGATTCAAACACTAGCATAGGGCACGTTCATCGAGTGACTCTATCTTCTAATATGGTGACGCTGAGTTCTCAAAGGGATGATGACTTCACCGAAACTTCCGAAACTGAGCCTTGGGTACAAAGGATGGATACTCAATGGGAATTTGCTTCGAGCAACGTGAACCACCCACTGAAGATTAATTAGTCCAGATCAACATCAGAGATGAAACCTTCCAAGACCAATCTTTATCAGCCAAATTCTTTCTGAAGTAGATAAACAAGAACTAATCCGCTAATCAGGGAATACATTGATGTATTTGCCTGGAGCTATGAAGACATGCCAGGTTAGATCCTAGATTGCTACCCACAAGCTCAATATCCTGTCGAATGCTATGCCGGTCAAGTAACAACAGCGTTGATTCTGACCTGATATGATGGACACCATAGAAGCTCAAGTCAAGAAGCTCATTGCTTGTGGCTTTGTCAGGAAAGAACAACATCCAGACTGGGTGGATAATGTCATCCCAATATGAAGAAAATAGCGAAGGTCCGAGTCTGTATCGACTTTAGAGACCTTAATGAAGCTTGTCCCAAAGATGAGTTTCTTCTTCCGATCCCTGATGTCATGATCGACAACACTTGCGGGTTCTAATGAATGCCTTTCATGGACGGATTCTCTGGATATAATCAGACCAGGATAAACCCCAAAGACGAAAAGCATACATTTTTTTGCACTCATATGGGGGTCTAATGCTATACAGTCATGCCATTCGGTCTCAAAAATGCTGGGTTACCTATCAACGGGCCATAAGCAACATCTTCGTGAACATTTACGAAAAACATTAGAATTCTACTTTGACGATATTGCTGTCAAAAGTCGTCTAAAGGAATATTCAAGACTTAAGAACTATTTTGATCTAATGCACCAGTATCAACTCAAGATGAATCTTCCAAGTCATTTATGGGAGTCTCTAGTGGTAAATTTCTTGGATTCGTTATTATCTCTAAGGGTATACACGTTGACCACGAGAAAGTCAAAGCCATTCAAGAGATACGCCCTCCACGCAATCAAAAAGCGCTACGAGGATTCCAGGACGCTTGCATACATTAAGAGATTCATCTCAAATCTCTGGATACTGCAGACCGTTCACTCAACTAACGAAAAAATGACTGTCTTTCATTTGGACTGACAAATGCCAACAAGCATTTGAAGACATTAAGCGGTACTTGATGAACCCTCCAGTCCTAGTGCCTCCAATCATAGGAATACCCTTCGTGATGTATGTTCGACCAATGGATCATTCCTTGGGTGCCCTACTAGCCTAAAAGAACAAGGAAGGTCATGAACAAGCAATATATTATCTCAGTCGTACAATGATCGGTACTGAACATCGGTACAACCCTGTAGAAAAAGAATGTCTGCCTTGATGTTCGATGTCCAAAAAACGGCATATATTACGGGCCAGACCATTCATGTTATCTCCAGAGTCAATCCTCTACGAGTCTTGATGAAGAAACCCAATACACCCAATTCCAGACTCGCTACATGGGCCATTTTGCTAGCACAATATAATATGGTCTATGTCCCACAAAAGTATGTGAAGGGTCAAGCCCTAGCTGATTTTTTGGCTACTCATCCAATCCCTGAGACTTCTAAACTCTATGATGAAATACATGATAAAACTCTGGAATCCAACATGACTTCAGAAGAATTCCTGCTTGGCGTCTATTCTTTGATGGTGCATCCAGAATTGGACCCAAATGTACTATCGTCGCTGGAGTAGGAATGTTCTTGTATCTTCCGAAGGATTGGCCATTCAAAGAGCCTATTTCCTAGGCGAGCATGTTCCAACAATGTTGTTGAATACAATGCTCTACTCATCGGTCTAATTAGCTAAAAAGTTGGATATCGAGTATTTTGTAGTATACGGAGACTCTAAACTGATTGTCAACCAGGTTAGAGGTACGTATGAAGTTCGACATCAAGATCTCATTCCATACCAGTAAGCATTAGTTAAATTGGCTGCATCATTAAGAGGTTTCTTTATTGAACATGTATCGAGTGTGTAATACAGAAGCAGATGCACTTGCTAATCTAGCAACAGAATTAGCAATTCTGTGAAAAGAAAAGAGCTTATCGTCATCACTAACAGGGAATTATTCTGTATCGAGAATAATTTGCATCTTGAATCAAGCAATTCCGTCAATATTTACACTACTAGCGAAGACTAGAGGGCTCATTCGTCGACTTTGCGGTACATGACATCTTACATGAAGATCCTAAAGAAGCAACGACAATCCGTCGACGATCGCTTCGACTATATTACAATCACTCTTCCAAAACACTATATCGACGATCGTTTGACGGTATGCTCCTACGACGTCTTGCAGGAGATAAAGCAAAGCAGATTCTACGTGAAGCTCACGATGGTGTCTGTGGGGCACATCAGCCTGGTCCTAAGTTACAGGATCGGAGCCGACATATAGGATATTACTGGCCCACCATGGTGTCGGATGCGTGAATATTTAAGAAAAAAAGCATGTGAAATCCAGCGAATTTCATTCGTCAACCATCATAATTTCTGTATCTGACTGCCGCATCCTGGCCTTTCGAAGCTTGGGGAATGGATGTCATTGGTCCTATTAATCTGCCCTCATCTCGAGAATATCAGTTATCTTAGCTATAACCAATTATTTCTCAAAATGGGCAGAAGTTATACCCTTAGCTGAATTAAGATAAACAGTGTCATCAACACCATAAACATCATAAAATCTGTAGATTCGGTTTCCTCGGAATCATCCATGACAACGGACCTCAATTTGTTAGTCAAAAGTTCACTCGATTTTGTGATGAAAATAGAATCAACAATGTTGCTTCTACAACATATAATCCAGCAGCTAACGGTTTAGCTGAAGCATTCAACAAAACAATCATTAAGCTTCTCAAGATGTTTGTTTCTACAAATAAATGGAACTGGAGCAAAAAGCTTAGAGAATGTCTATGGGCCTATCGTACTACCGTACGCACTCCAACTGGTTGTACACCTTTCTCTTTGGTATATGGATGTGAGGCCGTCTTACCACTAGAAATCCAAATCCCATCACTGAGAATAGCTATTGCCAATGAACTCACAATAGAAAACAATAATCGTCTTCGACTTCAAGAGCTTGAAGCACTCAAAGAGAAACGGTTACTAGCTCAACAACACATCAAGCTATATCAAGCCCGTATCTCAAAAGCCTTCAACCGTAAAGTTAAAGTACGAGCATTTCAAAAAGGTGAGTTGGTCCTTACTATCAGAAGTCCCATGACTTGACTCACGTGAGAAGGGGCAAGTTCGAACCAAAGTGGAAAGCCTACGTTGTAAGTAAAGTTTTTTCTAACGGAGCTTATCAACTAACCAGGATGGACGGTCGAATTGCTATGATGCTTATCAATGACAAATTCCTAAAGAAATACCATGTTTGAAAGTATGTACTATGTATATACCCGAAATCCTTAAAAATCCCCAGCAGAGTTTACCTATAACATCTACTTCATCTTAACAAACATTATCTTTTGAAACCCAGCTGTTTTAAGAGATATCCTTCTTGAGTCCCAGTTGACTCAAGGATAATCAACGAATATAGGAATTTACGTCCACATTACTTCTGAATCTACTATCTACATCAATGACTTATCACGTCCATGTTACCTCTGATTATGTCGTCCCAGAAAGAAATGTTTCAAAATTATATTATGATGTCGCATTACCTCTGAACAGATATAATGAGTATTGTTTTTTAAGAGATATATCATGTCCAGTACCTCTAAACATATTTTTTATTCCTATCGATTACTTGTGTCTCAAACAGATGCATAATAAGTGATAGAGCCACAAAAGATCATCAGTTTTTTATTTCATGTAATAACATGCAAACATCAAAAATTTATACATTTATCAAAAAGTATTCAAAAGTTATTACATTCTGATAACTTCATTTTGAAGGTTGGGTACTAAGATCAGTAATCAGCTTCTTCAAAGACTCGGCTCGCTCCACCCTGGAGTCAATTACCCTTTTCCTGGCTAAGTCTCTCCTAGTTTCTGGTTGCAAAGTTTGCATTTATGTAACTTGACGTTCTATATCTGCACCCTGAACCTGAGGAAGTCATTTCATTGCCGAATTAGATCATCCAGGCGACTAGAGGTAACTTGATATAATCCTAGCACTTCTTTCTCATGCTTCTTGGCTACCGTGATTGTCCCATAAAGCTCGGCCATTTCAGCTTCCAACTCCTGAAGAAGCTTAGCCCTTAGCTGCTTCTCTCTCTTCTCTGCTGCCTCAGTCTTATAAAGCTCAACGGAAGAGTAGCTTCAGCAATGCTTGTTTCTATCTCCAGATCGTACTAAAAAGGCAACTACAGAAGTGTTCAGGCGACTTGACGTTCTTCAAATTCACGAGCCATGGCCTCACACTATGTATCTGCTAGTCTCTGTATATTACCTCTTATCAGTTCTTGATAAGATCTAATAGGATCTTCAAGCTCAAAGACATACTCTGAGAGTTGACTTTTAGTATTACCAAGACTGTGTACTTCAATCGCAAAAAAAGGAGGTTCTCCTTACTAAATCGTAAGGGTGGTTTTTCCATAGCCATCTGAACAAGGGTGCTCAGGGAAGTGAAGAAAGCACTCGTATATGTTTCGACGATACTATTGGTCATCGCCGATACACCAGTCATCGCCGCTTCAACATGAGCTCCTCCTTCTGCAAAAGATGGAGGAATCGTAGATTGTACATAAGGAGATTTAGGTGCAAGCATCCTTGAAGAGTTTCCTTCTATAGCATGAGTCCCCATGTCCAAGAGCACCATAGTAGAGCTGAGGCTAAAAACCGTAGAAGTCAACAGGGCCGCAGCAATAGTCCTGACATGACCCTCTGTAATAAAAAAAGAAAAATCATTATGTCACACATCATTAAGGGAGCAATGGTGAATAAAGTCAAAAATTTACCAGAGCCCGGCGGCATATATGGAGTCTCGCGAAGCACGGTATCTCACTCTGTAAAAAGCCTGCCATGGTTTCTCAGATACAACCGCTGGGCTGCTTAATTCTGAATCGCTTGACATGAAATGGCTGCTTCCAGCCCATGATTCAGCTTGACCACCTGGGGGCTGCTACCTCTGCCCCCTCTATTTCAAAATATGTTCAGCTGGGGTCTGAATCCCCTTACCATTAATTTTAGTATTTTCATCACCCCCAATCCTCGAGACCTTAACAAGTCTTTATCACCTTCTTTATCGTCATCCGGGTTATCGTCACCCTCAACGTCGAACCTTCAGCGAGGCCTTCATCATCATCTTTATCATGGGCTTTCATCGCCCTCAATATCAACATCAAATTTTCATTACCTTGTGGTTCATTAATATTTTGATTATCATCTTTAGAGCGCTGGTGGCCCTCATCTTCAACAGGGTTTTTTACCCTCAGCAGCAATTTGGCCATCCTTGGCCGTTAAGTTTTCATCCTCTTGGATCGCTGTTTTATCTTCAGAAGCAGCGTCAACGGGATCTTCTTCAATAAACTCATCACCGAAATCAACCATCTAGTGCTTCTCTCATCTCTTCATCTTCTCGAGAGGGTGCATAAGTTTGAATAGTAAAGGAGCTACAACATCTGGAATAATTTTTTGAGTTCAACGTTTCTTCAGGAATCGTGACCCCTGGAACATCATTAGTAAAAGGGGCAATGTCACACTAGCAGCAAGTGTAGATGTAGGAATGGTGATTGTTACAACTACTAGTTCTGAGATAGGAACCGAAGGAATATCACTGCAGCAGCTGGAGCTGGAACACTGGTTGTTGGGGCCTCTGCAGAAAGAAAATATATATATCAATACAAATGCTCAATGGTTTAAACATACAAATAATTCTTGACTGAAAAAGTAGAGTATCACCTTGTGGATCTTGCAACGCAGTAATGGTTCTGGTGGTCCAGGATAATGCCGGCTCTGATGGAGTAGGCGAGGGTACAGTTTTCTGCTGCATAATTTTGGAGGTCACTATTTTTCTCCTCACCTTGCGCTTAAGCAGTATTTGAGGTGATCCCTCGGTTTACTAGGTTCATACTACATATCCGGCTCTCTACTAGTCCTTCAGTATGAATTCTACTTTCTTTTGGGATTGAAGAAAGTGTTCTCCTGTTTCCCCAGAAGAAAGTTCTCCTTCCATTTGTCGCGTCTAGATATATATATAATAATAACTACTTCTTTCTTTTTCTTTTCCTGAGCCTTAGGGGAGAAGGAGGCTCGGCTAGGGCAGTTTGGGTAGACGATTCCCCAGCTTTCTGTCTTTTGCTAGCCCCTTTCGTAGGAGATTTCTCTTTCTGCTTCTTAAGGAAGATATATAACAGATCATTCACTTCATGAGGGAAGCTGACAAGTGTAGCTTCTAAAGGCTCGTCAACAGGAGCATTGTCATCGCTTCTCTGAATTCCATATTACTGCCCTGCCCGTGACCGTCTGACAGTGACAAAACTATCAAACAAAGCGAAGACTTTGAAGAAGGTGTTAGCCGAAGTATAGAAATTGCGTATGTGTATAACATACGCGGACCACTTCAATAGTAGTAGAGGGCATTGCGAATATAGCCTTAGTTCCCCTTGTATTGTAATATCTCCATCCAGTGGCACCATCGATCAACTAGCTATAAGCTTTTAGGCAAGTGGTTGCGTTCCCAATGTGCATTTTATCGTAGCCGAATTGGCGAGCAAATCGGCTAGGAGATATGGCTCCAAGAAGCACTCACCCCGAACCGGTATACTAGATAAGAGGGTCTGATCATCTTCAACCACATAAAAGCAGCTAGAGGTGGACGAGTAGCCATTGGCTCTAAGTCCATGAGCAGGAGAGGAAGATTCTCACATCCGGGAGGAGGAGGAACACAGTAGAGTCTCCACTCAGAACCCATGTTCAATGCCTTTCTGCAATCAGTAAGGGTTTCACTTTCCATCTAGAAATGGCATAACGTCTGATGAAATCCCTCCTACAACACCTAAACCCAGATCCATTAAAATGGGATGGTGCGGTAGTAACCAGCCAAACAAATAAGTATAGCATCTCAGTACGAGGAAACTCGTCACGGGTGCCGGGATCCACCATCATGGTATTTGTAAAGGAACAAAGACCTACATTCAGTCGGCAAGTCAACGCAAAAAGAATATCATTTTGTGCTAAACGTACAGCCGCGAATAGCACACCTCGGTGGATTCTATCAACAGCACTGGCTCCGGGAACAACAAACTTTCATAGCCACAAGGAGAGAAAACAAAGAGCTCGGAAAGAAGAAATTTTGAGTAAAAAGTTTTTTTTCTCTCATCTCGAATATTTATAGCCAAAAAATCAAAATGGCTGCGCAAATTGCGGGAATCTGGAGTCGGTTGAGTTTCTGAAGTGCCAAAAGTGTAAAATTGCTTCTTATTTAAAGTATTTCAAATTTTAAAAATTTTCAAAATTGAAAACTTTGAAGGGGGTCTTGTAAAAGCTGAAAAATTATTACAACTGATGGCACTGGTCATAGGCGCTCAGAAGTTAAATGGCGCTCAAAAGTTAAATGGCGCTCATCATCAAATGGTGCCCAAAATCAAATGGCGCTGGCGTGAGATCCTACGTGGCAAAAAAATTTGTCATCATGATTGACAGCACGTCAGTCGAGAAAAAATTTTCGAATCCTGAGCACGCGGCGCTTGAGAAGATTGTGTCAGACTTTGTCATAATGACTGACAGCTACCTCACGATATTTGTCATTTAGCGCGAGTAAATCAATGTTTATAGATTTAATGAATGAAGCAGGGGGCGCTAATCATCAAATACGCCAAGCGCCATTTCTTAGTTGGCGCTAATTGATCAAATAATCTAGAAGCAGTTAGATAAAGTGGCACACATGCCATTAATCTCGAATAACGTGTACGTGATACTGC